>CM037152.1:8150610-8308002 GCA_020921065.1 Vaccinium darrowii
AGGAAAGTATATGGGACACATCTGACGTCAGGTTTATGAAAGAACCATTCAGTATATGGATTGTTGACAATGAGTTGGGAACCTTTGTTGTCCGTAGTGGTTTTAAGAAACCTCCCAGAAGGTTTGCTGTAAAGCTTGCAGATCGAGACACACCTAGTGGTCCAGATGACACTGTCATTGATGCGGAAATTGGAACATTTTCTGCAGCACTTTTTGATGACTATGGTGGCATGGTAAGGATTTGTTTAACCTGATTTGTGTCACCATATCCAATCATGAACCAAACCTCAAAATAACCCACTTTTTATTGGAATGAATGTGTTGGATTCTGCTTGAAGCACTGAGGTACAACTCATTTTCCCACACAAACAGGAGTAGTTTGTGCATTAGCTAACTGATAGCCAACGCTTAGAAAATCTGGTTAGATCCTTATTATGACATCAGACCAGCCATGTCATATGATAAGGAGCGTTGAGCTAGTTAGAAACAAGGTGTGAATGAGAATGTTACATTAAGTGTTGCTCAAATAAGAATGTTAAGATGGATGTGTTAAACTGCATTTCTGCAAGATAGAACTAGAAACGGAAACCTTCACGAATGGTAGGGTTAAGGGTAGTACTTATAGAAGATATAGTGAGAGAGAATAGATTAAGGTGGTTGGACATGTGTATCTTAGAAGGGTCGATGCGGTAGTTAGGAGTAATGTGGTTATGGTTGACAGTAACACTAAGGGGTGGAGTAGATCAACATTGACTTTAGAAGCTGTAGTTTATAATTACCTAGGTTTCTGCGATATTACAGAACATGATGCTCTCGACGTAGCTCAATGGATTAAACCGATTCATATAGTTTGATTGGGACTTAAGGCTCGGTTTGGTTTGCTTTTCTTTGGTTCTCTTTGTACACTATGGTACCTGAAAATATACCATCACAATTCTGGTATGTATCTTGCGTTGCTGCTATCTTTAAATTTCCCCTGGGTGATTGATACCTTTGATTGCACGTATGTTCTTTGGTTCCATTTCTTTGTCTGTGTGCACTACTAGATAGAGGCAGAACTCCATTTCAGTGCCTGAAACTTTGAAGATGTGTCGGGTTGAGTCTCCTTTAAATACGTCACATACCTCCTAGACATTGACAACTGCTTGAAAACTAGTTCCTTTCAAATTCTTCAGCTGTGAAGTATGATGGATCTTCATGTTTTGAAGTGTTAGAGCTTGTCCCATGTCATTTAATTATCACCTCCAAAACTAGTCTATGAGTCTCGGCAGCCTCTCCACTCATTGTCATTTGGTTTTGAGTTGGATACTTTAACTTCAAGCATATTGTCTTGTCATCTGTTATTTGATCTTTTTGATACATCACAGTGCTTTGTTGCTTTTAGCGGTCAGCTTAATATGTTGCTATGTGAATTGGACAAACTAAACGTTTATGTTAATTTACCAGTAGTCCCAAAAGCTTAAACTGTTCGGAAATGGGTCCAACAATGTATATCAAGCTATCTTACACCCTCCCTCACGTGCAACCCTGTCTTGCACATGGAGATGCAAATTTTTTAGAGACAGAGCGAAACGGAATGCGAAGGGGAGAAAGAAAATGCAAAACGGGGAACACATGCAAATAGAGAGACTTGAACCCAAAACCTCTCACAACCTGAGCTCTAATACCATGTGAAGTTGCCTGTAATCCCAAAAGCTTAAATTGTTAAGAAATGGGCCCAACAATGTATATCAAGTTATCTTACAGTTTGTACGTTATGTTTCAACAGGTTGATTTTCCATTTGTTGCGCTTTCAAATGAATCTCGTTAGGTTTTAGAATATTAGATTATGTATTCTACAGTGGTGTAGACGGCTGTAACCTGATGGCTAATCTCAAGTGAAAGCTTAGGTGAGTAATATTGTTTTTTGTTGTAATTGCACTTTTTTCTCTAACTATGCTTGAAATTGCAGATGGTCCCTCTTTTCAACATTTCTTTAAGTGGCATTGGGTTAAGCTTACATGGAAAGCCTGAGTACTTGAATTCTTCCATCAGCTTCTCATTGGCTGCCAGATCATATAATGATAAGTATGAATCGTGGGAGCCTCTTGTTGAGCCAGTTGATGGATTCTTAAGGTGATCTTATGTGCTGCATTAGTCAAAATCCTTTGATCGCTCATTTCTGGAGTCAGTTACAAGCATATTTCCACCGACTGATTCCTAGAACTTCTACTATCTGCATTCACGTCTCCATCCTTTACCATGTAGCTTTTCCCTTTTTCTGTCAATGGTCTCCTTCAGGAAGAATGTGATAAAAGTGGATGCTGGCTTCAAGACATATAGTTAGAAATGCATCTACTTTCTCCCAATGGACTTGTCTAATTTAATCCATTCTCTATTACTGTGGATAGGTACCAATATGATTCCACTGCCCCAGGCGCTACTTCTCAGTTACGTCTTACCTGTACGAGGGATCTGAATGTGAATGTTTCAGTGTCTAATGCTAACATGATTTTCCAAGCTTATGCCAGCTGGAACAATCTTAGTCAAGTGGATAAATCCTACGGAGAAAGAGTAAATTACTTTACCTGTGTAAACCTTTGTTATCACTTGCTTTAACCAGCCTTAATGTGCTACTAAAGATTGGTTTCTCTTGATGGTTTTCAGCAAGAATCAGTTTCTCCTCCTTTTAGTGGAAGACCTTTCCTTGACGTCCACCACAGGAGAAATTATTATATAGTTCCACAAAACAAACTTGGCCAGGACATTTTTATTAGAGCTACTGAAGTCAGGGGTCTTTCGAACATAATAAAGATGCCATCTGGAGATATGAAGCCTCTTAAAGTTCCAGTCTGGAAAAATATGTTGGAGTCTCACTTGAGAGGAAATCTTTGTGGGAAACTTAGATCCATGGTGACCTTCGTAATAGCAGAAGCTGAGGTATGCTTCCTTTTCTTATTAGTTCTGGATATGATGCCAAAGAATGTAGTGATTTGATCCCAACTTTGTGACACTTGAGAATTGGACTATTGCTTGTTAAACAATTTTGTGCCCTTGTGGCTGCATTGGTTGGGGCTGTGAATTGTGATTGCGACCTCATTTTGTCGTGCTCCTAATATGTCTCCATATCCATCGGGATACTTCACGTGGACTACCAAGTAACTAAATTCAGGTAGTGTCTGAATAACAATGAAGCAAGAGCAAGCCAACAAGCTCAAACATGAACAGTTAGTTGGCGAGCTTGCTGTATCTCTTGCTCCCTCGTCGGAAGCCGGTTAGCTTCCTCGTCCGAAGATAAGGCAGGGACCGAGTCTGCTGCCCAAGTGCTGCTTTACTTGAATCTTCATAAATTGGCCCCGAGTATACCACTTGTCAAGTGTTCATTTAAGAAAGGAGGGGTTCCAATATGTTTGATTTTGATTCAAATGAGTTCTTAGAATACTAATGTCGTGATTTCTGAGAAACTAATAGCCAAAAAACAGATTTTAGAAAAGGCCAGATCTAAGAAATCAGTGTGTGATACCCTTGTTCGCAGTAGAGAAAAGTAGACGGTTTCTGGTAACTAAATCTACAACCACTAATCTGGGGAATAGCATTGTTTTTAATCTTTGGAGCCAATTCAGTGGATAAATCTGTTGCCACGGTTTACATCCTTTTTTCAGAAAATAATGGGCGACCTTGGATATTTAAATAGCTGTCCTCTTAACTTCTGGTTACTGATTATACGGTCGTCAAATCCATTTGTCTTGCTGTTTTTATGATTGTTTATGTTCCACTTTGGGTCTTTTATTCTTCCAACCCTCGAAGGGCCAAAAGGGTGGGGTATCTAAACATTTACAGTAATTCACGATAAGTTCTGAGAACTCTGTTAAAATGTAGGTCTTCTTCTTTTTGGCATTTATAGTGGAAGAAAAATAACATGAAAAAATAAAAAAGTGTTTGCAGTTGTTGCCCCTGATAACGAGAGAGATGGTGAGGAAATAAATCTTCTTACTTGTATGAGACAACCTAATACGGAGTATAGTTTTCTTTTGAATTATGAAACGTCTTCCTTCTTCCACTTGCTGGGAATTTTGTGTTTGTAATCATCTCTCTATTTCCTTGGTGAGAATTTGTTGCTGCCAGTGCCACCAATGTCTGGAACAATAAATTAGGCTTTTTTGATCAAGTGCTTTAGTAAGATTAAATCCACCGATTGTTACCTATTTGTCAAGATTTATTTGCTTTGGAAGACTACCGGTGCAATTTTACTTTTCTATTACAGGGAAGTTAATCGTGGTAAATTACACCCTTAAATCTCAAATACATAGTACCTATGGATGCAGCAATAATAGAGACTTATTCTATAATTCTAAGCAAAGAATTTGTACATGGCTAGCCACGAACCTTAAATTCTGTGGTTTGGTTGTGTGTTTGGTCCTGCGTTTAGATATATTCTATTTTTCTAAGTGTAAGAATCTGTACATGGGTAGCCACGAACTCTGTGGTTTAGTAGTGTGTGTGGTTCTCGTTCTATTTTTAGCCTCGTAGGCCTTCCATTGTACATGGATAGCATCCCCTTGATACTCTTCAAATGTAATTTTCCTTTGCTAACCAAAACGAAAAATGCAAATCATTATTGCTAGCGGTATGGATCACACTTGATCTAATTCTTTATCCTTTTTCCTCCGAGAATTGTCTTTCACTTTGGTCTACTATTTGTTTGTTCTTACAGTTACGTAGAGTAGGAGGATTGTCAGATCATCAATTTACAGTAGCAGTCCGTCTTTGTCTAGACCAAAGCCTTCCTGGTGGATCACCTCTGAATCAACAAAGTGCACGTACATGTGGGGCCAGCTCTGATCACATTGGATGTTCTGACATGGAATTGGTGAAGTGGAATGAAATATTTTTCTTCAAAGTTGATTTACCAGTAAGCAATGAACTCATTCTATTGCATCCAATTATTTTCATCTATATATATTTCTTTTTTTACCATGAGGATTCGGAATGAATGAGGAGGTATGATCAAATTGGAACCTATCAAATCCCCTTCCATATGAGTAATCGTGGTTGTCTTCTCCATTTCTGCTCAAGTTGAGAGCTGCTAGTCCCTGATGAATGAGTGAGGTCATAAACAAGGGGTTGCAAACTTTCATACCATATCATGAAAACTCGAGATGATGCTTTGATTACAACATGGTGATACATAGATTTCAACATGGGCATAAAATTTTTAATATAACCTGATCTTTTGGTATCATTAGAATTATGATTGGCAAATCGCCAATTTGTTCGCTACCCCAGGTGAGTGAACTTGAAATCATTTGTGTGTTTGTGTTGAAATGGAAGTTAAGTGATGGCTGCAAACATTCTAAGAATTATAATAAACTTGTTAACTAGGGTGAGGGAAAAAGTGTTTAGGGTTTTGATTAACCCAACGTACAGTTAAATTATATATAGTGAAGAGTACCAAATACAATGATCATGCCCTCACTAGTAATAAACCCTTTTAACTCATGAAACTTCCCCCATGTTGGAGAATTAATATAACACAATCTTAGCTTGTTGCAAATAACTCTAACCGTGGCATAAACAATTGTTTAGAGAACATGTCGACTAACTGAGCGCCTGTAGACACGAAAGGAGTAGCTACCACATCACCATCCACCTTTTCTTGAACAAGATGACAATTGATCTCAATATGCTTAGTTCTCTCATAATACACTGACTTAGATGCATAATAGATTCATAAGCAACTACACACTGAACCCTATTTCATCAAGAAAGGAGCACACCCATGCAATCTTACTTGTAGTTTAAGCCATGGCTCTGTCCTCCGCTTCTGCCCTAGACCATGTAGCAGTTGGTTTTTTCTTGCTCTTCCAAGTGACCAGATTTTTATGTAGGAAGGTACAATATCCTGTAAAAACAAACCAACCATGACCTGGATCGTCTTTGAGATACCTCAAAACCTAAGGACATTTTCCCCATGTTGAAGATGAACAGTGTATAAATTGACTAACTAGTAAATATAACAACAGCAAACGAGATATTAGAATGTGTAATGGTAAGATAATTCGATTTTCCAACTGAGTGACAATACTGGTCGGGATTGGGAAACATGCCTCTTGATTAACACAAAGTTTGACATTAGGATTTGTCGGGGTCTCTACAGGCCTAAACCCCAATAAACCAATGCCCTTTAGAATATCCAACCCATACTTCCTTGAGAAAAGCTAATACCATCTTTTTGTCGCCAGCTCAAAGCCCAATATATTTCGCAATTTTCACAAGTCCTCTGTATGAAACTAGTGTTGTAGGAAGTCCTTTTAACTCATCAGTACCTTTCTGATCATCACCTTTGGTTGTAATTTCATCCACATAGACAATCAATGATCTTTCACTTGGTTTCATTTGGTTTTTCATATTATCTGTGGGATTTTGTGCAAAATACTTGTTGAATTGTTACTTTTGTAATTTTTGATTAATTGATATAGGAATTATGTGCTTTCAAGTTAGCCAACAAATATTTCCCTCAATTTAGTAGGTATTTTGGAGTTTCATCTTACTTAAATGTTGGAAAATTAAGTTGACCCCCTGTGGTTTAGTCCATGTGTGGTTTCACCCCCTCATATTTGATTATGGAACTTAATCACCTTGTCGTTGGTTGACGATTTTGCGCAATAACTTTTTTGCGAACTCTTGAACCTAATACATTCATCATCTTCACAGAATAATCAACCACAAGGACACTCTTATAAATAGGTACTAGGATACTCTTTCATTATTACACATTGGTATTAGGGTACTCTTTTGTTATTAGATATTGGTTGTAGGTGCTTGCGACCTTAGATTGTGTGGTAGAGAGTGTCGCCCCAAGCGTAGGGCTAGGTCGGCAGTAGCATAATAACCGGTAAGACCGGGTCGAATCCACAGGGACCGAACGCACCTGGCGTGAGAGTTGTCTTGCAAGTGTAGGTTTTAGCCTTAAAGCGGCAAACTTGGCTTTTGGAGTTTGGTGGAATTCTCTCGACTTCGAGAACGACTCGGAAGATTAAAAATGACAAATTAAAGTAAGGCAAAGTCTAGGGGTATTTAACGACCATGACTTGGGCTAATCCATCCCCTCTTGATAACCGGCTCGGGGCATCGTTAAATGCCCCCGAACGGAAGATTTAGATTTTAAAACCTTTTACAAGAAAATGTGTTTACCAAAGATTAGGGGTTTCCGGTACATTTTGCAAACGAATGAGTTGACATCGCCCAAAGCATCACACGTGTCAAGTAGTCAAGCTCTTGGCTACGTGTGATCAAAGAGATTAACAAACCCACTCTTTGGTACATAAAAGTGCAACCCCAAATTTCCGGTAAACAAGCAATGTATGCTTTATGAACGAGATGGATAGATTAATCCCAAGTCATGGAGTGTTAATCACCCCATGACTAAGCCTATTAAAACTACTCACTCATTACACTAGTTAATAAGTCTAGAAATTGGAAGAAAACTAAAAACATGATTAATAAACTTGAAAATTGATTTTTAATGAAGATCTTAAGTGTACCTACAACATTAATGCTTGAGAAATTAACTAACAAGATTTAGAACAAGGATTTTAAAGAGAAAATAACTAGAGAACATAGAAATGAGAAACTTAACAAGAGCAAAAATAAACTAGATAGATAGAACAATCTAAGTACGAGCTACAACATTAATAAACGACAAATTAACGGGAGAAGTAAACTTACATGAGAGTTCTAGAGAGATAAAGCTTCAAAAATCCTCCAATGGAGGAGCTAAACTAAAACTAAAATGAAAGAGTAAGTGTATGGGAGAAGGAGAGAGGAGAGAGCCCAATATAGTCTTCCCTTTCTCTCTCTACATAATATCTAATAAAGCTCTCACATTAAACAAAAGTTTCCATAAAAGGAAAGCACAAAAAGTGCTCAAAAAATGATGCCCGGAGGTATTTGGATCGATCCACACCACATCTGGATCGATCCAGATTCGTCTGTTCGGGCAGATTTTTGACCCAACTTCGTGGGCACGGCCCGGCTTCGTCCGAACTCGGAATGAGGTGATTCTTGAACCGTTGGAAAGCTCTATGAGTCTACTTTCAAACCCAATTGACCTCATCTTCATAGCCCTTGTATCTTGAGAGAAATGAGCATTTTTCTATCGGTTGGTCAGATTTTCTCAAGGCTCATAACTCTAGATTTCTTGTTCCTTTGTTCCGGGCCTTCCTTGAACCTTCCAAAGCTCCTTGAATCAACTTCTAAGCTTCGGCGATTGTCCTCCACGGCATTGCGGGGCCTTGGGTACTTCCGGATACAACCAGGGATTATTTGGAGCTTTGGACAAACCTTTTGGCTCCGATTTTCTGAAACTTATCAAAAACACAACTCGCGCAAAATCAATCATTCAAAGGCACAAAATGCATGTGTGTGTGATCACAACGAGCGAGATAAGCCCGGATATATACAACATTTGGGGCTTATCAGTAGGATGCTCCTTTGCAACTCATAAAACATCTTTGTAGTCTGAATAATCTTGTTGAATAAATTTGTCAGCCATGACATTCTAATGTCACCAAGGCTTTTCCATACCTTGATAAGAAAATCATCTTGTCATAAAGCCTTGTCTGGTTTCATCCTCTGCGCATTTTGCTACTTCAGACTTTTGTACCTCGTGAGAACCCAAATATTGTTTGCTCCCAGAGTCCCAATCCCACTGGATGGCCAAACCCTTTTCATTTGGGTTCTCCTTATGCTTCTCGTTCCGTAGTTTATCAGAGTAGTTCTTCTATCTTCTCTTAATTTTATTATCCTTTACCAGTACCTTACAATCGCGATCTTTTGTTCACTTAACTTTGAGAAAATCTCTTGTTTTCTTCTCTCTCCTTTAACAAGCTTGGAAATATTGTTCTCCCAATCCTTAATTTCTTGTTGATTATAGAAATTCTCAAATGATCGCATTTAGCTTTCCTCACTCTTTCTTAGCCTCCTGACAGGCTTGTTTACAGCTAATTCCAATGTATACATATTATGGTTGGTTAGTACTATTAGAGTAAAGATTTTGAAAATCTTCGCATTTTAATTGCTTAGTTTCAACCTCAGACCATTGAGCTGCCTTTTTGTTTAGAAATTAATTTTTGAAGTGGTTAATATAGTCTCTTCTAGCAGCAAGGGAAAAATTACATGAACTACTTTCTGTTTTTGCCTCAATTTCTGTCTTGACACATGGCACTGTTAGGGGTAAAAGAAATTGATCTATATACATGGTGATCCTTTTTGATGATGTTATAGCTGAAAATCAAATTAGCTGGCCAAGAAAGTTTTTTCAGTCTTTGACTGTATACTCTGTTGAATCTGCAGGACGCATGCATCTAGCCATCTCATACCACAGAATAATATAAGAAAAAGAATTTGAATGTGCAGGACGCATGCATATAGCCATCTCATACACTCCATGCATATCATTGCAATTTCCCATATCTGACCACATGTTTCCATGATCCAAGTTCACAAGGTGATGGAGTCTATGTAGAAGCCTCGGAAGAGGAGCAGATGAAGAAGGAAATCAATTCATCTATTTCCCAAAATCCTAGTTCAATACACATCCGCCGAGATGTGGGCTGAGAGTAGTGCTCAATAGGGATTAGGGACGTAGAAATATAAGGAAACACAAAAACATAGAAGCCTCGGAAGAGGAGCAGATGAAGAAGGAAATCAATTCATCTATGTCCCAAAATCGTAGTTCAATACACATCCGCCGAGATGTGGGCTGAGAGTAGTGCTCAATAGGGATTAGGGACGTAGAAATACAAGGAAACAAAAAAACATGAACTAAACCCTTACAAAATGAAAACTCCAAAGTAATTGGAATTCTAAATAAGCCGAATATTCTTATCTTCGATTGTTCTTCATCCTATGCTTTCTCTGTCCCCATCAGTAACTTGCCCTTGTGTGTATTTTCATATTATATGCGTCTTAAAGATGATACGAAAGTTTCCTGCATATGCTACCACTATAATTTCACCATCTAACAATGCAGCTATATACTGTGTGGGATAACAAGTCTTGGGGCATGAATTTATGGCTATCTGAGTACTTGTAAAGGTTTCGTTAATAGATTGTTTTCAGCTACTTGATATGCATGGATGTCTTTGAGATGCTTGGCTTTATATATCTCAAATTTGGAATTTGTTGAATATAAATCTAAATCAACTTTTAGGTGTTTTTTTGGGCAAATAATTTGGCCTTTTCAACTTGTTAATCGTTATTATGCTACCGCCTCATGGTTCCCTCGGGTAATTGAACAGGAGTGCTACATGGTGGAACTTATCGTTACCGACATGGGAAAAGGTAATATGAGTTTTACAAGGTTCTGTCACGCTTCTTCATTGTTGAATTGCCTCACTGTTGGTTAGCCTTAACTGAAGATGCTGATGGATAAATGTCATAATTTTGTCTGAATTCATTCCTTTCCCCTGCCAAAAACTGAAATTAAGATGCAGTGTTCTATTCTGCCACCTATGTACTCATGTGTACTACAGCAGTGTTCTTATACTTACCAGTGAAGATACTTTTGAGAGTCGGTAACTTAAGTTACTCTAAAACTGAGGCTGCAAATTAGTAAGCCTTTCGATGAACTTTTATAGGGCATTTCTTTATTTTCTCTCTTGCATCTACCCAAACACAAAATCAATCAAATTCCATAGTTCATTGAGATGGAATGCTCGTGTAGTTAACAAAATTGAATTCTTATTTTCAGCCACAAGTATATAGATGCTCTTTCCATGCTGAGTTGCCATGTCTTCTCTCCTTTTGATTTCTGTTATTTACACTAAAAAGGTTGGAGACATTTTCTTCTATTTTATTTGCAATTTTAATCCTCCTTCACCAACTCTCGATATCCATTCTTTGTTTTAATTTGCAAATTTGCTAGACTGGAATTTTGAAGACTGCACATACAATGATATATTAACGTTTCAATGGAAGCAACTGTGTTGTGATAGGAAAATGGGAGTGTTAGTTTTCCGCGTACGTGTTTTTGGGCTTCATATTTAACAGCGAAATGTATTGGCCTGTGTAATGTAGACAAGGGTAAAACGAGCAGCAACAGTAATCTGAAAATTTTGGGATTTCACTTATGACCCTTTTTCCATGGAAGCAACTTCGCCCTGACGGGAAAATGTGTCTTTTGGTTTCCCAATACATTTTGTTGTGGCTTGCAACAAAACGTTGGTGGGAAAAGACAAGACGTCTATTCAAATAGTATCCAGGAAAGTTGCTCGGTCTTGCATCACGTAGGATCAATTTTTGATGAATGCTTTAACAATGCTTTTAGGGACAAAAGTACTTTTGTTAGTTCTTAAGCCTATTCGTCCTTCACAATCTGGATGTTTGCTCTTCCATATTTCAAAATTTTGTTTTCATGAAAGCACAGATAAATATTCTTGATCTATTTCCGTCTTTTTATTTTTTTGGTCTACGTTTTTTTTTGTACAAGATAATCAATTGTAATACCTACACTAAGGGCAAGATTGGGCAACAAGTATATCCAATAGGGAAGTAGAGCAAAAGGGGTGGTGGAAAGGTGTTGAAGGCTTATTTCTAGGACTTCCTCTAAGGCGAGCCCCAAACAACCGAAAGGGGTTCTGGTCTCCTCCACGAAGTATAAAAGTATACAGCTGGTATTGGATGCTGCTGCAGTCTCAACAGCATGAAGTTTTTCACATTTGTGCAGCCCTGTATATGATGCAACTCGCACTGCAATTTCTGAAATTAACATTACGTTTTATATTACAGGTGAACCCGTTGGATATTTTTCTGCTTCTTTGAAGCAGATTGCCAAAACTTATGATCATTTAGGTGAATTCACTTGGATAGACTTGTCTCCGCCCGAGTCTATGGTGAGAGTGCTTTTCCTATATACTCATTTTTCCTCTGGTTATGTTTCAATATTGGGAAACTACCGGCTACTCTCTCTCCATCTATCTATAAAGGGAGAGCCCCTTTTGGTAGGGACAAAAAATGAAGCAGGCTCACAATTTGCTATTCCAACGTTGTCCAAAAAAGGGAAACATTTTACACACATTCTATCTTTTAAGGGTGAGCCCCTTTTGGTATGGACCAAAAAATGAAGATGGCTCACAATTTGCTATTCCAACATTGTCCAAAATAGTGAAACAGTTTACAAACTGATGCCCTCAATTTTGGACAATCTTATAAGGGCATAAAAGGAAAAGCAAATACTATAACTACCCACCCCACAAACTGGGGTAGTTCTTTTATCCCTTCTTTGGAAACTGCTTCAGTTTTTTTGTCCCACTCATAAGAACAGTATTTTGTTTTCAATTTTTGTTATTACTTGCACATGCATCGCGTGTCTCAACTCTAGTTTGTATTTAAGTGGTACGTGTTCTGGGAATTCTCACCTTGTTGATTTTCTTACAGGAGATAACTCAAGGAGATAAATGTCAGAAACTTTGTGGAAGAATAAGATGTTCTGTACTGTTACCACCAGCAAACGAAGTTGAAGATAATGAGCTGTCCTTTCCTGGGGGGCGAAAACCAGGGTTTATTCAGATCAGTCCTGCCAGGGAAGGACCTTGGACAACTGTGCGACTGAACTATGCTGCACCTGCTGCTTGTTGGAGGCTGGGCAATGATGTTGTAGCCAGTGAAGTAAGCATAAAGGATGGCAACAGATATGTGAATATTAGATCTTTGGTGTCAGTTCGTAACAGTACCGATTTCACACTTGATGTGTGCCTCAAACTCAGAGATTCTGATGGAAATATGCGGACACTAGAAGGTGCAAGCAAGTCTGAGGAGATAGGGATGGATGTCAATAGTATTTTGACAGATGAGTTCTTCGAGACTGAAAAGTACGACCCTACTCTTGGTTGGATAAGTTGTATGGCTAAGTCTGAGCTGGGTCGCTCAGACAGTGTGCATTCTCGTCAGGTGAGAGGCTAAACTTGGGGATTTCCACATGGCTTAATTTATGGTTCTGCTTTTATTACTGAACTCTATCTGTCTGATTACTTCATCGTTGATTGTGACTTACTTCACAAATGTTTGTGTGTGTGTTGGGGGGGGGGGGGGGGGGGGGGGGGGTTGTTGCGGCCCAGTGGCGGCTCCAGGAATTAATGGAAGGGTGTTCAGAAATTACCTTAAGTACACTCGATGATCTATCAACCAATAACATGTTTACAAAATTTCATATATTAGTATAAATAGTGCGGTCAAAAAATATAAACTGTATTCTGAAAAATTAACTACAAGGTGAAATGCAATGAGAACTTAATATATTAGTAACAAAAATTTAAATTTTTTTTAAAGTTGTATTGCGTAATAAACGGTGTTTTCATAATGGAAGGAGTAAATTTTTACAGTTGTCCTAGACAAATTCTCATATTTTGTGTCAATATTTAACCGGCTTATTAATCTACTAAAACCCTTTTGAAAGAAGTTGTAGACTATGCTAGGGCCGACCTTTTCGAAAATACTCCAATGTTTCTCTTTAGGATGACATGATGAGAGTTTCAATCGTAGTCTTAAATTCAAAGGGATATTATTCAAGTTAATTAACAGGGCTTTGCAATGTAGATGAAGTTTTTTAAAAGCTTTGCCTATAATCTATATGTTAACAAGACAAAAAAATAAAAAAATAAAAAATAGTTATTGTCATGAATGCGAAATTAATAATATATTTAGACCATCAACAATAGAGACGGAGAGGGAACGCAGAGCATATTTAATACTTACACCAATAAATTCTTCTTTTTCCATTTTTTTTCATTATGATTGTGAACTTTATTTGAGGTAATGTTTAGGTGTTCAAATATAAATTACTTAGATCGATGGACTGTAATTGTTTTGTGATTGAGTGTTCAATTGGTTTTGGGTTGCGTGTTCAATTCGTTTTGGATTAGGTGTAGGACTATCAAAATAGGGTGTTCGTTGATATTTGAGTTGGGTGTTCAAAGAAACGTTAACTCCTAATTTATACATGTTTTCTAAGCAATTTTTTTTTTATTGGGTGGTCATCTGACCATTGAATGGTGGCTGTAGAGCCACCCCTTGGGGGGCGGGGGGGATTAAAATGTGAGTTCTTGGGATCTGATTCTTTACAACTTACATTGTTCCATTGTTTACCTCCTTTGACTTCTAGTTAGAAGATAGTAGAATACTATTCTTGAGCTCCGGGACCGTTTATGTAATTGCTAAATTTTGCAGGATACTTTTGGGATTGAGTTACCGTCAGGCTGGCAATGGGTTGATGATTGGCATATAGACAAGGCTTCTGTTAATACATCTGATGGGTGGATTTATGCCCCAGATCTTGAAAATCTGAAGTGGCCCGAGTCCCATGATCCTATAAAATTTGTGAGCTATGCAAGACAGAGGAGATGGATCAGGAGTAGGAAACAGATATTGGGAGATGTGAAGCAGCAAATATTTGTTGGACCACTGAAGCCTGGTGAAACAGTTCCCCTTCCTCTACCTGCCTTAACTCATTCTTTGTCATATGTTCTGCATTTAAGGCCTTTAGATCCCGATGGCCCCCGTGAATATTCTTGGAGTTCTGTAATTGATTGGCCGGCTAACACTGAAAATTCTGGAATATGTGTCTCGGCTCTCACCGAGACTGAGGAACTACTATATTGCTCCGAGATGAGTGCGGCTTCATCAAATAGTTCTCATGGAATGTGGTTTTATTTAAGTGTCCAAGCAACAGAAATTGCTAAGGACATTCATTCTGATCCAATTCAAGATTGGAATCTCGTGGTCAAATCCCCACTGTCTATCACAAATGATCTTCCACTAGCAGCTGAATTTTCTGTACTCGAGATGCAAGACAGTGGTCACTTTCTTGTCTGCTCTAGAGGAATTTTTTTTCCGGGAAAGACTGTAAAGGTTTATAGCGCCGACATTCGGAAACCTTTATACTTTTCGCTGCTTCCACAGAGAGGGTGGCTGCCAATACATGTGAAGATTCTGAGGCTTAGACACTTGTTTCATTTTAATTTTATTTCTTGATGCAGCACTATTCTAACACACCTTCTCAATTTTTTTCTCTCATAGGAGGCTGTTCTCATCTCCCATCCTAGCAGAAATCCTGTAAAAACAATAAGCTTTAGAAGCTCAATTTCCGGAAGGTCCATATCCGTTTCCGGCCCTATTATGCTTTGTTTCTCTTTTTTTTTTTTTTAACAAATTTTCTTGTTTCATGTATGATTCAAGTTATTTGATTTACAGGGTTGTCCAGATCATTCTTGAACAAAACCAAAACGAGCAGAATTCACTTTCGTCAAAGATCATCAGGGTCTATTCTTCTTACTGGTTTTCAATTGCAAGGTGCCCGCCACTTAAGCTTCGGCTTATAGATATGGCAGCAAGAAAACAAACACGGAAGCTTGGTTTACCTTTTCAGTCGAAAGAAAAAAATGAAGTAATCCTTGAGGAAATTACTGAGGAGGAAATATACGGAGGTTATACAATTGCTTCTGCATTGAATTTTAAAACGTTAGGTCTTTCTGTTTGCATCAGTCAATCTGGTGGTGAGCGATTTGGACCTCCCAAAGACCTTTCTCCTCTTGGCGACATGGTATGCATTCAAAATAATATGTTCTGTCCTCTTTCAGTAAGCCTGAACTCATTTTTAGTATTTCTTCTATTTTAGGATGGGTCATTGGATGTTTGTGCTTACGATGCTGATGGCAATTGCATGAGGCTTTTTATATCTTCAAAACCGTGCCCATATCAATCTGTTCCAACCAAGGTTCTTGCAGGCTCTTACTGATTTTTTTTGACAAATATAGTATTTGGATATTGAACTGTTTACCACATTTTCTTCAGGTGGTTTCTGTCCGACCATTCATTACTTTTACAAACAGAATCGGTCAAGATATGTTTATCAAGTTGAGCGGTGAAGATGAACCAAAAATTCTACGTGCATCTGATTCTCGGATCTCCTTTGCATACCGAGAAGCAAGTGCACCTACTAAACTCCAAGTAAGTAGACTGCTCACTCTTTCAAGGTTGTTAACCATACGCCATGAATTAAGGAATGTATAATACGGCCATAGATGGGAATCACAGAAGTAGGATTGCCCTGAAGGGTGCTGAAGGGTCCATCAGAATCAATATTGAAGTCATGCTTTTCCTTCAGCAGAAAGCAGCAAATCCTAGACAATAAATGACAAAGATAATAAATTATTTTGGATCATTATATGCTAATTACTCACACAACTTTGCTTGTTTAGTCTATCGTATTTAGTGCACTAAATGACGGGAAAATCATGGAAAACCCAAGCCTACCTTCAATCACCCTTAAAAAAAAAAAAAAATTCTCGCCCGTTATGACTCAAGTCTAAGGCGTATGGATTTATATAAATGGTCAGAGCAAGTCAGGTTTAAGGGGTTGACAGATGGAACAGGAAAATGAGAGTGGAGAAGCTTGAGTTCCATGCACTTGTTCATGCGAAACCTAGTTGGTTTGCTTGTAAATTAAGTTAGTTAACTGCTAGAGGAACATCGTTTTTAATAACTGAAGAAAATAGAAATAAAGGAGTTCCGGCAAAAGCCACATTGGAATTTCTAATGGAGTCTATTTAGGACCTCATTTAACTACTTCCTCATGTAATTTGAGTTTCAATTTTTGTTTCTTTTCAATTGTTAAGATCCTTATCACTTTTATTCATGTGTTGTTGTATCATTTCTCAATATATTGGTAATTATGATTTTTGAGTTTATGCATTGCTGCTCCAGTTTGCTTTTTCAATTTCTGTGTTTGAAAGCAATTGTACTAATTGGCTTTAAACCATACTCATTCTCATAGGTCCAATTGGAAAATACAAAATGGTCATTCCCTCTTCAAATCATGAAAGAGGACACCATCTATCTGGTTTTGTGGAAACATGATGGTGCTCGTAGAATTTTGAGGACGGAAATTAGGGGCTATGAAGAAGGATCGCGTTTTATTGTCGTCTTTCGCCCTGGATCAACCAATGGTCCAATCAGGTACTTCTAAGTCAATGTGTCATTGGAATTATGCTCTTGGTTATGCTCCAATTTTATTTTTTTTAATTTATTATCCAACAGGCTCGAGAACAGAACTACTAACATGACAATAAGCATTCGCCAGTCCGGATTTAGTGATGACTCCTGGGTTCACTTAGAACCTCTTTCAACAACCAATTTTTCTTGGGAGGATCCCTATGGCCAAAGACTCATTGACGCAAAAATTGATTGTGGCAATAGTACTGTAATCTGCAATCTCGAGTTGGATAAGACAGGATCATTCTTTGTGGATGATGGTGGTTTAGGCCTTTCTTTTCATGTTGTTGAAATGGGTCATATCAAGGTCGCTAGGTTTACAAGTGACAAGTCAGGCTCCAATTCAAATGGTGATGCTAGGTTGTTGACATCTGTTGGCACTTCAAGAACTTCTCACATGCAGAGCAAGACGCAAGAGAATGCAGCTCCTCTTGAGCTTATTGTTGAGCTGGGAGTAGTTGGCATTTCTGTTGTAGACCATAGACCAAAGGAGCTCTCTTACTTGTACCTTGAGCGATTTTTCATATCATATTCGACTGGTTACGATGGTGGGACTGCAAGCAGGTGAGCCTATCTCTAGTTTTGTTGAATATCCTACACTGTACTTAATGTCTGTATCGTATGGGTTCCTTCTTTATATCCCTACCACATAAACCAACCCCCTCCCCCAACCCAGGTTTGGGCTTTAGTGCTCTATTTGTTTCTATTTCCTTTAGCAAGTCGTATTTACTTTTTATTATTAATAACAGAGCTTTAGTAAGTCACGTAAATGAATCATGGGTCCTTCAAAAAACATGTTAAACTCATATGCTATCTGTATAGCGTACTGGTATTTTGTATGGTATATCCCTATCTATACTAAAAACTGCAAGTCATGTGAAGCAAATTCAAATAGGATGAGGGGATAACCATAAGCTCCACACTCTCCCTTTTGCTGTTAACATTTGTCTTCATCTTGACTTTCCTAGATCTACTCGTGGTCCATTAAGGAAAAATGATTTTTTTAGTTCGCTTCCTAATAAGATGTTGCCACGTACTCCCCAATCATCTAGTCCCATGTTTTCTTGATTGAATTTATGTTTCATTGATCCAGGTTTAAGCTCATATTGGGCTACTTGCAGCTTGATAACCAGCTCCCTTTGACACCAATGCCTGTGTTGTTGGCACCAGAGCAGACCATTGATATGCATCATCCTGTTTTCAAGATGACTATAACAATTCGCAATGAGAACCCTGATGGTATCCAGGTCTACCCATATGTATACATACGGGTAAGATTTCCTTAATAGTATTCCCAAAGTTGAACTTTTACCATGTGGCATAAGAAAGGATGATATTTTGTTTACTCTTATGATGTTTTAAGTACTCTTACTCTTTGATAGGTAACGGATAAGTGTTGGAGGCTCAACATTTATGAGCCAATTATCTGGGCTTTTGTGGATTTCTATAATAACCTTCAACTAGATCGTCTCCCGCAAAATTCTAGTGTCACGCAAGTTGATCCAGAGATACGCATAGAGTAAGAATCCTTTTATTGCTTGTTTGTACACTGCTGAAGTTGAAATAGTGTGTTTACTTTTCTGCAAGACAATTCTCCTATGAAGTTTCTTAATCTTACTACTTATCTGAAACTTGTCAGCTGTCTAGGATGGCAATTGCTTTTCTTATGTGCAGTCCCTATCTTGTCCCCTCTGAGTAATTTGTAGCATTGTCATTCTAATAGGTTGAGTCTTTTGACGACTGAATGATATACTTTCTCAGAAATGGTGCTTTTATGGGGCAATATGAATGGAAATGCTTGAGATTTATGCTATATTAACTCCATATTCTGAATACTTAACTTTTGTGTCAATATTGAAGTCTGGATATTAGCGTATGCAATTGATGGATGATTAGTTACTTGCCATGCTTTGTGTGTATTTTTTTTGGAGCTCTTCCTCCATTGATAAGATGGTTTTCTAAACTAGAATATGATCCTTGTGGCATTTCATTCATTGCCATTTGGTTTTGACTTTTGAGTTGGATTATTTATTATGGTATCAAAGCTACTAAGCCTCGGAATGTTTAGGCCTGGCCCTTTCTTTCAATAAGCAGTGATTTGCTAGTATACCCCTTTTTTGTGGCATACATGCACCTTGTTATCCTTCTGGATTCATATTTTTTTCGATAATTATATGGGTACAGACCCACACACAGAAAATGCACAGATCGAGCTCGGGGACCCACTTTTGGGTCCCACGAACAATCCGAACCGTTCATTCATCGTAGAATGAAATTCCGAAGGCCCTAATGAAAAATCAGCTCAATCGGACGTCTTTAAGTGCTTGATCTGAGAGTCCCCCGTTTCAGTACTAAACCAAAAGACGTTCGATTGAGATGATTTTTCACAGGGCCCTTCGGAATTTTATTCTAAGATGAATGAACGGTTCGGATTGTTCGTGTGGGACCCAAAAGTGGGTCCCCGAGCTCGATCTGTGCATTTTCTGTGTGTGTGGGTCTGTACCCATAGTCTGGTCCTATTTTTTTGGTCTTTTAAGTGTACAGGGGAGTATTGGAGCTTTTCCCACCATCAATACAACCGTGCCTCTGAAACTAGTGTATGGTCCTTTTGGGCCTCTCAAGTACTTGCCATTTGGTTATGCAAGCTAACTAAAAACCAGGACTTCCCTTAGACTTGTCCTCCTATCTGATTCTTCTTTTCTATTATTGTCCTTTTGGTGTCGCTTTCCGGAAAGCTGTCTGTACCAATGTTCATGGATGAGGAGGGTTCAATTTCACCCTCCCACATCTTAGGATTTCTGGCTTTGGGGTTAGTAAATGCAGAATAATGCCCTTGCTAGCATAACCTGATTTTGTTTATTGTTTGGTAGAACATATGGTCCCTTGGCAATTATTTGCACTGTTTGATCATATTGATCCATAAGACGTCATAAGCCATGAGTTGTGAATAAATGTGGGCTTTGCAAATGGAATGATTTACTTGTCTTTTCAGCCTGATAGATGTTTCTGAAGTGAGGCTAAAGGTGTCTTTGGAGACAGCACCAGCTCAAAGACCGCATGGGGTTCTAGGTGTTTGGAGCCCCATATTGTCAGCTGTTGGAAATGCATTTAAAATTCAGGTCTGTTTACTTACTTTTCTGGACGATCGAAACTGCTTTATTATGTGAGACTGAAAGTTCTTGTGCTGTTTGTAACGTGTCTTGCTCTGGAGAATTTGCTGTCTGTAATGTGTCATGCTCCAGACTCTCCACCCGTATCCAAGCACTGTACCTATTTATTATAAGAAAAACTGACACGGAACTGAGATTCCAAGTGTGTGTGTGTAGGCACATAAAAAACACAAAAATTGACGCACAATCTCAACCATTGGGGTGTAAAATTATGTATAATAAAACAAATCTCTTCAAGCAAGCTGAATGACTTTATCCATTGATCAATTATTGAATATGCTAAGGTGTGCACTCACATGTGACATGGAGAGGTATTGATTTTTACATGGCTATTTAATCAAAATAAAAAGCTTATCATTAGCAATGACCTTGACATATTATAATCCCAAGTCCAGTCAATTTTTTTCCATCCCGTTTCTTTCTTTCTTTCTTTTTTCTTCAAGATAACAGGAATTAAGGACAAGTATTTCACTGGCATCAGGTATTTGGGATTGAAACAGACTTGGAGAGTTTTTTTTTTTTTGATAAACAATGTTCATTAACTAAAATTAAGAGTCATACAATAGTCTTGGGTATACAAGCCCATTCGAATCATCGCGAAGTTGTGAATTAAAAGTTCACATTGAAAAACTAAAATTTTATTTTTACATAATTTTACATTCCATATAGATCTCATTTGTTAGATGTCTTTGAGTAGATTTTAAAAAAATATAAATTTTATAACAAAAAATAGATATATAGAACAGAATTTATTAACATTTTAAGAATTAAAAATTGCGGGGAAGAGAGAGTTTTAAGTAAAGTTGTAATCTCAGCCATTTATTTCAATCGTTGAGATGGAGTGTTTTATATATGTCCGTTTAACCGGCACCCCAGCAAATCAATGACTCTGGGTGGCATGCACTAGCGCATAGCAGTTGGTTTGACGGATGTACATTGCAAACCCTAATCTCTGTACAGTTAGAAATTAGGCCAAAATTGTCGGTGTAATCCAACAAAATCTTAAGAAATGTCCTCGTTGGCTTAAAAATAGCACCCAAGACTTTACCTCACATTAGTCGTGGTATATCAGACCCAAATCGTCAATTTCCCGTCATTGTTCTTTCTTTTTCAACCCCACGAATCGTACTAATTTCATTTTTGCTTTATTTCAAGAACAAAGTACATAATTCCATGGAACTAATTACGAGAATGGCGATGTGTTGTTTTGTAACAAAAACACTTGTGTTAGTTATTGAACCCCATGTTAATGTGACACCTTGATTTTATTTTTTTTTCTCCATATTTTAGGTGCATCTGAGGAGGGTGATGCACAGAGATAGATTTATGCGGAAAAGCTCTGTTATTCCTGCTATTGGAAATCGTATATGGAGAGATTTAATTCATAATCCTCTACACTTATTCTTTTCAATTGATGTACTTGGTATGACGAGCTCAACATTAGCTTCTCTTAGTAAAGGATTTGCAGAACTCTCAACAGACGGGCAGTTTCTGCAACTTCGTTCAAAGCAGGTAACAGTATTACTGGTATTAATCGAGTCAAATATCCATACGGACAATCCAATCTGACGACAAAATGGAACTTGGCATCAGGTATCATCAAGACGAATAACCGGGGTAGGTGATGGAATCATGCAAGGAACAGAAGCTCTTGCACAAGGTTTTGCTTTTGGAGTTTCTGGAGTAGTGACGAAGCCTATGGAGAGTGCCAGACAAAATGGAATCCTTGGGCTTGCTCATGGGCTGGGACGAGCATTCCTTGGAATCATTGTACAACCAGTTAGTGGTGCATTAGATTTCTTCTCATTGACTGTGGATGGCATTGGGGCAAGTTGTTCCCGGTGCTTAGAGGTTCTCAATAACAAGATTACCTTCCAGAGAATTAGAAATCCGCGTGTTATTCGTGCAGACCATATACTTAGAGAATATAATGAAAGAGAGGCTGTTGGGCAGGTATTCTTTCTCTTTGTTTTCCTAAAAATTCATGTATATTGAAAATTTCTACTTCATGTATAGGAGGGGGTTCGCTCGTACGAACCTGAAATACAATTCTGTCCCCATCGCTGTTATTTGTTCTTTTTCAAAATTTTGATGCTTTGGTATCACTAAATGCAATATTGTGATATCATTAACGATAGAGAAGAATGAAATTGGGAGTTTCTAAACTCATGGAGAAGGCACAATCTATGAAAGACATAAAGCTTTGCAAAGGTTAGCTCAAGTCTTCTAGCTTGAAAACAAAATGAATTGACTAAAATTTATTCCTATGGACCTTGCTAGAGTTTGAGTCCCATCTGAGGCAGTTGTATGATAGCAGATACCAGATATGGGATACGTACCAAATTTGTCTCAGGAAAATGGCAAACACAGTTTAAGGTTTCATTGAATGATTTTTCTCGGGTTTTTTTTTTTTTTTTTTTTTCCAATTTGGGAGGGATTAGTTGCAAATGTATCTCAACATTCTCAAATGTACTTGAGGATTTCTTTGTGGATTTCTCTTCTTGATTATGCCCAGGGGGAAACACTTACACTCATAGGAGAATGGGAAGAAGCTGACCTAGCATCTATGTTGTATAAAGCAGGGAGCTATTTTGCTTCTTCCGGATAAATCCTTCATATGCATCTGTTGCTTAGAAGTTTACGTGAATACATAGAAATACATGTCTGTATATGTCACGAGACTTGTCAGTTTCTTTTATCACTAGTTATTTGGAGATCATGATTGCCTTTTGTTAACTTTTTTTTTTTTTTTTTTACCAGATGATACTTTACCTTGCAGAAGCGAGTCGGCATTTTGGGTGCACTGACATATTCAAAGAGCCCTCAAAATTTGCCTTGTCCGACTGTTATGAAGATCATTTCATTGTGCCGTACCAAAGGATTGTTTTAGTAACCAATAAGAGAGTGATGCTATTGCAGGTTGGGCCATGGAACTTAGTTCTACACTCTTTACTCCTAATTTATTGATTATTACAAACTTGTTGTCACTTAATATTGACACCTTGTCTTCTCTGCATGGGAAGTGCCTGGTCCCTGAAAAGATGGATAAAAAACCTTGCAAGATCATGTGGGATGTACCTTGGGAAGAGCTTATGACGGTGGAGTTGGCAAAAGCTGGTTGCACAGTACCTTCTCACTTGATTCTCCATCTCAAACAATTTAGGAGATCGGAAGTCTTTGTCCGAGTCATAAAGTGCACTGTGGAAAACGAATCAGAGGGAGGAGAAGTGCAAGCTGTTAGGATATGCTCGACTGTGCGAAAGATGTGGAAAGCATACCAGTCACACATGAAAAGCTTGACATTGAGGGTCAGATTTTGTAAATGGATGCAGCTATATTTTGGGGATCCCCATATGTGATAATTGATGAGTTTAAGATTCTCGATGTGCAGGTTCCTTCAAGCCAGAGATATGTTTGCTTTGCTTGGAGTGGAGCTGATAACGGTGATCCGTCTACCCAGAACACAGCCAGGGTCAAGTCAAGAAAGTTCTCCTCATCAAGTTCGTTATCTGACACAAGGAGATTCGTTAAACATAGCATCAACTTTACAAAGGTTTGGAGCAGTGAACAAGAATCCAGAGGTAGATGCACGTTATGCCAAAAGCAGGTAACTGGTGTGGGCTTGCTTTCGTCTTTTTCATCTCATGTTTTAGGTTGCTAGGGTGTTTTAGCCCTTTTCTAATTCTTGCTTCCATTTCATCTCAGGCTGCGGAAGATGGTCAAATCTGTAGCATTTGGCGACCAGTCTGTCCTGACGGGTAATCATAAGTCTTCTCTTCTGTTTGTATACTGGTTTTTTCACTAGTGACTTGTCCTACGGCACTTTTCAGACTGTATTCACTGGTCCTTTGAAGCTGATTATAAAAGCATTCCAACCATTTGCTGATCCTAATTTATTGGATATCAGGCTGGATGATAATGTAAAACATAAAATAAATTGTGGGGTGTTGTGACCATTTTTGGTTACTTGATGAACTGTATAGACTACAGGCCCAAGATCCTCTGATTTTCAAAATCTTTGTGATTTGAAAAGAAAGGATAATAAATGATTGACTCCTTAGAGCATCCACATTTGACTCTGTAAAAAATGTTTTGTTATAAAGTGTCAAATGAGGGGCCCAGAAATTGAGCGTTAGGAGTTTGGTAGTTAAAGAACGAAAGTGGTCCGTTTGATAATTTTAAGGTGTAATTATAATTTTGGTTAACTTACAAAAAGGGAAAAACACAAAAGCTACGCATATAGACCATATATATTTGCCTCTAATAGTCTCCTCTCTCCCTCTCCCTCGTCTCCTCACCTTTCCGGAAAATCAGGGAATAGTCTCCTCTCTCCCTCTCCCTCTTCCTCTCTCAAATAGGTCCCGCAAAACCAATTTTTCCGCGCAAGCCACAGGTGAAAATGCTTTAGAGACTAATACAAAAATGGGCCTGAAAAAATGATCCTAAAACTGTCAAATGGAGCACAAACTTGAAATTTCTTCTTAACTTGATAAAGTCTTAAACGAAAATTGGATAAAATAGTCATTAGGATATGGTCTTATAGTCAGTTAGCAGTTGGATGTAGATATTCTCTGACAAAGAGGATTATCTTATTCTACTCCTAGAACTATGGAAGTAGTTTTTTAATTGAGATGATGAAAGCTTTATTTCTGTTTTCCTGGCTGGACCCTGAATTTTGTCCTACATGCTTGAGTTGATGTTTAGCTTCACAAAGTTTGCCTTCTTTCTGACATGTGCTTGTAAAGTTCTTCATGCCAGTATTAAACATGGATATACAACTTAAATTTTCAGGTACGTCTCAGTTGGGGATGTAGCTCGTGTCGGCAACCATCCTCCGAACGTTGCTGCTGTTTATCGTAACATTAAGGAACTTTTCGTACTTCCAGTCGGTTATGACCTGGTAAGAAGCATGCAATAAATTAACCTGATTGTACTACCACATCTTTCAGAGTGTAGAGTCTTTGGGTAACTGTCTGAACACCACATGGCTTTCAATGTTCCAACTCCAAAATGGAAATCAATAAATGTAATCTCACTGTACTAGCATGTCTTTCAGAGTTTATAGTATTTTGGTAAGTATTTAAACACATCGCTTTCAATGCTCTAAAGTCAAATAAAAATGACTCAACTTGATAAGGTGTGTAGAAGGGGTGGAACTAATCTAGAAGCCTAGGCCTTATTCCACTGGTTTGAGTTAGGTATAATCCTAGGAGCAACACTGATTCCCAAGCCTTCATGTGGTTTTGTCTTATAATTAAACCTTCCTAAGTTGCGTCTTATTTGATAGGAAAATAGTGGGAGAAAGAAGGGAGGGTGAGAGGAACATGAGATGATACCTCTTTGTTTTATGTGGATAATATGGCTTGAGAGGAACATGACATGTTTTGAAGGGGTGGAGCAACCTTTGTTTAGGATCAAAGGTTTTTTGACTAGTAGCTTGTATGGTTGGGACGAGGAGGAATGTAATCCTTCCCTTGACCAATTTATAGACTAGTTTGATCATTTACATACTAATGGTATGGTATAGGCCCTTTTTTGTAATCACCTCTTTTTCTACATGGACGGCATTCCCTTAATGCCTATAAGTAGTTATTTACTTATCAAAAAAAAAAAAAATGTGTTTTTTAAATGTTGTTTTACGATGGGTGGGTTGTGCATATAAATCGAAGAAGCACCACGAGGAAAATCCCAATTTGCGGAGTGAGCATTACACCAATGTAACCTCAAATGGAAAGGCATGATACCAGCCAAGAGGTGGCATAATTTAAAGGTTTTTACAGAGGCAGAGAAGGCATAAAAATTTTTGGTTTTTCAAAACTATCCCTTATAAATGAGTATGCATACTTCCTACAATTGAGGGATAAAAGGGTAATAATGTTAAAAACAAAGAGGGCCGGAGGGACTATTTCTCTCAAGTTTTGCTTGCCCCTTTTTTCTTTTACTTTCCGTTTAGTTGTTGACTATTGCAGCCTTTTTCCTCTTCTATCAGGCTTCCAGATTTCTCATTTCTAAATGCTAGAGCTTGTCCCACATCAGTTAATTATCACTTCCAAAACTAGCATACGAGTCTAGACCGCCTCTCTACCCATAACCAATTGGTTTTGAGTTCGATGCTTTCACATTGAAGTTCTTCCCGAAATGGTCGAAGTTCTGTTTTTACATTTTGGTTGTTAGTTTACTCTTCCCGAAATTGTCAAAATTGTATTCGTTTGTTTGTGATACTAAACTTTTGTTGAGGCCAGCCAACACAAGAGAATAGAACGTTTTCAAACCCTTTAATTGGTGTCCACCCTTTCCCATGTTGCTAGCCTTTCATCCATAAGCGTGCCAAACTAGTGCAAGTCTGTAATTACACGGTGGGCGGGAGGTTCGCGGGACGTTTGAAGGCATGATCACAAATGGGTCAGGAAAATGAGGAGAAAGCGTCTTGCTATTTGTCTTGAAAAATTCAATTCTTTGGTTCGGTTGCTCTTTAAATCTGCATGTGTGCTTTTAGTTTAATTTCTTTTTCTTTTATACTTGCTTTTGTTTCTTTTTCTTTTTCTTCCCCCATTTGTTTCCCTTCACAAAAGATCCAAACATATCATAAAGGTTATATACATGGTTTCGGAGGAAACCCATTCAGATCTACATGCACAAACACATATATACGCACATGCACGCACCTGTTTCTTGTCCTATGATTTAGAAATGTTTTCATGAACTTGAGCATACGTTCAAGCCAGAACTCCTGTTCAAATCTCTCACTTTTGCTAATGTGAAATATTGACTTAACTCACAAATTGTTGGTAATGGAATAATAATGTCAACTGCTATATAGGTATGGAGGAATTGCCCAGACGACTACGTGAACCCTGTGTCCATATGGCACCCACGTGCTCCAGACGGTTTTGTCTCTCCAGGATGCGTAGCTGTGACCAGTTTTGAAGAGCCAGATTCTGATTTCGTGTACTGTGTGGCCGAATCGATTGCCGAGGAGACAGTATTTGAAGACCAAAAGATTTGGTCGGCACCAGATTCATATCCATGGGCATGTCACATTTATCAGGTGAAAAGTGATGCTCTGCATTTTGTTGCGTTGAGGTTGCCAAGAGAAGAATCTGATTGGAGGCCAATGAGAGTTCTTGATGAGCCATCGGCCACAATAGAACAGTCGGAAGATTCATGATCGGTATTTTGATAGCCTTTCGGCTTTTGAACTGGGGATGGTTGTGGTTGCTTTGTTCGTGCAAGTTCTGTTTCTGGGAATGGTTTTAGGCAGTAGTGGAATTTAAAATAACATACAAGGCTTGTTCTGTGAAAGCTTTTACGGAAACATTGAGCTTGAGGTTCCTCGAATCAGTTTCACATTTAAAGCTGGTGTGGGCCTATTAGCCTAAGCTGTACAACCACGCGGACACAGCTTCCAACCCGCCAGAACTGCAAGAGTGATCTTCGGAAGCTATTGCAGAGGTGCACTTAATGATTTGCACAATAGGTAGCTTCTTGTGTTGAGGATGTAAATGTTATAGAATGATTTTTGTGTAGCTCTCATTTATTTGCTGTGGTGAGACTGGTTTCGGAGATTTATAGCTTTTTGTAAATGGTTGGTAAGAATTCAACAAACTGAAACCATAATCAAGCTGGAAGGATGTAAAGAACAAGCTTGGTCGGTCTGTAATTCTCGTGTGTATGCAATATGTTCATGGACTATTTTTTGCACCATAAAATTTTTCTTGTTACTACCATCATTATTACTATTAAATTTTGCTATTGTTATTATGCAAGAAACTTGACCTCTTCTTACGCACTTGAAAGTTGGGAAAAGTTATGCAACACGTTTGGCATCCTTACTAGTATTAGATGGGGAGAAGAGGAGGAGGAGAGCTAGGAAGCATGAAAACTCTAGTGAGAGAAAAAAGAGGAGATCCAGCTCCTAGGTAGAGGAGACCCCGCTCCTAAGATGACGACCTGATGGTTACCAAGCACTGTATATGACTAAGCAAAAAGCTGCAATATGCTGAATCTGAATCATGCCCTCATCTCTCTCTCATCCCATGTTTCTCTCTCTCGCCACGTGTTTCTCTCACTCTCACTGTCACAATTTTTTTAAACTAAAAATCAAGAAAATTAGGAATTAAAGATAAGAAGAAAAGTATAAGAAATGAACATAAGTTGAAAAAAGTAAAGATAAGATGGAATTAAAGATATAAAAAAAATTAAAAAAGTCCAGTTATTTTAAACTTTTCCAGTCTTTAGTGACTTTTATTTTCTTTTGCTTTGGTTCGTAATTTTTTTGTGTTTTCGTTGCTCCTAAAGGTGGAGAAAAGTTAAAATAAATATCTGTCAATTACTTTTATCTACTTTGTTTTATTGTTCTCGTTAAAATAATCGATTGATCCTAAAATATTTCACAAAAGACTACAAACCCAATCATCACGAAATACAATTCCAAGGAATTAAATTGCTAGTTACCAAACAGAATTGAAAATGCTGTCCGACTACATGTATGTACGCGCACGAACACATCTAAATCATCCATTTCAGGAATAAACGGTCCGGATTTAAAAAAACTCTTCCACGTAAGATTATCTCTTACGTTGCAAAGAGTTTTTTTTTTAAATTCCGGACTGTCGAAAACACACACAGATAGTCGAAATACACTGTCCGTGCATTCTTCATACGCAGCGTGCATACGAATAGTTTTTTTTTTTTTTTTTGGAAAACGCGTTCCCCGAATTGTCGGCAGAAACTTTTATTACACAGCTGCCACCACCCGCCATCTATATCGTCTCTTTTCAACTACCCTACCCTTAGCAATGTCCAGGTCATACCTTATCCACATATATCCATATTCTGTGGGGTGAGCATTGAGCATCCACCGGATTGGTCGATTTCACAGTAAAACAAGAACCAAAACACCAATACAGATTATGAATTTGGAGAACTAAATAAATTCATAAAATTTATAAAACCAAACAATTCAAACCATTTGAATACGGTTCAGTTTCGATTTAGAATCAAGTTCTTCATAAACTATTTAAGGGGTGTTCCACTAAGTTAGTTTTTTGAAAAAACTGGTTTTTCACGGTTTTTTATGTGATGTATTGTGAGAAAATGATTTGTCTCAGTTTTTAGAAAAAACTGTTTTTTGTTAGTGGAACACCCCTTAAAGTACTTAAAATTACACATGAATCGATCAAAGCTTATTAAAACCAATTCAAATAAAAATCGTAAAAACTCACTAATATCTTTTTTTTTTCCCAGAAAAAAAAAAAAAAAAGAAGAGTAAAATGCCAGTTAATCTCCCATGTCTAAACCTAATAAAGAAAAATACTATGTTGGGTTTGACACCGTAACCGTTCATGGAAATTCACGGACCAAATTATTTAACATGGTTTCTAATTTTTAAAAATCGGGATCAATTCACATTTCTAAAAAATCAAACCAAACTAGTATTAAGAAAACCAAACCAAACCAAACTATTTACTCCCTCTTTTTCAAAATAGTAGTCCACTATGAAAAATCGTGTCACTCTTCAAATCAAATACGTCAAGTACTTTAATTAGATACAAAAAATTTGAAAAATGATACACAAAAATACTTTATTTTTTTTACTGTATTTAAAAAATGACAAATTAGAGAAAATGGGAGCTCTTATTTAAAAACGGAGGATTTAGTTTGTTTAGACTGGATTCGCGATTTGATAGTTTTTGCTCGCTCCTAAAAGTTCAATTTTAGCGTCTTTTTAGATCGCTGTCCCCCTGTCATCTCGATATATAAATATGCACGTACGTTACGTTACGTTCCGTTCTCTGAATTTCTTAGTCTAGAGTGAGAAAGCATCGGACAATTTTGGGAGCAATGGAGGGTCTGATCAAGGGATTGATCGACGTTGCACTTGGTCACAACGACAACAGAGACGAAGAAACCAACTCCTCCGAGACTCGTGAAGAGCAGTCCAGATCCACTTGGGCGCAGGTTAGCTTTGGTTTTTTTAATAATACCGGCGCTTATGAATGCATCGATGATTGATTCACGCTAGAATGCGCAGGTGGTGTCTGGGGAGCAGGATAACGACGAGCCGACCAGTGACCGTAGACATGGTTACGATCGAAATCAGTGGAACAAAGAGGTGTTTGTTTTATTTTTATTTTTATTTTTATTTTTTATCTTCGTCCTATAAAGATTATCCGGTCCTGTAGATGAGAACTTATAAATATTATATTTTTGCCAAAATTATTTTATTCCCAAGTGGTAACATGGATATGGATGAGCTGTAAACCAGACATTCAAAATTCGGTAACCTCTCGGGCTAAGCCACAAGGAGAAATCTCTTGTAAATTCTCTAGTCTCGGTGTGATGACCGATCGGATCGGGGAGGAAATTGTCGAGGGGCGCATAAGTTGATTCAGACAACCCTGATCGTTGAAACAAAAAGAAAAAAGAGAATCATAAAGTTTGATTTTTCTTTGGAAATAATGAATTAATCTTTTTTGGACGGACTATTTGTTTGTGTTTTGAAGTAGTGGAGTGGCTTAGGAAAATTGGGTATGAAAGTCGACCGAAATTCTAGTGAAGTGCAAATGCGATTGTGCAGGAACAGAATTATGGAAGAACTGAGGAGTGGGAGTCTGGTGGATCGCGGCCGTCAGTACGACCGCATAAGGTTCTTCTCTCTCTATCTCTCTTCGTTTTATATGTTTGTTTAAGTTGATTTGGTATTTGTGGACTAGAAGTTAGGGTAGTCAAAATCGATTCTTGTTCGATCTTGTTGACTTGTTAAATTCACAAAAGGAGATGGAGTTGTTGGACAAACAAACCAAGTTTGAACACATTTTGGAACTCTTCAATCCTCTAGTCGGCTTGATAAGCTTAAGATTTTTCGTTGCAAGAACTTTTTAGTAATAGTAAATAAAGTGCCGTTGAAACTCGACAACTCTGACCCTGCTGTCGGTGATGGTCTATGAAGCACCGACACTCCTAGGAGGCGTCGTATTGCCGTATGGGACACGGGGACACGGCGGAATACGTATGGGACACGCCACTTGGCGTGTCCCCCAATTTTTTTGAATTTTTAAAGGGGGACACAGCGGAGACACGTGGGGGACACGACAGGGACACGGCTGAGGGACACGGCAGGGGGCAAATTGTAATTTTTTTTAAAAAAAATTTGGGGTCAATTTGTAATTTTTCAAATTTTTAGGGGTCAAATTGTAATTTTTTTAAATTTTTGTGGGTCAAACTGTAATTATCAATCTTTAAATTTTTAAATTTTTTAAATTTTTTTATAATATTTATATATATATTGCCGTGTCCCCCGCCGTGTCCGTGTCCTTTTTTTCAAAATTGACGTATCCATGTCCGTATCCGTGTCCGTATTTGTATCCGTGTCCGTGCTACATAGGTGATGGTATAGTCGATAAACCAAGGACTCAGATCTTCATTTTCTGCATCAGTGGATGAAGAATCGCGAGCATCAAAAAGCTCGCCCTACTGAAGTACCAAAGCTCGCCCGGTGACTAAGAAATGGCGAACCACTCGTGTATAGGTATTTGGGAAAGTATATATGGGCATTATAAAACTTCAATCACTTGAGTTTGGCTTGTTAAGTTGTCTTTTTTTTTTAAAGGAAAGCTTGTTAAGTTGTGAAGCGAAGCTTGAACAACCTACCACTGTCTATTGGGTAGGACTCTAGCTTATTTTCATCCCTGCTTGAAGTTTGTGAATTAAAAATGTTGGTGGAATTGACAGATTAGAATCACTGTCCAGTGATTTACTGAACAAATGCGGATATCATACTTAGTTTCTGAGGCTTTTGAGATAGGATTACATGGTATCTGAAATAAGTAGATGGATTTCCCAAAATGACTTTTCAAGATGACCCACCTGGCGATCACTCTCAAGGAGGCTTGTTTCGCTGCATCTTGAATCAACACTAGGAGTGAGAAATTGTTATGGAATGTGAGAGTACTATACACCATGTCATGTGTGCGGCAGATCCAACTACATAGTATAACGTTATGTATGTAGTAGCAATACAAGAACTCTGCTATAATTTTCTGCTTCTTTTCATTATATTGCCAAAAAGTTGTGGAGATCTGGGACGTAGCCCACATTGGGAGAGCATTTCCTTTGCATAAAGGGGCAAGTTTACATGACAGCACAAACTCCTTAAGATATAGGCGATGATTTTGCTTACAAGCTGAAGTCTTTGATGAACAGAATGCAAGATGGCTAGTTAAGTAGTTGGTAATTGTGAAGTCATGACAAAGGAATAGAAGGTAAACTTCAAAATATTGAATCACAGAGGTCCATTATTTTGCTCCATCTGAGATAATTACAAGTACTGTTAGGGTCTGATTTAGATTTGAGGGGAGAACAAATGCAATGCAATAACTTTATTTTAGCTTCTGAGTACTAATGGTTGTTCTCTATTAAAGAATTTTGTGCTATTCCAATGCCTCATTTTGTATCCCTTGAATCGTGAAATACATTGCACGTTCATTATCCCTGTTAACTTTTTTGTGGAAAATCTTTCCCTGTAACCTTGGTCTGAGCTGAATTAAAAACGTTTTAAGACTTTTGTACCCTTTTATAAGTTTTCACCCATTTACATAACTTAGATATATGACTCATGGTTTGGAAGAGTATGTTCAACAATTTAATCATCACTCTTGAATTTAGCCATAACCTTTTTCTACCATCTGGTTTTCTGCTTGGTCTTTCAAAATCTTGAGTTCTTAGCAACGTCATAAATGCAGGCTGTCCATGAGGGATATGGAAGGAATGAGGATATTGGACGGAATCATACGGACCAAGGCCATTGGAACAGAAATGTAGATTTGGATTTGATGGTTCTATCTACTTTTGATGTAGTTAAAGTTGCACATGAAATGTTTATGTTTTTTCTGTGGAACATGGAACAGGAGAGTACTGATGGTTGGCAAACTGTCTGCAAAAAGCCTCCAAAACAACCCCACAAGGTTTACTCTAATATAACTCATCAAAGGCACATTAAATATCATTTTCCATATACAACTGAGCTGCCTATGAATGTGACCATTTTATATTAACATTTAGAATTGAAAACGGCGGAATAATCCACTCTTTTATGGTTGTATAGACGAACTAATGGATTTTGGAATCCTGGAAAACAAAATGGAAAGCGATCTTTTAAGTCCATGATCTAGTTATGAGTGATGACCAATCCAGTATGAGTTCCTCATAGATGATGGTCCTTAGACTGTTGCTTCATGTGACTATTGAAATGTTGTGAAAATATTGGGGATCCTTAGGTTAGAGTTGCCATTTAAGCTTGTAGGCTTTATGCTTAAATAATCCCAAGCAATCATCCACAACACCCAATCCCTTTTGATTTTCATGCAATCTTCAACGTCGTGTTCACAGGTGCAAATGAATAACTGGAATGAATACAAACGCCCCTCCAGTGAGCAAGACTACTCTGATGATGTTGACTATGGTGCCAGCATGGAGCCCTCTGAGGAAGAGCTTTCTGACCTGTCAAGAGCTTGCAACAAGCTTTGGGAACTTGATATAAACCGTTTAGTACCTGGAAAGGACTATCAGATTGACTGTGGTGAAGGGAAGAAAGTTTACCAAAAGGAAGATATGGCACAAGGAAGCCTATTCTCATGGTTAAGCGAAGACACTTTCAGGAAGCCTACTTTTTCCCGTTTCAGTTCTCTTCTAGATAATTACAATCCACAAGAAGGGTATAAAGAAGTTGTCACATCTCAAGAGTTGCAAGAGCAAGCAGCATTTGTTGAAGAAATTAGTAGAACTGCACCTATCAAATATCTTCACAAGTATCTGTCATCCAAGGGCATTGTGTCCGAGAACTATCAAGATTTCAAAAGAATGATGACTAGTCTCTGGTTTGAGCTTTATGGCCGTGGTGGTACATCTAGTTGTTCTTCTGCTTTTGAACATGTTTTCGTTGGGGAAATCAAGAACCGCGGGGAGCAAGAAGTTTCAGGCTTCCATAACTGGCTTCAGGTGCATACATCTTTAGTTCTTTTGTTTGTACGTAGACCGTGATTTTATTCGTTATACCAAACTATATATATTGAGGATTATATCAACTGCATTCATGAGATTCTTATGGCTTTCATTGGTTGCATTTCGTTTGTTTACTAGATGCTGCTTGCTCGGTGGTGTATGTGAACTATTTTGAAAATCAGATTTCAAGACACTACTCCTGACTAAGAAGAGAAAGGGTGTTACATCTCAAAAATGTTTTTCAAACAATTGATGATGATTCTTGTAACAAATGGATTTAGTACAAAAATAACAATAACATAACACATCTAGTCCCCAATCATTGGGGGTATGGGCGGGGATGATTGTAGACAGACCTAACGATTGGCAATATGCACAAAGTGGCTGCTCTTGAAGTAGTGGTCCCCTAAACCTCCAAGAACCGAGGAGCTATAGGGACGTTTTGCTACAAAACAATGCCCCCAAATCAAAGCCGAAAGGCATCAGGGAGGGTAGGCCTAAAGACCCAAATCAATTTTTGTGCTCATTATCATGCTTCCTTCATTCATGGTCCGGAGCATCTGACATGAGCACACTAATAAATGGATTTAGTAGACTAAAGAAATGGTATTTCAATGGAACGTGCTTTAGATACTATTAGAAATTATTTTCATGTGCATTAGCTTTTCACAGTAGCCTTCGAATGCAAATTAGTATTTGCTCATTAATGGATGCCCAAATTTACCTTTAATTTTTCCTCAACGACAAAAGTAATAATCCATAAAAAAAAATGCACATGTACTGTGTTTAAATAATTTGCTTGTTATGTTCTCTCTCGTCTTGACTTCTACATCTTTTGTATTCGGTTAAGATTCTACATCTCATTTATGAGTTTTTCCTATTTGTATCAATTTATAGTTTTCCTCCTTTGTTGTGACCATCTAATGGCAGTTCATCCCTTTACAGTTCTATTTGGAAGAAGCGAAAGGGAGGGTTGACTATCAAGGTTATATTTTCCCAAGAAGGCGTGGGCAAGTTGTAAGTGATTCTATTCTGATATTACATTCTCACTTGCAGTAACATTCTAAATCCAAGAAATGTATATTTAGGTTCTCTCTTTTCAGTGGTGTTTTCTCTTCAATTAAAGGATGATTGGAATTTGCTTCTCTTGGAGAGATGGCATCATGAATATTGTATCACATCTAGAAATGTGCTCTTACTTGACTACATGAGCTCCCTTTATGCCGTTATATTGTGGCACAATTAGAGCTGATATTCTTTGTGCAATGACCATGTGAGATTCTACAAGTAGTGCTTAGTCATTAGCTAGAAAACTGAAGGCGATGATTTAAAGGAAAAGAGCATTGTTGTACCGTTGGTAAGAGTAGCTGTTAGAAAAAGGCATAGTTGTCGAAATCGTACAATTCGAATCATTCAGTTTGATTCAGGGTATAATTGATTCGAACCGATACATAAAATCGCAATGGTGTAGAAGACGGAATTGATGAATCACGTGTCGTATGATTCAGATAATTTTCGAGCCCATAATTCACTGGGTTGGGTCAAATATTTTCACACCGAAAATGAAATGTTCTAAAATTTCGGGGTTTTAGTTTTTTTTTTTCTGCCATATGAAGGGTCCGAAGTCTTTTAGGAAGTATATAAGTTGATCAATTTAGGAATCAACAGTTGTCATCCAAAAAATTTAGGGTTTTACACACATGTGGTCCTGTGGATTCCGATAGAACAAAGCTCAAAGAATAGAGCATTAACAAAAAACAGAGCTCCACTAGGCTAACATACATCGTCGATCGTCGAACTGAAGAGCTGAAGCGTAAACTCGTTGGTTGTTGTCGATTATGTAGTGTAAACAGGTAAAGACTCTTTAATTTATCCACTTCCACCATTTAGTTTATTATATTCTCAAGTCCAGGGCTCTTAACTATTATATTCCTACATATATGCTATTATATTCCTCACTCCCACTCCTAACTATTATGACCAGTCCATTTTTATTCTCTTGGTGTTAGTATATTTGAAGTGTGTGCACTGGTGTGAAAATTGGAAAAAAGAAAGAGGGCTAAGTGGTAGACCCTACATGGCCACATTGTACGCTTGTTACTGAGATTAATCGAATACACTTGATGTGCAATTATTGTGGTCAAGCGTATTGGGGTGGGGTGAACCGTAGGAAAAATCACTTTGGGAACTCATCAAGTAGTAATCACGTGTCCTCAATTCCCCGAAGAAGTTAAAAGAATTTTTTTAGAGTATCTAAAGGGGAGGAAAAAGAAAAAAGTGGGTATGTGGAATGTTTTGATGTGGAGGAAGATATGGTAGTTAATTCTAAAAGAAAGGGAACGATGGGCCCTTATGTTACCGAAGGCAAGAAAAACAACTTACATTGAATGAAATGGCAAAGGAAGGGAGTCCGTCATTAGAGATATTTGTCGTTTCTTCTATAAGAACGCTATAGCTTTTAATTTCGTTAAATACCCTACATTTAAGAGGATGGTAGCATCAATTGGTGAATACGGGCGGGGGTTAAAACCCCCTACTTATCATGAGACTAGGGTGTCCTACTTGAAAAGGGAGATGGATCTTGTGAATGACGGTTTAGAGGTGTATAAAAAAGAATGGAAGAAAACCGGTTGCACATTAATGTCCAATGCACATTAATGTCCAATGCGTGAAGTGATGGAAAGTCTAGAAGCATTACAAAATTTCTTTTCAATAGGCCGCACGATACCGTTATTCCCAAATCTATCGACACTTCTGGCATTTTCAAGAATGCGGAGAATTTGTGTGACTTGCTTGAGGACTTGGTGAATGAAATTGAGGAGGAAAATGTAGTCCAAATGGTGACCGAAAGTGCATCGGCTTATGTAAATGTTGGGAAATTGCTAATGGAGAAAAGGACTAAGTTATTTTGGAATCCTTCTGCATTTTTGAACTTCTCTAATTGCCCATGAATGATCACCCTTGTTTCCAAATTCGGGTACATCCTCTAAATAGTGGTGAACAAGCCAAGTTTAACTTCTTTATCGACAATGAAGTTCGGGTCATACTAAAACCTACAAAAACGACCAAACATTCAGGCAGGGGGGTTTCTAAGCATTAAATCAAGACAATGTGTGGCACAAGAATTCCAAAATAACTTAGTCATTTTCTTCATTAGCAATTTCCCGACATTTACATAAGCCAATGCACTATCGGTCACCACTTAGACTATATTTTCTTCCTCAATTTCATTCACCAAGTCATCAAGCAAGTCACACAAATTCTCCGCATTCTTGAAAATGCCAGAAGTGTCGATAGATTTGAGAATCACGGTATCGTGCGGACTATTGAAAAGAAATTTGTAATTCTTCTACTTTCCATCACTTCACGCATCGGACATTAATGTGCAAGCGGTTTTCTTCCATTCTTTTTTATACACCTCTAAACCGTCATTCACAAGATCCATCTCCCTTTTCAAGTAGGACACCCTAGTCTCATGATAAGTAGGGGGTTTTAACCCCTCCCGTATTCACCAATTGATGCTACCATTCTCTTAAATTTAGGGTATTTAACGCAATAAAAGCTATGGCGTTCTTATAGAAGAAACGACAAATATCTCTAATGACAGACTCCCTTTCTTTGCTATTTCATTCAATGTAAGTTGTTTTTTCTTGCCTTGGGTAACATAAGCGTCCATTATTCCATTTCTTTTAGAATTAGCTCCCACGTCTTCCTCCTCATCAAAACATTCCACATCTACACCTTTGGTCTTTTTTCCCTCCTTTAGATACTCTAAAAAAAAATCTTTAACTTCTTCGGGGAATTGAGGACATGTGATTACTTCTTGATGGGTTCCCGCCAAGTGATTTTTCATATGGTTCACCACACCAAAATACGCTTGACCACAATAATTGCACGTCAAGTGCATTCGATTAGTCTCCATAACACGCGTACAATGTTGTCACGCAGGGTCTTCCACTTTGCCCCCTTTCTTTTTTCCCATGTTCATACCGGTGCACACAAAGTCCGAACACTTCAAATATACTAACACCTAGAGAATAAAAATTGGGCAGGTTATAGGAGTTGGCATATACATATGAACATAATGGTTAAGAGCCCTGGCCTTGAGAATATAATAAGCATAAATGGGGGAAGTGGACAAATTAAAGAGTCTTTACCTCTTTACACTTCCTAATTGACAACAACAAATGAGTTTACGCTTCAACTAACAGCTCTTCAGTTCGACGATTGACGATGTATGTTAGTCTGGTGGAGCTCTGTTGCTCTGTTCTATCAGAAGCTTTTTTCTATCGGAACCCACAAGTGTGTAAAACCCTAATTTTTTTGGATGACGACTATTGAAAACCAAAATTGATCGACTTATATACTTCCTAAAAGACTTTCAACCCTTTGTATTGCAAAAAAAATTAACAAAAAAAAACCCTGAAAAATATTAAAACAACTAAAAACCCTTACACTTTAGTCTATTTCGTTTTTGGTGTGGAAATATCCGACTTGTAAGAAAAATATGGGCTTGAAAATTATTTGAATCGTTCGATACATGTGATTCAGTGATTCATCAATCTATTCGTTGATTCCGTCTGCGATTCTATGCATCGGTTCTAATTGATTATACCCATAATCGAACCATAGTTGTCAAAGGCGCGCCTAGGCGCACGCCTAGGCGAGAGGCGCAGCGAGGCGCACCCTTTGCGCCTGGGGTACACCCAGGCGAGGCGACTTGAAAAAGGCGACGCAAAGGCGCGCAAAGGCGCAAAGGCAAGAGGCGCAAAAAAAGCGCGCCTTTTTGAAGCGAGGCGCACCTACGTAAAAAAAAATCTGATCTCTACATCTCTCTCTCTCTCTCTGAGCAAGAAGTCAAGAACGAAGGACTTTCGAACTCGATCAGCGTGAGAGCTCAAGTCGATCAAGTTGGCATAACGTCGAACTACATCTGACAAGCTAGGAACTCGATCCTGTATTCCTGTCCAAGCTAGGAAGGTACTCGACAAGAGCCCCGGTCCTTATCTCCAATTTTAATTATAATTTCAGCGTGAAGCCGTGAACTGTATTCGCTATGGATTTTAGTATTTCAGCCCTCCTTATTTATTTTCCAATTTTTGAATTCATTTTTAAGGGAAAAAAAAAAAAGAAAAAGAAAACAGTGATTAGTACTTGCTTTAAATTGGGATAACTACTTGGTTTAATTTTATTTCAAATGGTGGACGCTTGTGTTTTGTTGATTTCGATGTATTAGTTCTACTCTATGCGAGAACCGTAAACTATGTGCGATTTGGTAGATGTTTTTATGTATCTTTTGGATGGTATGCTATCTAAAACTCATTGGCTTAGTGTTATTAGTTAAATTATTGCTACATGCTATTTTTTCTAATTTTTTTTTACATTGGTGCGCCTTGCTTCAAAAAGGCGCGCGCCTTGCCTCTCGCCTCTCGCCTTAGTCCCCACAGGATTTTGCGCCTCGGTGCGCCTTTCGCCTTTGACAACTACGAATCGAACCGAATCATACGATTCGAATCGTGAATTGCACGATTTCGAAAACTATGGGTATAATGACTGCGGAAAATGAGATGTTTTAGAGAGAGGTGTGATCAAAGAGTTTGATATTTGAAGTGGCGCACTCTAATTTCTAATATTTTTGGAACTATTCAAAAGTAGTTAAATGGATTTCAAATCTAGAAAACCACCCGCTGTGTTCCATTGAAAATTTCTTCTATTAGGGAAACAGCTTCCTTTTCTTTAGTGGCCGTCTAACTGGTTCAGCCTGGGACCAGTGTTTGGTAGCACTGAGTGTTCTGTCCCAGAACAAATCACCACAAAAGGGAGAGAGGATGATGATAGTAATGAGATATACATGAGAACAGAACATGAAAATCGGCGCTCTTAGATTTCTTTAATTTGTACTGGCAATGACTTTGGGCAGCAGTGGGGCCCCAAAAAGATTCAAGTCCTGTGAAGGGTTTAGCTTAAATAGTTGACTTGACTGAGTCTGATTTCATAATGTCTGCATCATCATTACGAAAATCTACCACTACTAAGGAGGTACAACCACAAATGAGGAAAACAGGATCAAAGAGCAGTCTGTGGAGGAATTAGAATATAAGAACACAGCAAAGGAGATTTATTAGGACAGTGAGAATATGAGAAGTCTGGGACAAATGTCTGGTATTCTACCCCAAGGTTTCCACATGGCAATGACAGTAATTTGCCGATTCATATACCTAAATCTGCACTTTAGCCCAGGGAACAAAAAATTGCCCCTTTTAGTTGAACTCCTGTATAAAAATTTATGTTTATAAATTTCAATTCAATGGTCCAAATTTAAACTCCACGACTGCTTTGAAGCTAAGTTCCTTAATCACACCTATGGGATTACACTGGCTTTGATTTACGATTTGCTTTTCCTTTCATAGAATCTCACTCAAATTGCTTGCAATGTTTTCCATTATTTACTCAACTTTACTCAGATAACGTGTTATTTTTCTTGTTGCTTCATGCTAGCATCACGAAAGGAGTGCTCGTCTATTGTTGGTTGGGTATAACATAACGTATATTTTGTTTTCCCGTTCTACAGCCCGACTCCGAGACTCAGTTGCTTACAATTCAGTTTGAATGGAATGGTGTTCTCAAGTCTGTCTCCAGCACTTTGATTGGAGTGAGCCCAGAGTTTGAGATTGCTCTCTATACCTTGTGTTTCTATATGGGTCGCGAGGACAATCAAATCGAACTGGGTCCATACCCTGTTAATATCAAGTGCTATCGCTTAGGAAATAAAATCGGGTCTGCATTTCCAATCGCTGAAAGCTGATAAATATATTGCTTGCTGAGATTGTGTGGCGACGGTTCTTGATTCCAATCAATTTATTAAGATTGTAATTAACTAGCTTGCTTATAAAATGCAGAATCTCCATTAAGATTGTGAGTAAATCTTTGTCCAATTGTGTCCTCCATGTTTCCCTTGCTTTAATGTTTGATCTGCGACTTATTTGTTCATCTATCAGCTACAAACATTCTGAGATAGCAATAGATTGAGTGCATACTGCAGACGTGATATGAGTGGTCAGATCCAGTATCGTGTGATCTGTCTTCGCCTTTCATTTAGACTGTATTTCATATTAGGGAACCTCATAATGACCGAGAATTAAAGAATCGTCAGTCCAATTTTATGAGTCATGTCTGTGCTACATATGTCTTGTCTACGTTACATGGCCTGCGTTTACAAAACCTAGACCCTGGCTTGCATTAATCTGGACAATTAAGCTGTATTTGGAACATGGATTTCTGGAGGTTGGGAAAAGAAAATGGTATGGAAAACATAATCTTCAATGAATTATCTTCTTGTCTATTCTTTTACGTTCTTGGGTATCTTCATACACAAATCCTTATTAGTATCACTGCCTTGAAAGAGAATTTGATGCTCCCAAATTAGCACCTGCTGAAGATTATAGCTGTATATGCATGTTTGAAGGAATATGAAGTTGAGAAGTGAGTTGCTGAAGCATAACATTTAACGAGTTTCTAATTGTCATGGATATCTTTACTATGGCCAAAAAGGCTTAGCGAAACTTGAAAAGATAGGAGCAGTGTTGTGTGTATGGTTTTCCTGTATTATCCAAATATAATTTGCTTCAAACGAAAACAAACCCGCGCGTATGTGAGGGGTTGTGTGCGATGTTGTGTCCAAATGGGATCCAGAGATCCGGTAGTGGAGAGCCGCCCTATAATCCTGTAGTGCGGCATCCGAGCCATCAACGGCTCAGATTTCATCTCGGCAATAGACAACTTGGATTTTGCAAGTGCCGAGATGAAACCTTGATTGCGGGATCAATGGCTCGTATACCGCACTGCAAACCTTGTAGTGTGGCTCTATATTATAGGATCCCAATTCTGTCCAAATAGTTGTATTCCTAGCATCTCTTAAAAACAAAAATGAAAGTTCCGAAGCTGTCATCCATTGCCACGTTTTGTGTAAAAATCTGTGTCAGAGATACTATTAAGATATTTGGGATTGGGAGATACTATAAGATATTTAAGCATAAAAAAGACAAGGCCCTGATATATTTTGGGTCACGGGTTTCCACCAAGCTTCAGTTTGGAGATATTTTAGCCTTTGCTTTCTTAGTTCACCTCGTACGTTAATTTCTAAAGGAAAAGGGGAAGATATTTTAGCTTTCAAAAATGCTACAGGTATAACATAAGTGAACAATAAAAGTGGACAACACATCTCTCACCGCCCAAAAGTGTTTTTCGATGGTCCAGATTTGAAATAGTCTTTGACCGGTAAGAGAGTACTCTTACCGGTGATTGCTAAAACAAACGGTTGAGATCCGTGTTGTCTACTTTTGTAACTGTAGCATCCTTGGCTAGGGATGGGCATGGGGAGGGTAGGGGGTGGATACCACCACTACCTCCATCCCCAATCCCCAAACTCATATCAATCTCCATCTCCTCCCCAATCTCCATCGGGGATTTTTCTTTAACCTTCATCCCTGTCCCAATGCGGGGAACGGGGATCCCCACGGGAAATCAGGGATCCAAAAATTTACTCAAACTATTCAAGTGAATACCAAAGAAGTTGTATTAAAATACAAAGCTAATGACAAAAGTGGTTCCCAAAAATAATTAAAACGTACCAAGTCACTCAAAAGTGCTACTGCTGCTGTTCTTTTTCTTTTTTTGTTTTTGGTTTCTGAGTAGATTAAAATTTCACTCAAAAGTGCTACATAAAGCAGAAGTAAAGGAGAAAGCCTTCCTTGTACAATCAAACAACAATTTATAAGTTGTAACTTATAAACTTATCCGGGAGAAAAGAAAAAAAAAACTTATAATATAATATACGTATATATGTGAACGCACTAATGGGGATGCGGGGAGGGGTTGGGAGGAGAGGGGAACGGGGAGGGGCGGAGATCGGGGAGGGGATTGAGGAGGGTAATGACTATCCCATCCCCTACCCGATCCCCGAAATTTTTTAAAAAAAATCCCCATACCCTACCCGATCCCCAAAAAAATTCCCGAATCCACTACCCATTAGGGGAGGGGACGGGTTGGATCGGGGAGGGTCGGCCGAGATGGCCATCCCTATCCTTGACTAGCCTTTGCTTTCTCAGTTCACCTCGTACGTTAATTTTGGAAGGAAAAGGTTCGAACGCTGGTTAATGGGGTGGATCGTTCAACCAGGGCCGGCCCTGACATTTCAGGGGCTTAAGACGAAGTTTGAAAATGGAGGCCTTTAAAAATGTTAGCGAAACTACATATAAAGTCGATATACACCGTTTCAAAACTACATGCATGTATTTAACACGAAAAAAAATACTTTATAACTCTAGGCATGATTATTTCAAATCTGCAAATTTCAAAATTTCCACCATCAATTTTTCAATTCATTCTATCATATATCACGGATGCAGGATGTTTCATATGCCAACAAACCTAGGGTAATCACTAATTAGATTAATTAACATACGGATCCCATATATTTATTGGAGGCCCATAAATCAATTCACAAGCAAATTGAGACTCTCTAAGGTAATCAGAGGAATTAAGAACAAGAGAAAATAATAGCATTTCTAAAATATTCAAAAAAATGGCTGCTATTGACAGCAAAAAAGTAGCACTAAGAATATGAGAGAGAGATGATTTCACCCTTACAAGCTGTGATTTTACCTTTACAAGCCTAAGGCTGCCTCCGGGCTCCATGAATCTGATTGGGTCTGCACCAGATGTTCGTTTTCTTATCTTTTTCTCTTGTTTTTTTTCTTTGCTGTTTGTTTGTTTTGGAATCACTGAAGCTGATAAGAATCTCAGATTGGGCCTTTGGGCTTCTTGGCCATTAAATGAGTGAGTGGTTGTTTGAGTTTTAAAATGGGCTTCTATACAAGATAAAATAATTGGGCCTATATAGTTGACGCTAAAAAATATTAGGGGGCCTTGTTTTTTCATTTTTTTGGGGGGCCTAAGACGCCGGCCTATTGGGCCTTAGCCCAGGGCCGGCCCTGCGTTCAACGCGGACTATCGCGTTACAAGTTAAAACCCTCTCTCTTTCTCTCCAAAACACGTATTGCACGCCGGCATGCGAAAGAACGATGTCTAAGGGCCAGACGTTGAAACGTTCTTTGTGCGGGGATTGAGGTGAGTACGTTTCAACACATGAGCCGCAAGCTAGGAGCAAAAAGAAGACTACTTTTGGAAGTTATTTGGGGGACCATGCCAATTAGTGAAGAAAACAAAAACAATAGACTTTTGCAGGTGGGGTCCTTGTCTCAATTCCTTTGCCTTCCTTGTTAAGAATTGGGAAATCAACTAAACTTTTTTCATGGCCGGTAAACTTAGAAGTGATTAGGCACCGTTCCAAAAACTGACTTAAACACAATAAAGTCGGTGGAACAGGCTTAAATTAGCTTTTCGAGTTGATGTACTGTGAGAGAGTGATCTGTCTCATAAAGCGCAATAAGTCAGTTTTGTGGTCAAGAAGTAAAATGACGAACAAAGTTTAGTGCGTGTACTCTAACGAAGACTGTCATCTGTTTTTGGTTTCAAATAAAAAAGACCAGGTTAATATGCCAAAATTGTGATCTAGATATATATACTAAAAGTAAAAATGACAAGGTGAACTATTACATACCAAAAAATTTAACTTAAATAAAAATCAAAATAAAATAGAATGGTCTGATCAAACAAACCTCAGCCATCCTACTGCCAGCTGAGTACTACATAGCATAAACTCCAGTAATTTGGGTAAAAAACCATAAACTGGTTTTTTAAAAAACCACTTTTGTCCTTATTCAATTTTTTTTTGCATTCGTTAGTTTTGCATCAAGATTTTGTGGTTTCTGGATTCCTCTCGACGAAACGAATCTAACAAGTATAAAATTATGGTCAAAACTCAATTTTTTTTTAATAAAGCCAAAATAGGTGGATTATTGGCCAATAATCCAAGTATTTCGGCTTTATTCAAAAAAATATTTGGTTTGACCATAAATTTATACTCGTTAGATTCGTCTCGCCGAGAGGAATCCAGAAACCACAAAATCTTGACGCGAAACTAACAAATGCAAAAAAAATTTGAATAAGGACAAAAGTGGTTTTTTGGTTTTTGGTTTTTGGTTTTTTACCCAAAGCACCCCTTTGTCTGTCGGAAAATGGCATTGAAAATAGGATGGTTGAGGTATACGTAGCAATAAACTCATCAAAATTTTGTTTTGGTATTTTTTTTGGTCTTTTCTCAATTTTTTTTTTAGATTCAAGTTTTTTCTGTTGGGTTAATCATTAGTTTTGATGAGAAGAGTTTAAAAGGTAAAAGTTTCCCCACACACAAAAAAAAAAAAAAAGGTAGTTTACTGAAGAAAGAAAAAGTTTGAAACAGTTGATATTTTTATTTGTTGTGTTGTCGAACGGAACTTTATTCAATTTCGGTTTACATTTTTATACTTTTCTTTCCTCTCACGGGGACGGTTAATTAATCCCAAAAATTTAAACGAAAATCTAAATAACAATTTAGAACAAATAATTAATACCGAAAAATACCATAAAAATAGGGAGAATGGGTTGCCTTTTACTAACATGTAGACAAATGAATCCAAAAATATCATTTCAACAAAAATACCAAAATAAATTTAGGGAGAATGCACGCACATCACAGGCTCTGTGTTTGGATGACACTCATCTTTGGGGGAATGAGAATATGATTCCAGAACTCCTAGATTCTCATACTTGGGTTGTGATGGAACTGGAACATAGTAATCTCCCCGGAGCAATCAGATTCCACTACCACCAATCTCTCTCTCTGTTCCCGCCTTTTTATGTTGAGTGATCCTGCAAAAATAAATAGTATCTTTTTCACTTTCAATGGAAATCTCAAAATATTATACGTGGAGAAATTTCTTAGTGGAGGTTAAAATGTGAAACTTCACTTGTAGCATGCACTTGGAAGATTTTTATATTAGGTAGTTTAAATATTTTGAGAGACTAATGATCTAGCAGTTCACTTTTGCAATGATGGTTCGATATTTTTTAAGTTGTTTAACTTGTGTGCAAAAATTGTGATATTTAATTGATATTAAAGGGTGTTACTGGAAAATGAAGTAAAAATACATTTCATTCCTTGATTTTAAATGATCGAACCAAACACTTAAATAGGAGTTTATTCTTTTTTTTCCTACTAACATTTTCACATAAGCCAAACACTTTAATAGGATTACCAATGTATCACATTTTTGGGAATGAAATTCTTATGAATAAGATACCCATTTCTGATCGTTGATTCCTACCATCCAAGCACAGGTCCTTTCAGAGCATGTGCTTTTCTCCCACAGAGAGAGAGAGAGAGAGAAGAGAAGAGATAGGGTTTTCATGTCCTCCACAGAAGAATGCCATGGTGGACATGAAAACTACCAGCCCTACTTGTGTCCACAGAGTGAGCAAAATCCAAAACTATCCTATTTAACCAGCCAAAGATTCGGTGTAATCTGTTCAGTAGACACAGACTAATCCGCATTCCACGCTAAATCTGCTGTCAAACAAACTCCAATCATCACTTTGTATTTTGTAAATTGACAAATACCATAAATCCTTCGAAAACTCCCAAGAGATTCAATGCACAAAGTGGGGGTCTGAATTCAATAAGCAATCTCAGAAAAGAAATATTGAGTATTCCTTGCCACTAGGTACAACTCTTCCTACGGACATTAGCCCAAATTTCCGTAATTTCTTCTTTTGTAAATACTGGACATGTAAACCACGTAAAACGAATGGAGATCTGGAGTTCGAGTCTATGAAGAGACATCGAACCTCCTTTAGTTATTTAACCTATTAACTAACTTCTCCACTAAAACTTGTTGATGTATATCGTATGAAAAAGGGGGAAAAAAAATAGAAAAAAAACATGTAAAACTAGTACAAGGACATTTAACATGTCATAAACCGATGAGTCCTAATCAAAAGTCAGGTAATACTTAACTTATTTAAGCAAGTGGCTGCCACTTTGTGGTTCAAAATCACATGCCTTGGAATCCAGGATGTTCCTGAAATAATGGAAGAAGTTTTGAGAGCAAAACCCTGTCCCAGCTCCAAGCCAACCACTTGGAGTTGAATGCAGATTGATGACCAACCCATTTGTTGTCAAATGGCAAAACACCTCTTGCGGTCCGTTTGGATGCCAGATTTAATTTCGATGGATATAGAATGCTTTGAGCATTTGAAGGTGCATTTATAAATGGAGTGTTTGGATGATTTTTTTGGAGGGGGGATATGGAAGGTGGATATGAAGGGATAAGTTGCAAAAAAACTTAATTGCCCCTGCTGTAATATTTTAATTGATAAATTCGTTTAATTTCACTATAATTAGACTAATACATATTTATCAATATATGTTGGATAAAATAATTTCATTTAATGATACAAAAGTTTAAACCACATTAATAAATTAAATTTTTTTTCCAAAATTAATAAAGAGGTTTTTGGAATTTGAAATTCCAAAATTAAACAAATAATGTATGGTATATTTTTTTGGCGAGTAACAATTAAATAAATTCAACCAATTAAAAATTCACTCTACTAATAATATGTTTTTAATGTTGACACTACTTTTTAATTGTTAACACCAGGTACTAATAATGGAGTTTGAGAAATACAACAAATGGAGAAACATATAATATTTCTCTTTGAAAATGAAAAAAATTATTCAACTATCGATGAACGATTATTACAACTTAATTTAGATACAGTTCAAAGTTACAACGTCAAAAAAATCATTTTCAGTCTCAGAAATTATAGCAAAGTAAGAACATTCAGCTAAATAGTGTCCGAAATTAGGGTTTCGTCTTCGTGAAATCAGGGCAAACTGTGAGTGACAATCTTAGCAATTAGGGCAAACTATAAAAATTGGAACAAATTAAGGATTCCCAATTGGTCAAATCTCAGAAATTATACCAAACTTAGTACAAATTAGGGCAAATAGTTGGTGAAAATTTTGAACAAACCAATTCGAAATTCCATGGAAACCCAAATTTTAAGGCAAAACCATACCAAATCTATACACCAGATCTATACACAAACAAGTTCAAAATTCCAAATCAGTTCACAAATCTCAGAAATTATACCAAACTCATTACAAATTAGGGCAAACAGTCGTTGAAAAATCTCAAAAACTAGTGCAAAATCCCATGGAAACCCAGATTTTAGGGCAAAACCATACCAAATCTATACACAAATGAGTTTGAAATCCTAAAAATAGTGGGTTTTGAAAATGTCAAGTTCCCAAATCGAGAACAACAGTGGAGTACGATGTATACCTGAGTGAAAAGGTTGAAGACGAGGTCGAGATGACCAACAATGAAGTTACAACAATTCGAAAACGGCGATTTCCTCTCTCTCCTCTCTTCCAAAACGAAACCCTACTAATCAAAGCTGCTCATACGCATAGGAGAGGGTGGATTTGGAGGGGTAAAAATGTACAAAAAAAAAACTCTAAGATCGAACACTCGGATTTGTAAACGAAAAGGGTCAAGTTGGTGTTCGCAAATCCACCTCAGGGGTGATTTCTACTCTAAACAGTAACTAAATTAAAGAGAAATGGCATCCAAACATCGGATATGAAGTGGGACCAGGAGAACAAATCACGCTGCTTCACAAATTGGGGTGCATATTCGGCATCCAAACGGGGCCTTACTCTCTCCTTGCCCGAACTTCCCAAACAACACACCACAAATTCCTTCAGGCTATATGTGAGGGTGACAAAATCTTAAGTAGGATTAGGAATATGATTACCAAGCATTAAATTTTTGGAAATTTTCTTGGGTAGGAATAGGAATATGATTACGGGGAATCAAATTCCTAAGAATTGGATAACTGTAATTTCATTTCAATGTTTGGATTAATTCAATAATCGTACGTGGGAAACAATTACTCGTATTTTGGAATTTCATTAAACTTGACATTTATTTTTTCTAATGAATGAGTCAGGAATCTAAGATTCTCATGGGTAAGGAAGGGATCCAATTCTCACTCAGTCTGTAAATGTGATTTCTGGTTGAATATATCATTAGGAATCATGGGCTTTGTCCCAATTGGTGTTTTCCTTTGTTGGATTCTTGCCAATCGAATGATTGGGTTTCAGACTAGGCACAGGATTGTTCTTAGCTTTACTTAGGAATATGATACCGTTCTCCCCGCTCCTATTAGTCTTTGTAACAATTTCAAAGATTAATTGAAAAAAAAAATTTGCTTTCCAAAAATAAAAAACGAATTACATTTCTATCCATGTCTCTTACAAACGTCGGAATCATTAACGTATTGCATCACATTCCCGTTCCTGACTCTTGCTAACATTGGAATCATGAAAAAAAAGATATCGTATTCTCATTCCCCCTCAAGATTGCCGCCGTCCAAACTGAGCCTCAAGGAAAATCAGCATAACAACAACAATGGTGCTATTCAAATAACGATTTAGACTCGTAGTTGTTCTAAATTACTTAATCGGACAACGATCAACTGCACCTTCAAATGAATGGTCAGAAAATAAGTTTGATCACATAAAGGTCTTGAACTTCACAAGGAACAGGGCATATTTGAACAAAAAAGGACCAACCAAAAAACCTCTGCATTTTCCTTCATACATCTACCAGTATTTATGTGTACACAGAGAGTCGATATTCAATACATTTAGAGTCCGTTGATTGCATCTGTTAAATTCCATGCATGCGTTGGGATAAACTCTTTTGGTAATCAGTAGCGTTCAAAGCAAATCACTGATAAGAAAAGGAAAGAGAAGGTTTTGAACTAGCTATATTTGTGTTCGTATAAAAGTCAGTGCTTGGGACACAGATGTGTTTGAAGCCGTCTGATGCACGTAAGTCTAGGTGCATCATCGAACGACTTTAGACTCAAATGTGGAAAGCGATTTTTCTCAAAAGACGAATCAGCCTACAATTAGAAGACAATGACATCCAACCTAAACTTTTCCCCAACTTTCTGTGGCTTGACGTGTAATGTGTGGTGGGAGATGTGTAAGAAACTAGACCACATGCCAACTTCAAAACATGTAAGATTCAATTGACACATTCAAATGTCGGGTATGCAGACAACTTTCAGCAATAGCTCGAGAGTGAATGGGGCGAAGCCTTCTTGGGACAAATGATTGGGTAGGGGCAATTTCGGCTAGTGGGCCTTACCTATTTATATTACAGTTGCTTTGTAATTAGCGTTAGAGCGTTTTCATTCTAAACAAAAGAGAAGGCGAGAGAAAACTTTTCTGAGAGAGAAAAGAGAAGACTTGTCCTCTATATTCTTCAATTATAGTGTACTGTTGTGGCTCCCATGATTATTTTCCATGTATACATCTTTCCTGCTTTTCTGTCACTCTTATTTTTAAAATTCGTAGGGGCGATGTGGATTTAACGTGTTTTTCTATTCCGAACACATAACACTTGATGATTCAAATTGTCGCATTCACAACATTTCAAGTTCCGAAAGGATTTAAAAGTCGTAAGCAAATGCCAATCAAAACAATATTCTTCATGCTAGGAACCAAGTCAAGAAATTGAGATCCTTAGGAAATGACTAGCACAATTTTGTAACTAGTTTAAAATGTTTTAGTGTGTATCAGTTAGGCTACGGTTGGATTCTTGGAATCTTGAGTAGGAATTAAAATATGTTTATTGAGAATCAAATTTCCTGGTATTCACTTTAAGTAGAAATATGTTAGAACTTGTGGTTCATATGGAGATGTACCAAAGAGTTCTAGGCAAGGCCGGATGTGGAGTGGAGCAGAGCGACGCATCTGGCCCATCACGGATTCTACAGATTGGACTTTACCCCCGCAGTATGATACAATATTTTTAGGGTTGGAATAGAGTAGGCGTATAAGAACTCTCTATTGTAAAAACCCTGGACGATTTGATCAAATAACGAAAGACTCTCTCTCTCTCTCGCTCCAATGGAGTTACCCAGTTTTGGGGAACCACGTAAATTCTGTATGTTGATTTCTTTACTATTTTTGCAATCCCATATTGTGTGTGTGGTGATTACGCTTACAGGATAGGAATATGATTATTATGAAGTAAATTCTTAGGAATTTGATACCTGGAGTAATTTCATTCAGAGTTTTGATTAGTGTAGTAATCTTATATAAGAAACAATTACTTTAAAAAATTATAAAACCCAAAATTTCCCTTTTTTTTTAAATAATAATTGAGCCAGGAATCTTAGATTACCGTAGGACAAGGAGAAATCAGATTCCCACTTAGTTTGGGAATGCAATTCCTCTGATTGAATATGTCATCAGGAATCGCATTCCTACTTCTTATCTCTTCCAAACATTGAAATCATGACAATATGGTATCACATTCCCACTCTTGTCTCTTTCAAACATTGGAATCATGAAAAAAATGCATCACATTCTTATTCCTCCTTAAAATTTCTGTCATCCAAACTGAGCTTTAGCTATGTACTCCCTCCGTCCCGCAAAGTTTGTCACTTTCACTATTCCAGTCCTATGAAAAAATTAATTATTTCTTTTAATCTGTAATGTTTTATATAAGCAATATGGATCTCGTTTGATAGATTTCAATTAGATCTTTTGAACAAAGTTTTGAAAATCACATAAAACGTTATGAATTGAAAGATATAGGCAATTTAAAAATGGCAAGCACTCCCGAAAGTGTCAAACTTTGCGGGACGGAGGGAGTAGTATGTATGGAAATGAATCACGACTTCACGAGACACTTTTCATGCACACATTTTTTGCATTTAATATGGTCCAAAACATTAAAGTTAATAGGTTGAGGTTTTTTTTTTTTTTTTTTTTTTGTCAATCTTGCATCGAAACATCAAACATCTCTCCCGTGTGTACAAGGTGGGCCTTCAGATTCTCGAGGCTCTAGACAAATTTGCAAAACTAGGGTCCTATATTTTCTTTTTAGAAAAATTAAAATAAAACTAACTTCAAAAATGATAGTTACTTGGTCCCATATTTTTTCTTTTTAGAAAAATAAAAATAAAACTAACCTCAAAACGATAGTTACTTGGTCCCATATTTTATTTTTTTCCATGATTTGTTTCATTGTTTTGATTAAAACTTGTTGCCAGTCATATTATTGTTTGCACCAATCAAAAAAATATCCCTTTGAAACTCTGAGTTTGTAAGAGGAAAAAAAATATTCTTACGGAGAAGGAAAATAGGACATCGGAATTGAACTATGTACCTATTGGATAGGGATAAGTTTTTCCCCTTGGGCTAGCTAGCTCACTGATTGTATTAAGAGCTAGATTAAATATCAAAAAACGATGCACACGCAAGTCCGTGTACGTACGATGCATGGGCGGTGCATCTTGACTGTCCAAAAGCATTTTCGACGGTCCAAAATTTATTTACTCTTTGACTGGTAAAAAAGCTCATTGACCATTCAAAGAGTAATTAAATATCCGAATCATTGATTTGTTGAAATGGACGGTTAAACGGATAGAGGGATTGGATTAACTATATGTTACATACCTGGTTGTAACTATCCAGAACTCTAATTTTAGGTCAAAATATGAGAGAAAATAATATGTTACAAAATGAAAATTATAAAATTCAAGAAAATGAAAGCAGAGATTTCGAAGCCACCACCTGTTTTCCTTGTGGCAAGAGTTCCTGCTCTTATCCAAAACGAACAAAAAAGGCAAAGAAAATTCACCCGCGAGCAGATTGCCACGTAAGCATATACAAAAGAGAACATGACTGAGGAAAAAACAAAAGCTACCCACTAGTGATCAAACCATAACATATGGCTGTGGATTTGGTAGAAGCAATAAATAAAAAAACTATCTATTTCTCCAAATAAAAAAACCAAGATTTCTTAGAGATTTTCAACATTAAATCAATTGAAACTGTGGCGTAATCTCTTGATTATATTAACAAAGTTTGGTCACTTAAATAAGCGACATGAGATAAAGTTTAACACTCTCCCTCATGTACAGCTCGGATGCACGTGGAGATAGGAATTGATGAGGTGAGAGCTGATTGACTTGGTCAACCCTCATGTGTAGTCCGGATGTAAGTGTAGATAATAATTGATGAGGTGAGGCGATTGACCCAGACAGCGTAGACTTGATCACGTGAGGTGAGCATGTAAGTCACTCAAGACCTAGCTCCGATACCATATTATATTTCTCGGAGGTTTTAACCTAAAACTAATTGACAGTAAGTAAATAAGGTAACATCTAAATTATATTAACCAAATTTGGAAATTTGGGTTGTTTCCATATATATCCACCATTCTCGCATCCATATCAATCACATGATATCTACCAAGTTCATCATAATATCTGTGTCCAGATGCAGCGTTAACAGCGAGGATTGACAGTGCAGTTAACGTGTCAACTTTTTGGAGCTTCATTTCATCCGTTAACGTGTAAATAAGTTTTTCTCGTCAATTATTAGGACTACTGTAGCAAGATATTCTTTGTTGGAACTTCATTTCATCCGTTAATATCCATGTGGACCGATTAACAATATCGTCGACACAGGATCCTGTAGCACTCTCTCCACGTTACATGGTGTAGCCTCCATTTCAGTCGTCCATCTCAATAATCAATGATCTGGATTTTAAACCAAAACTCTTCCAGAGAAGAGACTACTCCTCCTTGAACATGTTTTTTTTTTTTTTTTAAATCTGGACCATTAAACACACTTTTTGAACGACTGGAATGCAGGCGCTACTAGTGGCGACTCCAGGAATTCGGGAGCGTGGGGTCATTCATAACCATCAAAACTTTTACCATTTATAAATCTAATAAATATACAATAATAATGGCAATTAAAAATCTAGTTCCAACGAAAATCACATTTCAAACTCGACAAGCGTGGTTGGTTCATTACTTTCCCTTCAAAAGGATTGATCCGGAGTTCAAGTCCTTACGAAGGAGGTGCTTGACTAAGTACTAACCCATACCATCCTATCCTTTAGAAGGTTGAAAAATTATTCGGTGTGGTGTCGCCATTAATTCAAATGGAGTTATTTATATATTTCGGTAAAATTTAAGTATAATAATAGTATTTTTTTGGTCCCATGGGGTCGCCTAACCCCACTCCCTTGACTGTGACGTCGCTAGCGGACACTACCATGCAGCGTGGAGAGAGCGCTACAGGAAGGCTGTTTTTGATAATCGAAGACTTACAACTTGATGAAAACTTGAGGAAAACTTGAAGGATGCAGACTTACTCTTACAAGCAGAAAGGCTGTTTTTGATAATCGAAGACTTACAACTACAAGCCACAATGGAGTAGTTTTACCGCTACGCCAGGTCCACCCTTCAGGTAACTAGGCTACATTTGCCGGTACAAATCCTAGTTCAAATTTTTTACCTTCAAGCAAATTGTGGCAGTTGAATTTCAAAAATTCCTGGACCCCATCCCTTCTGTTGAAGTCCCAAAACTTTTTCAAGAATAACAAGTGGTGTAAACGCGTTCAAAAGAGATGACTTTGGAAAAGTTGAGCCGACTGATATTGATATTTTGCACTTTTGCCTTTAAGTTTGAGCCCACCACTTTTGTCCCCCTTCAAAAACCCAGATGCAAGTTTTTCTTTATATATAGCAACACACACTGCCTCTATTCCATTCATACCCACACTTCTCTTATCTCTTCAAAACAAAGATCAAAATATGGCTTTGACACTGCGTTCTCCAACTTCTTTTATCAATTTAAAAGATACAAGAAGTTTCAAAGCAGTCGATGAAGTCTCCAGCATGGTTTGTTTTGCACAAATGAGGCCATCATGCAGGCTTAAAGCCCAGAGCTTGATGCAAGGAACTCAACTCTTGCAAGAAAAAACCTTGAATTTGGAAGACAGGAGGAACGATAAGTGGGAAAAGCTTCACGGGCGAACGGAAGCTCACGGGAAGAACGATTCCAGGAACGTTCCTGTGTTTGTGATGCTGCCACTAGACACGGTATCTTTGGGGGGGCACTTGAACAAGCCGAAAGCGATGAATGCCAGTTTGATGGCATTGAAGAGTGCGGGAATCGAAGGAGTGATGGTTGACGCTTGGTGGGGATTGGTGGAGAAAGAAGGGCCTTCCAAGTACAACTGGGAAGGGTATGCTGAGCTTGTCAAGATGGTTCAAAAGCATGGCTTGAAGATACAAGTTGTCATGTCGTTTCATCAGTGTGGAGGAAATGTTGGAGACTCTTGCAGGTATGGGATATTGTTACTGTTATTTGTTTCCAAATATTCTTCTGTTGCAAAAACATAGATCTATTTATGAGGACCCTGAAATGATTTTACCAATAGAGTAGTCATGTAACGGAGTCAGGATTCAAATTTGGAGGTGACGCCCACAAAGATAATTATACTCCCTCCGTCCCAAGAAGAATGTTTGATCAGTAAATCGAAACTTAATAAGAATCACTTTTTTATTTGAACAAATTCAAACTTTTTCTCAAAAATCTAAGAACTCTGTTGATATCTAGTATTTTTGAGGAAAAAAAGTTTGAAATTTTTAAACCCAAAATGCATTTTATAAGTTCTCATCTTGCGAACTGTACACCTTTTTTGGACGGATCATAGAGTATTTAATTAATACCAACAAATGTACACGTATTCTAAGATTATTGATACATAATACTCCAAAGTACACGTTTTCATTGGTAAATCCATCAAAATTTGTCAAACAATATCCACTAAAAGTGGTGTTAGGTTATGAACAAAACAATAATTTTTTGTGGAGGTTAGGACTGGAGTGGCCCATGCCACCCAGTCCCCCTCAAAAGCTCTGTCCCTGTGTAAAATTGTCTTTTTATCGGCTCAATACTCGTTGTCTGCTTGTTTTGGCCGGGTTATTAGGGGCTCCTTCGCTTCACAAGAGAAAAAATCTCTCTGAAACATATCCCGCTAACAAACGAGTGGTAAAGACATTACTTTTTTTCTTTAACCGAAGAATGTTTCGTTTGAAATGCCACTTTTTAGGATATCCCACCATGGTGAGTTAAAATCGAGAAAAGCCGGATACCTTGTTGATCAATTTTGTAGCCTTGGTAACAGAAAACTGTCTCATGGATAAATTGGTTCCAAGTTTTAATGTTTTGTATTCTAAGGGCCCTTTTTACCTTCTGATCGAAAAAGAATCAAGCAATATATTATCCTAACCTTTTCTTGTGTTGATTTTCAGCATTCCTCTACCCCCATGGGTGCTTGAAGAAATCAGTAGAAATCCTGACCTTGTCTACACAGACAGATCAGGCCGGAGAAATCCTGAGTATGTATCATTGGGTTGCGACTCATTAGCCGTGCTTAGAGGAAGAACACCCATCCAAGTCTACTCTGATTACATGAGAAGCTTCCGCGACAGATTCCAGGATTACCTAGGCGACGTAATAGTGGTAAGGATAAACTTTCATGTCACCTATCTTGATGTAGAATTATGAGGCTGTTGAAACCGTGAATATTGCACAAAAATGATGAACATATTTCCCGTTTTTAGCACAAAGTGCTAAAAGTGTTAAAAGGATGAAAACTGCTAAAAATAATGGATGTATGCAAGGAGAACGGCCTGTTTCGAAATCTATGTTTAGCCATTTTAGCACTTTTAGCAAAAATGGGTGAGTTTTCTATTTTTTGCTGAAAGTGCTAAAAGGGCTAAACACAGATCTCGAAACAGATACATCCATTATTTTTAGCACTTAGTCCTTTTAGCAATTGTGCTAAAAACGGGAAACTGCCTGCCACTAACAAAATGGACATCATAAAAGACCAATCACGCTTCTTAATCTGAGGACATTTAGTCCTACATTAAGAGAAAAAGGAGAAAATAATCAAGGTAGTAAAGATCATAGAACCATAATTTGGACAAGCAATAGTCGAAGTATTGATGGAAACACACCACAGAAGCATATTAAAATGGTCCTACAGGCAAAATCTGATAGATCCTGTTCAGAATAGCACCATCTTTCCGTGAATACTCTTTAGATGTTACTAGCACATTTTAAACAATCAAGTGAGTGAAATCATCATCAAAATCTCAATTTCTTAGTATCATCTGACCGTATGGACCAGTTTGTTTGACCGACCTGATAGAATCTTATACTATGAAGGAAGAATTGATGCCCATAATTTAGGAAACTATGCCTAATAGGTTTCTTTCTTGTTTTAGCGGTTTTGAAACTAAAATTCTCTTTCTTATACAGGAAGTTCAAGTAGGGATGGGTCCCTGCGGAGAGCTCAGATATCCCTCGTACCCAGAAAGCAATGGAACTTGGAGGTTTCCGGGGATTGGAGAATTTCAGTGCTATGACAAGGTAAATTCCGAAAGTGCATTCTTTAGTACTATATCCCACCAATTTGATGAATCTTATATGAAGTAAGAATTGATGCCCGTAATCTACGGAACTTGATCAGAGGATTAGCCATCCACATACAGTGAACAACTATGGGAACATCAAGCTAAATCTTTGATCATAGCATCATAAAAAGGCAGAAAGAAACCTTTGCGTGTTGGATACTTACAGTGCCCTTTAGCCTTTTTGACACTCTATGGTATATGAAACACCATTTTATCAAACGAAAGTGATAAAACAACTATGGCACATTTTTTTTTGCTGAGTCGGCCTACCAAATCAGAAGTCCAACACCCAGATACGCACCCGCACACATGACACTTGTATCCTAGTACATGAAACATAATTTGCTTGTAATGAGTTTCTTACAAATCTGCTTTGAAAACAGTACATGAGGGCTTCACTTCAAGCATCTGCAGAGACGTTGGGGAGAACTAACTGGGGAATAAGTGGGCCTCATGATTCTGGGCAGTACAACCAATTCCCAGAAGACACTGACTTCTTCCGGAGGGATGGAACTTGGAACAATGAGTATGGACAATTCTTCCTAAAGTGGTACTCTGGAATGCTACTAGAGCACGGCAACAGACTCCTTGCAGCCGCGAAAGGTATATTCCAAGGAACTGGAGCTAAACTATCCGGAAAAGTAGCTGGGATTCATTGGCACTACAGAAGTAGATCCCATGCGGCCGAACTGACTGCTGGATACTACAACACTAGGCATCAAGATGGTTACCTGCCAATAGCACGGATGATGGGTAAACATGGCGTCGTACTGAACTTCACGTGCATGGAAATGAGAGATGGAGAGCAACCAGAGCATGCAAACTGCTCACCAGAAGGGCTCGTTCGGCAAGTAAAGATGGCAACTAAGGTTGCTAGAATAGACCTTGCTGGAGAGAATGCATTGGAGAGGTACGACGAGGGTGCGTATGCACAGGTTCTGAAGACAAGTCAATCGGATTCTGGAAATGGATTGAGTGCGTTTACGTACTTGAGATTGAATAAGAGGTTGTTCGAAGGGGAGAATTGGCCGCACTTGGTGGCATTCGCGAAGAGCATGTCGGAAGGTGGTCGGATCACAAGACTTCCGGAGAGCGACACAAGCAGAACGGACCTTTATGTTGGATTCATAAAGGAGAAAAATTTGGGAAAGATAAAGGAGGCAGCTCTAGTGTGAAGCAATGTAAGCGTGTTCGCTACCGAATCGTCTAGTATTACTAGGCACGTGAGAATGTAAGAAAAAAAGGATCGAAAATACTGGATATCCGATATAGCTAAGCTCTAAAGCTCGTTCACCACAAGAATTATTAAAATTGTGGAGTACATTTGTATTTTGACATTATTACAGCAAAAAACTTCAATATTCTACTATGTATAAAATCCTGATTATGCAGTTGACTTCGATCAGGAATCATGGCTTGTGGTACAACATAGCGAATCTAATCAGCTAAGTTGGTGCCTCTAATAGAGAGAAATGGACACTACCGGTTAGCTAGTTAGAATACGGGTCTTTAGCTAGTTGTTGGGATTATAGCTTAGTTAACAAATGACAATGATGGTAAAATTACATGATCAAAATTTTGGTCTCCCTCGTAGTTCAAACACCATATTCAACAATTCACATTCCAGAAGAGGGCCGTGGCTCAAAAATGGGTGACAAAACACAATACACATTTCCCAAGTTGTCCATGGAAATTGTAGACGAGAATTGGCGATGGAAATACAAATCAAATCCATACATTTTTTTTTTTTTTGATCGGAATAAGAAGTTTTATAAAAGAATCTCGATAAGGGTACACCGAGAAAGGGGAGGGGGAGGGGACATCCAATCGAGGTTGAATGAAAGAAAAAAGAAAGAAAATGAAACATACAAAGCAAAAGATTACAGCATGAAAACACCCAAATCCTCTATGCAGCCTAAGCGAAAAAACACCCAAGGGAACCAAATCCAAAACAGCCACCACAAGAGCCACCCGAAGATCATCCCCTTTATGCCTGCTCATGCCAGCCCAAACAACCTAATTCAACCCTTGCCACACCAGAACACTGTTGCGACTCACCAACAAAATTCAAAAGGATCCTTTTCTCTCAATAGATTACTTCCCAACTCTTAATCTCCTGAGAGAATGCTTTGAACTCATCTTCAATCATTTCCTTTAAGAGTATTTCATCCTCCGGGCGAATAGCTACTCCAAGATTTTTCCCGGTGGTCAATGTTGCTATATAATCTTCCTCCATCCTTTTCTCTCTGTTGTGGACAACCTCTAGAGACGTATGCATGGGAAGAGATTGACTGCTTCTTCTAAAATTCTTCGGACCCAACTTCAAAGGATTAAATCTCCCCAAGGGGATAGATTTCCTACGAGCTCCTTGTTTGGTGCATTTTTTCTTCTTGTGACGTTTGAGCTCCACATACTTAATAAGAGGATCGGCAGAGAAAAGATCGATGGAGTCATCATCATCCTCCAACACCTCTATAGGATCTGCCATATCCACCAAAGAATTTGCACCACCTCCTTAGATTCATCCACATCATCACAGTCAATAGCAGGAGACTCTTCCACCCCATCTAAATCCTTAACCAATTTGTGAGAGTAACACTCAACTTCTGTAACTATCCGGCCTTGAAAGGATTGAGCAGATGATTCCATCACTAGCGAATTTAAACCCACCAACGAGTCTAAACCGTGAAGAGAGTTTGAGATAAATTCATTATTGCCCTCATTGGCCTCCATAAATCCACAAGATCTAGCTATAACCTCATTTGTATCTCCAAACTGCAACTCAGCTGCCATTTGGGTATGAGAAAGTTGATCCTCTAATGCATGCATAGACCCTTTCCCATTTAGGTCCATCAAAAAATTCTTGTTGGCATCCGCCTCAACCTTTTTACTCTCCACGTTAACAATTCTGTCCCCACTTTCTTGGTTAATGCAGCCCGTAAGAGGAGTTTCAACTACAATGGACTCGACATCTTCTTCACCGACAATTGACTCTTCATTTTCTTCCACAGTAACTTCCAAATTCCAACCAGCTGCCATGGGGGAATTACTTGCATGGCCCACCACCAAACCCAAATTATTGGCCTTGTCTGACTTGTCTTCTTTAGAATGTGACTCCACACTAGTCTTCTCCGCCTTGTTAATATCTGGATTGGCTTGATCCATAGACACAATAAGCTGCTTATTCACCCAATCACTGATGGGTTTTTCAATAAAAATATCAACGCAATCTTCTTCCCACACTTTCACCTTATGGATCTTCCCTCCGACAATGATGTTAATCCATTCTTCGATTTTTTGTGGCTGCTCAGTAGCTAATAACACTCTACCCACATCATATGATTCCTCTTTCATGGTTTCCACATCAAGTGTGATGAAATTCCCCCAGAATTCAGCCATACATATTGAAAGAAACTTCTGAACCAGTACCCTAAGTGTTACCGCTGCCAGAATTGAAACTTGGAACCTAAAATGACATTTGTCCACCTACTGTAGCAAGATCTGTGTCCTATATCTGCGGTCTTTACTAGCAATTGCATGAAATCTCCATACTCCTAACCCCTTGAAATAAGCCATTTATAGAGAAAAACCGAACACTATGGCTAGTTCTGCTTTACAATATATGGATCACCGTATTAGGTGAACCATAACACCTGAGAAGATGACATATCAGTATCATACTCAAGCCTGTCAGGAACAAACACAAAACACAGCTTGAGCACATGTGTGCCTGAGTGACTGCTGAACTTCGATTTTTGCGTGGTTTGAACTAGTGTAAAGCTTGTCGGGTTTAATTTCTAACCCAAGTGGTTTGGACCCCAAATAATTTGCATATTAAATGATGTGACCATTTTACCTTCAATGGATCAAAACACAACTCATTTTGGAAAAAAAAAAACGTCTCTTGCAAAAACGTCCCTTCCTCTTTCTAGCTTTTATCTTCTATTTGGGCTTCCATGAGGGGGGGCGGCGGCGGCGCCCCTCCTCCCCTTCTCCTCATCTCTTTCTCTTCTCTCCCTTCTCCTCCTCCCCTCTGATATGTCCGTCTCGCTCTCTCCAATCTATTTCTCTCTTGCTTAGTTATTTAATCGTGTTTTTGGTGTTTTCGGCGTCGGCCTTGCCGATTGATCAAGGAGCTGCTGTGGTGGAATGTCAAGGTGGAAATCTATTCAACTAGGCTGGAAGAAGTCCAATTTAGAGGTGAATGGTGATGGTTCATATCCATCTGTTAATTTGGCGGAGTGTGGTGATTTTCTCCATTGATCGGTGACATTGATAGGATTTGAAGTCGAATGGTTTGGTAAAAAACTCCGTGAGGCGTCGTTTAAAAGCGGGGGTGATCTCTTTCTAGGTAGTTTGAGAGGAAAGGTAAGATGGGTTAGGATTTATAGAGTCCAGAATAAAAGAGGCCGATTTGTTGAAATTGAGGTTCGAGGGTCAAGAATGAGAAGAGTTGTTCGAATTCAAGAGGATGGTCAAGGGAAGGGATGGAGTCAGTTGCAGAATCAGTTGGTTAAGTTGGTTCAGAAGACAAGCAACCATGGCAAAGATGGTCGGCAGTCATATTTCAACAAGATTAGTATGAAAAGTAATCGAGAGTTCAACGTTCCTTGGCTAGCATTTAAAGAAGCGATTGATAAGTTTCAGCAAAGTTTAGGGTGGTGCTGCAGTGGGTCACTTGGCAGCTTTCCAACAGTCGTTACGATTGGGTTGGGGAGGCAGAGCTTCGAGGTCCCTATTTCGGCAGATTCTCTTGCCAAACAAGCGCTTTCAGGTAGTTCTGATAATCATATTCCACCGGAGAATTTCATTACAAAACCAATGGCGCGTGATGAGCGAACTGACAGGTTGCGTGGGGTGAATTTTCATGTGATTCGAGGGGTGCGAGCGGCTGCTAGTTCAACACGCACAGATTTGAATTTCAAATTTGAAAATTCAAAATGGATTAGAGCTCGCACTCAAAACAAAATATGGGTAAAAACTGGTGTTAATCTAGGTGTGTCCAACGGTGATAATAATTATTTTCGTGCAACTTCAAAATGTGGTTCTTGTGTTGTTAAAAGTTTTATTGGGGCTAATAAATGTAGTCCAAGTGAGCTTTCTTTTGGCAATCCAGCTAGAGATAAATCAGGTGTGCCCGGTCCTACTTTAGGTATGAATATTTCTCCTTCTAAAGCAGAGGAGAATGTTAAGAGTGAGGTTGCAAGTTTGCGAAATAATTGTTGGTGGGCTTTAGTTGATTTGGAAAAGAATGGAGAGGAGGTTGTGGGGTGTAATGAAGATGGTGATGGGCCAGAGGTTTTGTCACCAAAATCTTGTCAGACTTTTACCGCGGATGAGGATGATCTTTTTGTAGCTAAATTTAATGATGGTGGAGAGTCTTTGAAGCTAGAGATCGAGAATGAGGAACGTGTTGCTACCCCTTCATCTCTATTGGATGGGAGTGAGGTAGATGAGGGAGCTTTAAATGGAGGGGAGGACGTATCTCATGGTGAGAAGGAATTATTCCAAGAAGTGGAGCCACTCGAGGATTTGGAGAAGGTTTCATATACAATGCAACTAAAAAGGTTAAGGGCAAGAAAGATACTAAAGGGACGGTTTTGGTTTTCGAATTGTTTGGATTTTTTTAGAGCGCAAAGAAGATGTGGAAGTCTCCGCATGAAAAATTTGATATTTAGGGCATAATTGTTGATTCATGTGGGGAAGTTTTGGGAGAGAAATATTTTGATAGTTTGGTATCTTATAACCTAGAGTACTTAGCCACATTGCTTGCCTTGAAGAAATTGAAGATGAAAATTCAAGCCATGAAGAACAAGGAGTAAGGGGTTTGCGGGATCGAGGATCTTCAGATTTTATTTTGTTTTGTTGAAGGGTGTAGTGGTTGGTTAGAGGTTTTTAGGCATTTTAATATGTGGTTTTCTGCTGCTTCTGGTTTTTGGCTTTCGGGTTAATTTGCTTTGTGTTGTGGATGGGATGGTGAGGTTCTGTAGTTGGAGTGTAGGCTATTTTGCTCTGTTGCTCGATTGTTTGGTTGTCTTCTTGTCAGCCTTCAATCTTTTGGGTCTCGAGAGGCATATGTTTGTCGTCGAGAGGGTGCCATCTTTGGTGGGAACGCCTCTCCTCGTTTTGATGCTTTTCTCTTGTCCTATTTAATCATTGTATCTTTGATCTTTGATTAATAAAAATTTTCGCCGTTCAAAAAAAAAAAAACTCATTTTGGAAAAAATTTCGCATCTCCCTCATTTTAAATCGGATTGAGACGTATGTGTGTATATGTATATATATATATAAAGAGGGTTTTGAAAGTACTAGAAGATGGTATATTCCAACCGTAAAAACAAAGAAATTTCATCCCTAAAAAGTGTGTTGAAAGGAGACAAAATTGATGATCTTCAAAGCCAATATGGCAAAACATGTGCTAAGTGTCATTTGGCACTCACTCCCCTAATTCTATGGTGTTCTTCGGTCCTTAAGAGTTCTATATTGTTCATAAAGCTTCTCGTTCCTCATCAAAGTATACGAAAACCATTTCATCATCAGGATTTGCCCAAGGCGGGGCTTAAACATTTACAAAGCCAAATTTGGGTGTATACTGTTGGAATTTGGGCTGGGTCTGGGACCCGCCCATGTGGGCATGACCCGGTGACCCATTCATTATAGAGTTCTATCTTATCTAGGAGATAAGATATGAGAAGTTGAATTAATCCTAAACTCTTAGGATTATAGGATTTCTAAAGCATCTAGGATTCTCACTCTATATTTTCTACAACATATTCATAATTTATAGGAACACAATATTATCAGTCATTGAGTTCTATGAAACTCTCTCCCTAGTTTTCTCTCTCTGTCATTAAAGAGCGATTCGAAGCTTTTGCACCGTGGAATAGAGGGTGATATTCGAACCTCATAGTATCACTCCATCGTAGGATATTGTGGCTGTTCTAGTACGTGCCAGAGTATGTAATCCATCCACCAAAAGATCCGATTCGGTAAAAGTTCGTTAAAAGGTAACCCAAACCACACGTTTCCGCATTCCTCATTAAAGTTCAACATTGGTATCAGAGCTGTATTGGATGTTTTCGTGCTCTTTTGTACTTGAATAGCCATATGTATCATGATTTAGAGATACATGTTGACTAATTTTCATGCATGTTTTGTATGAGTTAGAAAAACATGATTTTTTGAAACATCTCGGAATAGCTTCAAAATTTTACACAACGTATCCCATAAATGGTAGATGATATCTGGAAAGTTTCGTGTTGATCGGATCAACCGTTTGCGAGAAAAATGAAACCCTAGTTATTTTTTCTGAAACTTTGCATGAGCGGCATTTTCACTACATTCAGTTCCAGTATGCGAGCTTTATATGTATGCGTAGATAATTTCAATACCTTTGCAACGATATATAATATGCTTGATTTGGAATTGCGGTTTGGAAGTTATAGCAAACCCTAATTTGGGGTCGTTTTTGTAAAAATCCTAATTTTTTGGAAGATGAACAGTATCCGAGGGATCTGTTTGGCAGCATGAAATTCAAAAACTGCATTTTTTGATTGTTTCCGACTTATACAAACTCCGATTTTGGCGTGGTTTGGTCCATTGGACTGGAAATTCAATTTCCTATGTTTCCGAAATTTTCTGGATTTTTCAGTAGTAATTTGTATTTTTTTTAATTTTTAATTCAAAATGAGGAGATTGGAGGATGGTTTTTAGACGCATTCAAGGTCCAATGAGATCCAAATTATTTTTGTAACCTCCTGGATATATTACCTATTTAATGGTATAATTGGTGCAACTTTTCAGTACTTGCCCTTTTTTTTTGTTGCAATTTTGGCACATTATTTATTCTTTGAGAATTAGAATAAATCCTGAAAATTGGTATTAATTGCATGTGAGCTCCTGAAAATTCCCAATATATTAAAAACAGCATGTTTTAATTATTGGAGGCAATTCATGTTGTTTGTGGCATGTTTGAATATTTTTTGATTTTGTTTATTGATCAAATTATTCATGTTGAAGCATGATTAAAATTGCTTAGTATATAAAGTGTGTTATATACTGCTAGAAAATTTATTACATGCATATTATATGCCATATCCAGTGGGAGGTTGTTCGGTGGAGAAAAATATCCACATATTTTTTCTTGAAAAACTAAAATTTTGCGCATTAATTAAATTAAATTTAATAATAAAATACTTAGAGGCACAAGAGATGATTATAAGCTTAGCGAGTTTTCGATCTTGCGACATGTATGTGATAAGCCCTCAATGTTGTATATATATGGGCTTATCTTGCTCGTTGTGATCACACACACGTGCATTTTGTGCCTTTATACGATTGATTTTGCGCGAGTTGTGTTTTTGATGAGTTTCAGAAAATCAGAGCTAAAAAGTGTGTCCAAAGCTCCAAATAATCCCTGGTTGTATCCGGAAGTACCCCAAGGTCCCGCAATGCCGTGGAGGACAATCAACGGAGCTTAGAATTCGATTCAAAGAGCTTTGGAAGGTTCAAGGAAGGCCGGGAACAAAGGAACAAGAAATTTGGAGTTATGAGCCTCAAGAAAATCTGACCAACCGATAGAAAAAGGCTCATTTCTCTCAAGATACAAAAGCTATGAAGATGAGGTTAATTGGGTTAGAAAGTAGACTCATAGAGCTTTCCAACGGTTCAAGAATCGCCTCATTCCGAGTTCGGACGAAGCCAGGGCGTGCCCGCGAAGTTGGATAAAAAATCTGCTTGAACATACCAATCCGGATCGATCCGGATTATTTTGGATCGATCCAAAAATGCTCCAAACTTTAGCAGACTAATCCGGATCGATCCAGAATTATGTGGATCGATCCAAAATCCACCCGAGGAGCATTTTTGTCTACTTTTTGTACTTTCCTTTTTTAGTAAGTTTGCCTCTCATGTGAGAGCTTTTTGGAGATATTATCTAGAGAGATAAGTGGTAGACTATATACACCCTTCTCTCTCCCTACTTATTTTCTCTCCTCCATTAGTTAGCTTTACGTACTTTAAGTTTTCTTTCACTTCCATGGTTTTTCAAGCTTTCTCTCTCTAGATTACCAAGTAAGTCTTCATTTTCTTTTAATTTCCCGTTGTTTAATGTTGTAGCTACTCTTCGGATCTTCGTATAAATCTAGTTTATTTGCGTTTTCGTCGGTTAAATCTTGTTCATGCTTTTCTAGTCATTTCCTTCTTAAACTCAAGTTAGTAATTGTTGTTTGTGATTTTCTCTAGAGTTATTGTTGTAGGTACACTTATAATCTTCATTAAAAATTAGTTTTCAAGTTTATTAAGCATGTTTTTGGTTTTCTACAAATTCCTAGGCTTTATTTCTAGCATAATGATCGAGTAGTCGTTTTAGGCTCGGTCATGCGGTGATTAGCACTCCATGACTTAGGTTCAATTCGTTCTTCTCGCCAAATTGCAAACACTTCTTGTTTAATAAAGTCACGGGTTCATCTTTATGTATCGAAATTTGGATTTGTTAATCTCTTTGATCACACGTAGCCAAGGGCTTGACCACTTGGCACGTGTGATGCTTAGGGCGATGTCAATCTAAAAGTTTGTCTAATTGGCTCAAGAACCCTAAACTTTATCGAACATCATTTTTAGTTCAAAGAGTTAGGATCAATTTTAGGTACCAAAGTCTAGGTTTGTTAATCTTTTTGATCTCTCGTAGTTAAGGGTCGATTCTCCTTTTCACGTGTGATGCTTGGAGCGATGTCAACCTAGATGTTTGCCAAATGGTTACAAGAATCCTAGTCTCATTGAGAGAAGAGCGAATTAGCCTAAGTTATGGTTGTTAAAATCCCCTAAACCTTGCCTTCTTTTAATTAGTCTTTCAAATTCCGTGTCATTCTCGAAGTCGAGAGAATTCCACCAAACAAACTCCAAAAGCCAAATTTGCCGCTTTAAGGCTAAAACCTACACTTGCAAGACAACTCTCACGCCAGGTGCGTTCGGTCCCTGTGGATTCGACCCGGTCTTACCGGTTATTATGCTACCGCCGACCTAGCCCTACGCTTGGGGTGCACCATCTACGATACAATCCAAGGTCGCAAGCAGTATGTTATTGTTATTATTTAATTTAGATTTTTTGCGGCAAAATAGTTTTGTTGTGTTATTAATAATCCCATGCGCATTTCTTTTATAGGAGTTAAAATGAAAGCTAAGTGTATAGTAACAGATTTGAACAAAGATGAGAACTTTGGAAGCGACACTTATAATATTTGGTGCTATGAGATCTAGTTTCTCTCCAATGAGCTTGAGGTCTTGGAGACCATCAACCATGAGATGGTTGAGCAAGCATAGTCTGACTCACCACAGTATCTTTGTGATCTTGAGTTTTATCAAACGTGGTACAAGAAAGATCAGTGTGTGCGAATTAATATGTTACGCAACATGCATAACGATTTGATATGTGAGTTTGAGTGCTATGTGACTGCTCATAAGCTGTGGATAGCTATCAAAAAGAAATATGACATCGACTTCTTGACTAAGATAGTCTCAGACTAAGATGTGATAATGAACTAAAATATGAGGCAATAAATGCTAAGCGCCAAGAGAGGCAAGAAGTAGAGTGGCTTGAAAAACATGACTAAAATGACGTGCTTTAGCTATGACAAGTTGGGACACTTTGCTCGTGAGTGCACTGAGCCTAAGAAGGAACTCCCTATTTTAGTTCTCGTTCTGACTGTTTTGTTACTAGTTCAGGTTTAGTTGCTCATTCTCCTCATTTGTGAGTAGTAGACTCAAGAACAACTTACCACTTAACGAGAAACAAAGATAGGTTCATAGAGTATTGCCGAATTCTAGGTGGTAGCTAAAGGATTTTGATGGAGAAAGAGTCTAGTATGTAGATGCTGGGCCTTGGCAAGCTGGACTTGCAACATAGGCGCATCCTACTTCTTCGTGATTTACTTTATGCTTCACAAATTCCGCAAAACTTGTTATTAGTTACTAGCATGATGGTCTAGGTTTTTCAATATCTGTTGAAGAGTAGCTTAGTGAGTAGTGATAAGGGTATTATTTGTTATGATTTTGGATGGTTTTATGACACTATATGTTATTAAATCCAGTTTAATAATAATTTTAGTTATTCTATTTGCTATATTACATCTTTTGGTGATGTTGATTCTGTTGGATGGCATTTTGGATAAGGTCACATAGGGCAAGAGGGGAATTTTTGGGTCTACCTGCCCATTGGTGACCATTGCCTTACAAGAAAAGCATTTAGAAAACCATTCAGAAAAGCCATAAAGGCATTTGTTCCAATGCAAACTAATTTGTTCAAGACATTTGTGGCTCAATGAATGTAAGGGTAAGGTGTGGTGTATCCTATTTTATTACATTAATAGATGACTTCACGCGCTATGGTCATGTCTATCTGTTTTCTCAAAAGTCAGAAACATTGTACTGCTTTAGACGCTATTTTCATGAGGTTGAGAATCAATTAAACAAGAGCAAAGGCTCCTAGAACTGACCGTGGCTGCGAGTATCTACATGAGTAATATAAGGTGCTCAGTGAGGAAAAGTTGATAGTTAGGTAATTAACAATTCGTAGCATTCTACAACAAAATGGTGTGGCGGAGAAAGAATTGTAAGTTGCTAGACATGGTTTGGTCGATGATGGCGCAATCAAATCTTCCAATTTCGGATTAGGGAGATGCATTGCTAATTGCAGCCTACGTCCCTAACTGCATGCCCTACATATCATTATCTTCCACCCCATATGAGTAATAGACTGACAGAAAACCTGATTTGGGTAATTTATGGCAATAGGGGTTGGTTGCTTAAACACATAGTACTTCTCATAAGTATGAAAAACATAGGCCTTAAAGGCCAGAAGTGCATCTTTTAGCACTCTAAGAGCTATGTGTTTTGGTGAGTAACCTAATGCAAGTGTGATTGAAATTGAGTTACGAAATATGGATTTTCCTTTGAGAAGGATTTCCCTAGCAGAAGAGAGGTTAGTAGAGATGTAGAGTTCTACGAGATGAAGGATCCAACGTTGGGCACACCGAGTCGTCCAGTCGAGAATGGGGAATAAATTCTCCTATCTCCTGGGGATAGTAGGAGCGACTTGCTTAATCATTGATTAGATCTATTGGATACAGATTCTCAAGATCCTCTGATGCATTGAAGCAAACATGGAACAATCTCTCATCGTCATTTTGGGATTGAGGGAGAGACTTTTATGATTGCTCCGAAAAATGCAAAAGAGCCCAAAACAGTGGGAGTAGCTCTTTCATCTCCTGCTAGTAAGGAATGGATAACTTAATGCAAGAAGAGTTTGAGTGTTTAGAAGATAAACCATGTCTGGGACTTGGTTGATCTTTCGCCTCAGCGCATGACCATTGGGAACAAATAGGTTCTTAAGATCAAATACGAGGCAAATGGTTCTATATTGAGCAATAAGTTCCGTCTAATAGCAAAGGGTTACACCCAATTGCTAGTGTAAAGTGTGAGGAACTTTCTCATTAATGATTAGGTTTGCCTCCTTTTCGCTTTATTCAGGCCTTAGAAATATCCTAGAACATTAAAATGGCATTTCTCAATGGAGAACTGGATGAGGAGATCTATTTGGATCAGCATAGAGTGTTTTGAGGCAAATGGCTAGGAGCGCAAAGTTTGCATACTCCAACGGTCTATCTATGCCTAAAGCAACCATCCAGACAGTGGTATATAAGATTCCATCGAGCCATTATCACTAATGTGTTTACGATGATCAATGAAGACCATTTGCGTGTATTTTAAGAGTCCAAGAATAATTTCTTAATAATGTCATTGCATGTGGATGACATTCTACTGGCCGGAAATTATAAAGAGATGGATGTCGCCACAAAGTTGTGGTTATCCTCCATTTTTTAAATGAAGGATATGGGTAAATCAAGCTATGTGTTCGGAGTTAAGCTCTTAAAGGATCGTTCTAGGAGATTCTTGGTTTGTCTTCTCAGACTTACATTAAGAATATTTTTAGAACAATTCTGGTAGCAAAGCTGCAAAATCCATTGACACTCCTATTGCTGGAGACGAGAATAAAAGACTTAATGTCGAACCTAATACTCCTTAAGAGTTGAAATAGATGGCCTGCATACCCTATTCAATATTGTTGACAGTTTGAAATATGCAATGATATGCATATATTGTTACATATGTTTATATTAGACATAACTCATCAAAGGAAGATTGGGTCTATTTTTCAAGACCGATCACTGGTAGTTCCCACTACTGTGAGTTTTACCTGTTTTTTGTTAGCTAGATGTGAGGACTTGTATGGCGCTGTGATGGCAGGCTAGAGAACTCAAGTTAGGCGCTAGGTAGCGACCAAACTAAGGTCTGTATGGTGTTTTGGAGTATGACATCGCTGTTTGGAAAAGTAACTCCACCATAGCATATATTCATACTACATGTGCTATGCGATCATTTGTATTAGAGGTGAATGAATGGATCCTTGCTTCCTCACCGTGTGAGTCTAAGCGGTCATTAGATAAAAATAGGCTGCAAATTTATAGAATGTGCTCTTTGATTTTTGACTATGTCATGAAGTAGAGATTTTGTGTTGCTACTCTAGCTTGACTACCTAAGACCACGAAATGTGAGGGTCCCATGGAGCATGACTGGGAAAGCAGCAAAGTTAAAACCAAGTGACATGAGGGCAAAAAGAGGATCATTTAGTAGTACATCCTGCTATATATTCACTATCGATAACTTAGATCGCTGTGTTGGGATGCGGATTGGGTGTGAATATAGAATGCATGATTTAGGGGTCAAGCATGCTTTTGGAAGGATTAAAGATGCTTGGTCCAGTGTAACTAAGTGGATTCAGGGTACATGAGACACTCTCTTTTAGGTTGATGTCTCTATGTTGGCTCTTACAGAGTTTCTAGTGTAAAGCTCCCACTTGCAGGTGCTCTAGCGATCGCACGGTTCATTAGCGTGTATGAGTTTGTTCTTAGTTGGGCAGATGGAAGAGCGACTGATGAAACTTGTCATGCCCATGCATGGACGAGTGGGAGATGTTGGAATTTGGGCCGGGTCCGGGACCAAATCTGGTCGCCCATATGGGCATGACCCGGTGACCCATTCATTATAGAGTTCTATCTTATCTTGGAGATAAGATATGAGAAGTTGAATTAATCCTAGACTCTTAGGATTATAGGACTTCTAAAGTATCTACAATGGTCACTCTATTTATTTCCTACAGCATATTCATAATTTATAGGAACACAATATTATCAGTCATTGAATTCTATGAAACTCTCTCCCTAGTTTTCTCGCTCTGTCATTAAAGAGCGATTCAAAGCTTTTGCACCGTGGAATAGAGGGTGATACTCGAACCTCGTAGTATCACTCCATCGCAGGATATTATGGTTGTTCTAGTACGTGCCAGAGTATGTAATCCATCCACCAAAAGATCCGATTCGGTAAAAGTTCGTTAAAGGTAACCCGAACCACCCGTTTCCGCATTCCTCATTAAAGTTTAACATATACAAATATATCAAATCGTAATTTCCTGTTCTTACTCTTATTAGGGATGAATAATTAATAGTGATGGTATTTATATGAACATTGATTGTCAAAGGTTACAGAATATAAATGCTCTATTATACAAGAAGTTGTATATGTAACTTAAACTAAGCAGAGTCAGACTCAGGAGAGTTCTGTAAACTAAACAGAGTTAGACTCAGAACAGTTCTGTAATCAAATATTTTAGAATATTATGTATCCAACCTAAAATCAACGTAGAAGTGTTTTGCTGATTTGAAACATGAGGACCTAGAATGGTAAGGGCGTGATTGACTATGATGAATCACTTTCTCTGAAAACCTAAATTCCATTAATTCTTTCCCGTTGTACTTTACAAGTACAATGAGTGATCCTATTTGTAAATATTACTATATGCAATTTTCTCACATGATTGTGTTGTATCACGCTCTTCCTTTTTTCTTTTTCGGATGGGAACTGTATCGATCATACGAGTAGGTTTTCTATATGCACACAATGTAACAGACTTGGGGTAAGCGCATGATTGACTATGATGTACTAATATATCTTTGCACTCAACAAAAAATTGATTTCTTCCGATGAAAAAAATAAATAAATGTACCACTCACTCAATGGAGAGGCAGCTATGCTACACAGACATAGTGGCCTTAAATCTATGGGGAAGCTAGTAATGCCCACTTGGTGGGTGTCATAAAATCTTCCCGACTACATTCTAGGGCAGGTCAGAACCATAACGCTACTCACTCATAAAATCATTGTGCATGTGAATTGATTAGGAAAATGACATTGTACAGTTAGAAAGAAAATCAATTTAATTTATTTCGTTTTTCCTTTGTTTGTAATCAGAATGACAAATTATATAAGAAAACAAGAAGATTTTACCAACAAAATCATGTAGAAGGATTACAAAATTAGCTTAATGACCACTTGCTTACCTCTGACTTTATAAAATAAGGCATTATTATGTGCGTGGGTGATAGAGTTAAATTTTGTTCTGAAAAAAAGGAGATATGGGTACGGGGAAAATAGTAGGTTACGTTCGCTAACAATATTACTCACTACATAGCTCAGGTAGGTGTGTCAATTAAGCTAACTGTTTTTTTTTTCCTCTTCTTCTTGTTGTTTTTGCTTTAAAAAAAATCGAGAGGCAGAGAGATAGGCTTAGAATTGACAAGTGGCAGTAGTAGGAGGGTTTTTTACTCTTCAAGGCTCTCTCAATGCATTTCTCTTCTTATTGTACTGATTCCATTTTGTATCCTTATGATGAATGAAATTCTTTTTGCCAATAAAAAAAAATTGAGAATTTTTCGGATTGCATGAGACCCAATACGTACCATAACTTTAGTGGTACTTGCTAATGTTTTTGGCATGTCAAAAGTTTGTTGCAGTAGGAGATTGATTTGTCACAAATTTTAAAAGAATGTCATACTTGTAGAGATAGTTTTTGGAGAACACAAGGGTGATATTGTTTTTATCCCATGCATTCCATTGCAGCCTTCTGATCTAAAGTTGTATTCAGTGGAATTCACGAGGCGTCAATTCCCTATAAAATTGTGTTTTGCAATGACGAAAAACAAGGAACAGGGATAAACCCTAGACATTGTAGGAGTAAACCTTCAAAGGCTAGTTTTTTTCTCATGGACAACTGTATGTTGGTCTGGGGCAAGCCCGCAAAGTTTGACCTATCGTACAATTTTTAGGTTGCAGCCTAATTGAAACTCCTTGACTAGTATTTTGTGGCCAACACTTCCATGTGGCGGTCGGCAGATCGTTCTTTTCAGCAAACATTCTAGAACACAAATCTATTTCAAAGTTGCTTTGGTGGATCTAAACTCTTTCCATCATGTCGATAACACTTGTCAAGCACTGCCAAACCTCTTGTAGGATATACATTGAGTTGATTTAATACTTAATTACGGATTTAATTTAATTCTTATTAATTATCTCAAATACTTCCCTAAAACTCTATAAATAGGGTCTCTCCCCAAATGTTTTGATCAGATTTTTCACCCTCTCGCATTCTATACATCACGTACACAACCCTAGCCTTCAATCACACACACACTGCCTACATAACTCCGAGTTATGCCCATAGTCTAGCAATTTCATGAGAAAAACACCAAGAATGTACTCAAAACCTTCATAGCCAATAGAGTTATTAGATTAAACAACCGAAGCTACCGGTAGTCCCAAGGGGACGGTATTCTTTTGAAGTTCGTCAATAGATTCTTATCTTAGGTTTTTTGTTCAACTTCTATTTACTCCTATCTTTCTGCGAATGCAGCAGCCTCGTAGCGAAGGCACTCATTTAAATGAAAGAGTTTGAGACCACCTCTAGCTTCTGAGCGGGAGGAGAAAGGATTAATGTCGCAAATAGTAGAATTACAATCGCAAAAAGTATACTTACCGTCACAAAAGTCTAATTAATGTCGCAGAAAGCCTAATTACAGTCGCCGATAGTAGATTTACAATCGTTAAAAGTGCCACAAAAAAAAAAAAGAAGCCCAATTACCATCACAAAAAGCCTAATTAACATCGCAAATAGTAGAATTACAGTCACAAAAAGTATACTTTCATTGTTCTTGAGTTCTTCTTGCTTTTAATCCATAAAGGTTATCGAAATCATGAAATATAGCCCATGTTCTTGGTCGATTTCTGTTTTGGTTGATTATCTAACCCCTGCTAATTTGTTAGTTCTCGGTTTCTGGTGTCAAGAGGAACACCGACCAACACATCATTGACTCCATGGGATCTGCAAGCCTAGAGATCTATTCTCCGACTGACAGAGTTCATGAATGATACAACTAGTTCAAAACGTACAATTTTTCGCACATTATTTTTGTATTCTCTAAACTTCTTTCAAGTTTGGTTCATATTTTTGTACTTTTTCTATTCCCATCGATGAAATGATTAAATAACTCAAAAAAAATTGCACAAAACTACCAAAAGCAATTTTTCTAACAAAGACAAAAATTTCAATCAAGAGGACAAGCCAAATCAAGTCTAAAATGATTTGGTTGTAACATCCTTTACATCTAATTTCAAATTAATTTTATTTAGAGATGAGATCAATAAACTAGTGTAACTAAACAAGATAATGACCAATGGGGAGTTGGTTCAATAGTTGGAAACTTGAACTTGGTAGGACAAGGCCCAGGTTCAAGTTCCCATAGCTTCTCATTGGGGCTAAACATACTCCTAACACCACACACATGTGCTGGGATCTTAATTTCAGTCCCGTCATAGATGCAATTGGATCTCTTACAGATAGTGGTGTGGAAGATGATGTAAGCTGGTTGGCCTAAGTTTATTATAAACACGATAAATTTATCACACTTTTCTTCACAAAAAGTCAAAAAAGAAAATCATTTTAGATATCCCAAACATAGTCTAAGACAAATATAAATAACTAGTTCTGCCAGTGCTAGATAGGGCTGACATTAGCTAGTGCTTGTTCTTTGTTTAGCTGCTCTGCTATTTCTTGGTGTTAGGTTCTGGTTTTTTTCTGAAATATGCGCCTCGGCTACTGTAATTGGATGCTTTAATAGAAACTTAAGTTACCAAAAAACAAAAATAATAACGGCACCACTACAAGAAATAAGCTTTTCCCAGCGTTTTAAAAATGCCGCTAAACCTCAAAAAATGCCGCTAAAGGAGATTAGAGGTTGAGAAGTTCCAAACAAGAGAGAGAGAGAGAAGTTTTCCGTGTAAAGGAAGGAGAGAGAGGGACCATTTCGATCGATGGAAGACAACTAATGAGAAAGAGAGATGATAGGCATGATAGCTGTACCTCTTTATTTGCTTAGACGCGTGGTCCCCTTGGAAGCTAACAGAGTGAATTAAACCGCTTATTTTCCAGAATAAACTTATCCGACTTTTAAGGAGCAACTGGTTTTATGGCGCATTATAAAATGCCATGTTTTGAAACGGAGGGCACTAGGGATATAGAAGGTTTTTCACGGAAAACGTACAATGGCTTTTGGGACCCATTTTTTGGTTCTACACGAATAATCTGAACCGTTAAATAATTTCAAAATAATTTTTCCTACGGCCTTGCAAAAAATCAGCTCAATTGGATATGTATAACTGGTCAATCCAAAACTCCACGTTTTCATTCATAACCTTAAGAAAAATTATTTAACGGTACGGATTATTCGTGTGAGACTCAAAAGTAGGCCCTAAAAGCCGTTGTACATTATCTGTGCAAAAAACCTTCTGTACGCATAGGTTTACCGTTCTGAAACGCCGGTAAATCGACTTTTTCTTGTAGTGCACCACGGCTAACGTTGAAGTACTACTAGTGAACTTGCTCACATTATCGACCACAAAAGTCTCTAATCTGAACTTAGCGAACTACTAGTAATAGTGAACTTTGTCCAGGGATATTCAGGTTACTGCAAGACTCATATGAACTTAGCGGAGCACAAAAGTCTGTAAAAGGTTTGAAAAAACAGTACTGGAAATCCAATGACATCCCTCTTTCCGCTTCTCCACTTCCAGGAGAAGAATTTGGATGCATGTAGGGTACCACGTCGTATACTAGTATCTGACGTAATACCCGTAATGTAACATCATAACCATCCATCTTAGTAATCAAGGGGCCAATTTTAAATACACTCTTCCAGGGTGGAAGAGTTTATTTAAAATCTGGACCGTCCAAAATATTTTCGACGGTCGGAATGCACGTCGAGTACCACCACGTCGTATACTAGTATCTGACGTAATACCCGTAATGTAACATCATAACCATCCATCTTAGTAATCAAGGGGCGAATTTTAAATACACTCTTTCAGGGTGGAAGAGTTTATTTAAAATCTGGACCGCCCAAAATATTTTCGACGGTCGGGATGCACACCGAGTACCGTCACGTAGTACCCTACACGCATCCAAATTCTTCTCCATTTCCAGGCCTCTATTAAAATGCATTGCCAAGTAGTTCCAAGCAACGCAAGGTGTAACGAATGGGATGTCAAATAAGCAACTAAACACCATATTAACCCAACTAAGAAAGCAATGAGAAAAAAACACTTTACAAGAACAAAAAAGTTTCAGTTCTATAATTTACTACACAATCATAAGAAGTCTCCTACCATTCTATGCCTTCGGATTTGGTTCGTTTCCTTTCCATGCTGCACTATTATTTACTTTCTACCGATGAAAAGGAAAAAAAAAAAACTCATGAGTCGTGATTGGAGACTCGAACCTCGGTAGTCGAGAAATCTAAGGCCCCTGATAGCTTACCTGTGCCGAAATACATATATGCACGCATTTTTTGTGTTCAAAACAATTACACCTGTCAAAAATAATTTTAAAAAAAAGTCAGGCAACCAAAAAAAATGGTTCTTCCTCCAGGATGTTTCGAATCTTGGATTTGTGTTAAGGAAAAGCAGAGGGAGAACACCAAAAAAGCTTGATATCCTGTCCTTTCGTTTTCTCATTCACAGATGCATAAACAAATCCAAGATCCAAACACAGCGTTTTTTTTTTTTCCAGATAGGGGACAAAACGGTCTTAAGGTGATAAAAAAATTTCAATGACTAACCCTTAGTGAAGTATCTCTAGTAGGCTGAGGTAGCATTTGCTTCTTTGAAGGAACCGAGTAAGAAGTAGATGACTCAAAACTCCTCTTCTCAGAAGAACTACTTCCCCCCTCCGACTCCTCTATCACTTGCTTCAAGATCTCCACCACCTGGCTCATTGCCGGCCGATCCTTTGCGTTCTTCTTCAGACACTCATCTGCCAACGCGGCAACCTTTCTAGCTGCACTGACAGAGTAATGTTTCAGCCGCGGATCAATGATCATGGTAAACCCTTTACTGTCAGCTGGGTACAGTTTCACCCATTCTACAAGCTTTCGCTCTACTGGAGGCAGGCGTCGTTCCAATGTTCGTCTCCCCGTTAGCATCTCATAGAGCACTACGCCAAAACTGTATATATCACTCTTGCTTGTGAGGTGGCCAGTGTCAACGTATTCTGGGGCCGCGTATCCGTAAGTCCCAATCACCTGATACCAAGAGTAGGGGAAACTTAATACAATAACAAGAAGCATACGACCACAGAATCAGCATTAGCAACACTACATCCAATCGTGACAGGACCTACAATCAATAGATTTAGAGCTTGTTCCACAAAACTAACTTATTGCGCTTTACGAGACTGCTCATTATCTCACAATACATCAACCCAAAAAATTGACTGAAACCAATTTCTTACTTAAGTCAGTTCCTAGAACAACCCCTAATTGTGTGGCTCATTAACCGCAGAATCAGTTTTGCAATACTACATTCATTCTTGCTGGGACACACACTCAAGGAATGTAATTCATCCTGTGATGGATTCAGTGTCCGACTCTGACTACAATACTACTGACAGCGCATGGAATCATGCGAGCGGCGAGCCTCTTCTCAATAACGAACATTGAAAGAACAGGGGGATAAAAAGAGCCAAACAAGACCAACTTTTTAATACCTAGTGAAAATTGAATGCAACAATAAAAAAAGACATGGAATTCGTCTTATTGTGCAAGGATATATCTTCCAACTTAAAAAATAAGAGAGAGCGACAGAGAGAGAATAGGAAAAGAGAAATTTCAAAATACCCTTGCTTGTTTCCCTCAAAATATTAGCTAGTTCATTAGCAAATTGCACGTCACAATATCTATGGAATCATAGAGTTCACCAGTTATGTAATCTACAATATCTATTCTACAGTCTCTCTTATCAACTTACCGCAGTGGATACATGAGTACGGTCACCAATTGGGCCTTCCCTGGCGAGTCCAAAGTCAGAAAGCTTCGGCTTGAAGTTTTCGTCCAAAAGCACATTTGAAGATTTGAAGTCTCGATATATCACCTATTCAAAAAAAAACACAAGAAGAAATAGTTCAACTATTTAGCATGAACCTTAAAGCTAATATGGGCAACACAATTCTTTTAAACTGGATTAGAGGGTATAACATGCTTTCAAATATCCAATGCTGGCTAGTTAGCATGATTAAAAAACCCAGATCATTTGAACGTAAAAACTCAAAGAAGTTGTAATACGCGATTAATATGTCTGTTAGTAAACATAAATTGAACCTGAATTTCCAATCCCTCATGCAGATAAGCCAATCCTTGAGCTGCACCGAGGATAATTTCTAATCTTGTTTTCCATGGTAGGGTTGGAGAAGCTCTGTTGAAAAGATGGTCTTCTAAGCTCTTATTGGGCATGTATTCGTAAACCAATAGACGTTGTATCCCTCTCTCCCCATCAACAGAACAGTATCCCAAGAGTTTCACAAGGTTAGGGTGATCAACAACACCGAGGAATTGAACTTCAGCAAGCCATTGCTTATGACCCTATAGCAGAAAAATAAGTATAAGAAACAGTTATCCAAAGTTTGGCATAACTCCCAAATAAACAAAATAGACAGTGGCTTCTTCTCTTGACATCATTTGGCGGTTGTGAGGTGAAGTGAGGTACCTAAGAGATTTCGAACCTTGCAAAAAGTCTCAAAACTAAAGTGCAGTGCAACTGTGAACTTATGTAACCAACGAGTCTGCGACGAACAAGAAACTAATTAGTTTCCATTGCTATGTAAACCAGCTAATTGGTACTCAAATTTTCTTTGATAGGGAATTTGGATCAACTTGACTATAGTGCAAGAGAAACACATAGTCCCTGCCGCCCAAAATTTGGATTCATTATTTCTCTCCGATACGTCCTATAAATAATCCTTCCATTTTGACTTGTAAGGATAAATACTTGATCCATTTTCTTTTTTTCCCCTTCATCCCTATATTCAAATTCAATCACGAAAGTGGCGGGAAAAAAATGCATTTCAGTCCAAAAAAGTAGTCGTTGCATTTAAAAATGTAGTAGGATTGGAAATGCGAATGTGTTGAAAAGTAATGATGGTGCCACCTTAAAATGTCGGAAATTTTGAGACGGAGGGGATTTACAAACGCATAATCCATTGGTCGTTCTGTTTTTTCATAGGTGACAGGCAAACATGAAACAGAAATCATATGAACATATCATTCAGAATCATCACAGAACAAAATGAAAACTACCAAGATTATTAAGAAAACAACACATAAACCAGACACAACGAGATTCCACAAAATGGCTTAAACTAAATAAGTCAATGGAACTGGCTTATTGAGTGAAATTGGGTTAATATGTTGCAAGAGAGTGGCCTGTCTCGCAGAACGCAATAAATTAGTTTTGAGTTTAAATCAGTTTCGTGGAACAACCCAATGTATGATATGTATGACGACTTTGAAAATGGCAGTAATGTCACATGCAAAACGAGATAGCCCACCTTCCTTCATACACATGGGCTCTTGGTTTTCCCAGAATTAAATACTACTATTTTCTGCACCGTACAATGCTCTGGATGCTGAATGAAAGAAGCATGGTAATGTGCACATAAATCAAAATGATTCTTGGGTCTGCCCTCTCTGATGCCTTTTGGTTTTGATTTGAGGGCATGATTCCGCAGCAAACGCGACGGTATAGGGGGATCACTGTTTCAGTGGTATTCTGTGAGCAGCCACTTTGTGCATTTATTGCCAAAGGTTAGGTCTGTCTCCAATCCATCTGTTTCACTGGTATTCTGGGAGCAGCCACTTTGTGCATTTATTGCCAAAGGTTAGGTCTGTCTCCTATCCTTCCCCCGCCCATACCCCCAATTATTGGGGACTAAATGGGTTATGTTATTGTTGTTGTTGTATTTTCTGCACCGTGGGAACATACATCTATGTAGCTACTGTACTGGAAATTCAAATCCATCCTAATCCATTATTTTAGTGGTTCTTGATTCATTCCAAATAATTTTTGAATGCACAGCGTATCTTAACCCCGTTTTAAGATGATATACATTGCAAGCCAAAATCAGCTGTCAGCAACCAACCCACGTCACTTAATATGCCCGCAACCTTAAAATAAATAAATTGCCGATCAAATAAAAAATCCCTTGAGATAAATCATGGAAAGAATGCCAGATCTGAAAAACAATTCCCACAGCACGGTATAAAGTAATACTAAAACATATTGAAATGACATGACAGACTCAAGAACCCTTTTTAATCTTCTAGCTCCTAAGTTTATTCTTTTATAGTCATCACAGAGCACAAAGAAAACAACATACAAACCAGATTATGTAAGACATTATGACAACGAAAACGAAAGTAATGCCACATGGAAAGACGAGGAAAGCCCTCCTACCTTCATACACATGTGCGGAAAGGACTGTGGGGAGGCGCGTTCTGTATTTAATACCTCCGCTAAGTGATTATATATGTATACAATATGAAGGCACCATCCGTGATTTACTGTTGTTTAAGTTTTAAGCCATTTTTGTGCATTACTTTAGCAGGTCCAGATTCATCCCAATAATTTTCAAATGACAGGTACCTTAACTTTGCTCTAAGTTATTATTTCTTCATTGTAACCCAAAATATGCTGTCAACGACCACATTCCATTACTTAATATGCCATTTTACTCCACTACTCCTAAGCTTTTACCAATAAAAATCATGTAGCCAATCAGAATGTCAGATCCCAAAAACTATATACCACATAACCACATAAAGTAATCAACCCTTAAACATGCTTCAAGAGATCAACTTCTTTTGCTAGCTCGACAGTTATGGCTGAATGCATATCAGTAATTGGTGCAGAAGGATGTACAAAGGGAAAGGAAATGAAAGGAAAATCAAATGGCATATATTTTGTTTATAACTCGGGTGTCCGGACCAGCTTATGCATATATCGACCCCAATTCCCCCGTCCACTTGGGAGGAGGGTAATTAAAGCTGCAAAAAACTCCGTATGGACTAATCCAAAGAAATTGATAGCACCAGAGATATTTTGAACTTGAAACCTTAAAAAGCAAAGTAACAAACCCCTAAAACTTAGAAAGATATTTTCCCACACCATTATATTCTTGTCTTTTGTCCTTAGCTTTTCCTTCTCCTCCAAAATTGCTTGATCCAGACATAGCCCAAATGCTTCCTCCCTCCTTCTCCGTCCAAAAAAGAGTGTCCAGTCCGTGAGAACTTAAAAAGAAATCATTTTTGTCACGAAAATTTAAACTTTTTTCCTCGTAAATTAGAAGAACTAATTTATATCGAAAACTTGTATAAACAATTCTGAATTCTTTTGCCGAAAATGCATTATTTTGAAGTTCTTGTTTACAAAACGGAAAATCCTTTTGGGACGGAGTTAGTATTAAACAAAGTTCCCCCTAACCCGAGATTAAAAAAGATAAGTGCAGCAAGTAAAACATGATATATTGTCCAATTAAACAATAAAAAAAGGGAAAACGAAAATACAAAAATGAATTTTGTGCTAGAAATCTGAAGAAATTAGGAACTGGATGCAAAAGCAGTACCTGCAAGCCATGTTTATTGAGCTTTTTAATGGCAACAATGGTAGGTTCACCCTCCCCATTTGGCGGCCTAATTGAACCCTTATACACACTCCCAAATCCACCTTCTCCAATCCTCAGCAACTTATTGAAATTATTAGTCGCAGTTCTGAGCTCTGTAAAAGAAAAAACTCTCAAATTATGCTGCTTTTCTTTGTACAATTCCGGTATGCTGCGCGGCGATGACACTGATCCTGTTGACTTTATCACCCGATGTGCTGCTAAATTATCCGATTCACTTTTCTGGGTTTGCAACTCCGGCGAGGATTTCCCTTTCCTCGATTTCCATTTATCCCAAAAGGGGAAGAAACACTTCATTCTTCAGTCTATATGGTTCTTCTTCCTTCAACTGTACTCTCTTTTTTTTTTTTTTCTTCCCAAAAGGCTCAACCAGATAAATAGTTTCAGCGATTCATCTATATAAATAGAGAGAGAGAGAGACGTAATTGAAAACGAAAACGCAGGCCTGCCTGTCAAAGGACCGGATTGGATCCGAATCGGATAGAAAAGAAAACAGAGAGCCAAAAGGGGAAAAGAGAGAGACCCAAATGGGAAAATGAAGAGAACAAAGTGGGTGTGTGAAAATCAGAAGTTAAAAGTGTGAACAAAATCAAGGAGAGATGGAAGAAACAAAACCCATCACGAGAATTGAGCTAACAAAATGAACACGAACACTAGAAAGAAAAGGAAACCCGAATATTCATTCAAAGAGAGAAGGGAATCGCACATATGGAAAATAGGGAAAAAGGGGCGTAAAGCCATATGAGAAAAAAGGGAGCAATTTGTTTAAGGATATGGGGAAGAAAGCTTGTAGAAAAGGACAGACAAAAAATGAGACCTGCTGACTTGAAATTTTCGGGAAAAGGACCAAAAAGACGTAAAGCCTGTTCACATCTTCGAAATTGAATAGGTTAATTTGGTTAGAAGTTTAGAGCTCATTTCGATTTTGGTACTTGCTTTTGGGTTTGGCCATCGAAAGGTTCCGGTTTTGTTCGGCAAATTGGGACTTTGACAGATTGTGAAGAGATTCATTGACCAGTGCAGTCGCTTTCGAAGTTGACGGGGTGGGGATAATACAGTAACTCGTAAAAAAATGATGGAGATGGATGAATGACAGCTGGGCATTCGTGTGAAACAGATCACGTAGAAACGAGAAAATTTTGCATGCGGGTTGGGTAGAGACACGTGGTGCCCGGTATCCAATTCGAGCCGTCCAAACACGTTTTGGACAGCTCAAATTTGATTGGGTAAATTTACTCCCAAAATTTACAAAAAATGTCACTCTCAAATCTGAGCCGTCTAAAACGTGTTTGGACGACTCGTATTGAGTATCGGACACTACGTGTCCCTACCCAATTCGCACCCAAAATTTTCTCCGTGGAAACAATAAAGGAGAGAGAATCGTGAGATATCTCTTCTGTCAAATCTCATGAGAGAAATCCATCGCAAATGGATCCGGGGTACTATAAAGTGGGGGTGTCTTATAGCGCTGTCGTGCGCCATTTGAATCGTTAGATTTTTTAACGGTCCAAATTTTATATATTATCTTGCATGTGAAATATTTATTTTACCTGTAAGATAATTTGGACAGTTAAGAACACAGGTTTCTGATAGCGCCCTATAGCGTTGTAGGGAGGGAGTGAGTGCTCTACAAAACCCCTTGATCTCTTGTGAATATCCTAACAACGTTCATGACATGTCTTCAACTCAGTCGGGGGAAAAAAAATTAGTCGAGGTATACGTAAACTGGCCCAGACAATTATTAAGTGTTGAAAAAACAAAAAACAACAGTGAATGGTGTTTGTTGGCTTCTTTGTTTTCTTTATTTAATGTTTTAGTAAATTTTTTTAATCGGCAGTAGTCTTCATTGTTTGGTCTTTGTTTGATCAATTTCAATGATTAGAATTATTTATTTTTTAAAGGGAAAAGTCCATTTAGGCCCCTTATGGTTTGGGGCTTGTGCGAATCACCCCCTCACATTTGAACTTATCATCTAACCCCCAAGGAGACCGTTACAATTTCCGTTTAAATTTACATAACCTCACACAAGTCTTTCTTCCTACTCTCCACCACCATAGCCACTTGCTTCACCACCTCTCCTCCCAATCCATCATTGCTACAAAGCCCTATCGCTACCACCTGCACAGCCACCCTTCTACTGCCTTAGATGGCCACAAGTAAGATAAATCTCTTACCATCAAAGCCCAATACAAATGAAACTCTTCGTCTAAACTCTCAACATATTTTCTATCTTTAAAAAATACAATGTCCATCTTCTAATTTGTTTGTCTTTGTTTTGATTTGGGAAAAACTTTACCAAGTGCCACCGTTGGAGCTCACCACTAACGCCACTGTTGTTGACCAGGTAGAATTCTATTGTTCATTTTTCATGTGCCTAATCTACTTATGAGTCCTTGCATAGACCCATTCTCAATTGAGTCATTACACAGATGCAAAACCATGAATTTTTTCCACTGTTGAAATCTTGTAGAATTGCTTTGCTTAGATTTGTTTCCCAAGAAAGTCAAAATTTTCATTTGAATTTTTTTCCCTTACATTCAATGGAACCAATTTGAGGAGTACTCATATTAGTGATTCATTTTTGCATAACCTGATTATGCATAAGAGTGAATAACCTGATTAGATCTAAGATTGAATTCCATACCTGTGATGATTGTGAAAATATATCGTCAAATAATTAGTCCCTCAGAGCATAAATTATCGCAAGAGAGAAAATACAAAAAGCACTTTTCCCTCTTTTAAGGTTCCCCTCCTTCCCCCATCCGCCACCCCGCTCCCCATTTATCTCTCCTCCTTTCTCCTTCTCGCTTCCACTCATTTCTTTTATTCTATCTTCTAATCCCTTTTTGTGGACATGAGTTGAGACTCTCTTCTAGAGATCTTACCTTGTTTGGTTGAGAGTTTTGAGAATAATATTTTGAGAAATATTTTTTAGATAGTGTTTAGATGGGTTTTTGAAAAAAATAATAATTAGAGAGAGATGCAATAATTGGAGAGAGATAGAGAGAATAATGATTGGAGAGAGGGGTACGAGTAGAGAGAGAAATGTGATTAATGATTGGAGAGATGAGATATAGTGAAAGAATCTTTTTAGAAAAAAATTTAGAAATGTGAAGTAAACACAGCGAAAATCTCTCCTATTCGCTACATGTTTGCCTTGATCGACCACCACCAATCTATGGTGGATTTGGCTATTGTCAGCGATTGATGGTGTATTTTTATGGCAAACTCTGGTTTTCTTGGCAACAGTGAAGGCGGTGATGACGACTGTATATGATTCAATAAGCTTGATGCATATCTTAATTACGACTTTCAGTAGCACTACACTGTAGGTTTTTTTTTTTGGTAACTTTATTTTATTTTATTTATAACTGAGGAACAATCTTACAACAGGCCACTAATTGGACCCACTGCACGACCCAAACCTCGGAGGGAGCTAGCACAACCCACACCAGTCACGGTCCCTCACTTAGCACAGGTACTCACCCTGCGAAAAATCGAACTCCTAACCAAGGGAATTACCCCCATAGTCAGGCACTTGTCCTAACCGCTGGGCAACCCTGGGTGTATTTTTTTTTTTGGTAACTTGTGTTGATGTTTGGACCTTTTGCCCAGTTTTTTATTTTTATTTTGGCTTTTGTCTTGGTTGTCAAGGTATGGGGTATTGTAATTGGTACGTGTTTTTATTATCATAATAGCTGTGTTTGTTTGTTCTGAGAAAAGAACATAAAATATCCAATACGATAGTGGCATTACTAGCTCCCTTGCCCACTCTATGATCACAAAGTCTATCTAATCAAATGTAATCTTCATTTAAGCCTGACATAAGCACTGAGCGAATAATAACATGGACTTCCTATAAATTCTGCTTTACAATTTTTTCTCAACAAAACTATGGACACAACATTCCGTGCACACTGCGTTACAGGAGCTCATCTCAAAGTATCACGCAAATGATTGAAATTGTTTAATTTATTTAAAATGTTTTTTTGAAGGATTCCTGGAAAAAAAAATTAGCTCAGTTCAGGAAATCGAACGAAGAATTGATCAAGCTCTTACCTATATCCAACTAAGCTGATTTTTTAAAAGAATTCTTAAAAACACATTTTGAATAGATTGAGCGATTTTAATATGTGAAATGCTGAAATGGATCCCACACAACACAGTGTGCCCTTGATGTGCACCAAATGACGTATGATAACAAGGCTCATTCTGTACCAAAAAAAGATAACAAGGCTCATTTTTTTCTCAGCTGAACTATGAGTTCCCACACGCAACCAAAAAAAAAAAAGGCATTGAGGTCTCTCTAAACCTAGTCAAGACACCCACAGAAACCGACTAATTATTAGTATATTGATTTGTGCGTGTCCTAGTGCCACTAATGAGGTTTTTATTTCCACCAGTCATTGGCAAGTCGCTCGTGCGCCACGAGAGTGAAAAAGTAAACGTCAATTCCGTCATCAAATTATCTAATATGACCTCTTTAAACGAGTTTTTTTTGGAAGTTCCACGCTAGTAGAGCTGAAAATTTTACCTGCCTTCTCAGTAGAGGTGTGAGTTCAAGCCCCACGAGGAGCGTGGTTTGATCAACTCACTAACATTACTAACCCCCTTTCCCGCTAATATATATTGTCTGCCAAAAAAAAAAACGAGTTTTTTGGTTTTTTCGTTTTGTCTTTATTTAGTTTTCGTGATTTATTGATTTGTCTCAACAAGACAAATCTAAAAAGTATACAATTATGTTATAGACTATTTTTTTTTTTAATAAAGCCAAAATTAATCTAATAAACTGGTTTATTTTTGGCTTGATTCAAAAATATTTAGTTCCACTACTACAATAATAGATAAGGGTCACACTATGAAAGTTTAAAAGATCTCACTTTTGTAAAAAATGTCATAAAGAAATTCATGCTAAATTTTCAGTCACGGTTTATTCCATAAGGTGTGATTATATGTGCTTGCTGTCTCGGGTAGGCAAAAAACGTGATTGAAGATTCACTTTTCTATCTCACTCTTACCTAGGGTGAGATTAAAAATAAATGTATCAAATGACATTACTACAATATCCCATAAGGATAACACTAGGAATTTTAAAAAGATCTCACTTTTAGAAAAAGTGTGATAAAGAAATAGAAGGGAAAGTTTTAATCTCAGGGGTTTAAAAAAGTGAGATTGTAAGTAGTTTTTTAATCTCACTTTGTTTGTTTAAGTGAGATGAAAACAATTTTTGCCGCGCCAAAAAAAAAACCCAACCATCACGCTTTGCAGCTGTGATGATAACTTCCCCAAACCAAGATGAAAATCAAGGGTCGCGCGCGGGAAAAAATGCCATCCATCACGCTTTGAAGCTGCCATGGAAAAGAATTCATCACGCTTTGAGGCTATGATGGAAAGCTTCCCCAAATCGAGAGGGAAACGAATTTGGGCGCGTCCAAAATTTCTAATTTCTACTGCAATTCGTTTTGCGCGCAACCATTTTCCGCTGTACTCCCCATATTCCGCTGTACTCTCCCCATATTCCCTCCACCATATTCCGCTGTACTCTCCCCGTATTCCCCCGCACCATATCTGCAAAACCCTAGAAGATTATTTCTGCAAGAAAGAAGACGATTTCTGCACTTCGTTTTGGTCCGCCATTTGGGTTCCGAAGACGATTTCTGTACAGGTTTGCTTCCTTTCCGCCTTTGAATCCCACTCAATAATAGCTCGATCGTCATTCAAATTCTTGTTTTCAGTACTGATTAACTCAAACTCCTCCTGCTGAGATGGTTTCTCCAACTTTGTGCCATTTTCTATTTAGTTTTTCTTTTATTGGTTGTCCTGTATGGGTCTCTCTTTTGCAACTTTGGTGGTTTACGAAGAACGACTGTGATTTGTCTTTTTGTTTTTTGTTTTTTTTTTTGTTTTTGATATTCTAATTTCTTACTTCACTGTAGATATTTGCAATTCAACTACTCTGTTGTGAATGTTGGATATATTAACTCTACACTCTAGATCTAGTTTGACCCCTTGCTATCATTTTTTTCGCCTCTTTCCTATGTGTGTGTGTTTCGAGGGCTCAATCATGTGTTAGAAGTTTAAGACTCTTATTTTGTGCGTTTGAAGTTTAAGAAGTTGCATCTGCAACTGTGATTTGGGTACGCAATAAGTGAATAAAGCGATTTGGGTACGCAAGTCACACTACGTTCTGTAATGTTCTTGTGGTTAATTTTGTCAACAATACTACCTACCCAACGAATGTGCTTTGGAAAGTACTCTGACTAGTCAGAGTGAAAGTACTAATTTATCAACCCCACCAAAATAGGGTATGTTAAGGGGCTGTGTGATACCACGTGATGGGCTCCAAGACCACTGAATAATTACGCCCTAGTTCAGTGGTCTATGGGAAATTGCAGCTGCAGCTAATCCAGGGCCCATTGCAACACTATAGCTGTGTTTAACTAGTGGTGATCATCGGCCACTACATAAGCACCTGTTTTGAAGGATTTTCTCTTATTTGATCTATTTCAAGGTTGTACACCCACTCTACGATTGAGCTCAGGTCTAGTTTGATCAAGTTTTGGGACCTTATGTGTCTACTTTGAGACCCACAAAAGATGAAAATGTCCACCTTGGAGCGCTAAAATCGCAAAAAGGACCAACGAGGAAGGAGAAAGTATGTGCTAGCTATGCAATTGAAAATGGAAAAGGATGTTACATGTTTCGACTACTTACAATATTATGGTGTCTAAATGTATTGCCTCCTTGAAGAGCATTCTCAATCTATGACAAAGCCAAGGGAAGAAGGATTCGTGTTATTCCAGTTTTGAAAGTAGTCGAGGTATCAATGTAGTACCCTTCTTTTGGGTCTTTATGAAATTGCTTTTATGTTCTTTTCTAATTGAAATTGTTTTTATTTGCCTATAGTGCCCGAAACAACCTAACAACGTGGAATGTGGGTTCTATGTAATGAAGTACATGAAAGATGTGATTAAAGAAGAGAGGATCTTAAGAAGTGGAAATGTGAGACTTACATTTTAGCTTTCACTGCTATATATTGCTTTATGAGTAGAATGGTTACATTATAAGAACCATTTTTGAAATCTATTGCAGTTCAAAAGCAAAAGAACTTACACGCAAGCTGAAATTGATGAAGTGCGAGTTGAATGGATAAATTCTGTTGTGAACCAAGTATAATCAGCTCATACGGGTAAGTTTACTCTTCGTCTGTTTACACGGCTTTGATCATGATATGCTTGTTGCTTATCCCCTTTGAGATGATATGCTTGCTGCTGTTTGTGTCTGCTGTTATTTATGTCTGATGAGGATAGTTGTAATTGCTGCTGTTGATTTTCTTGATAAGGCTGATTTGTTGTTGGAGATGATCCACTGGTTTGCCTCTTGGTGAAGCTTAGGCTTAGTCCTCTATGATGTTGCTATCACCAAGATGTATTACTGCCCTTAGGACTGCTCTTAATGCCCTATTTACTGCTGTCTTTCTATTGTTCTTGTTACCGACTTTGGAGCTACTCTGGTGCTGTTTTCTCTTACGCCAATGCTTGGCCATCTTAAGATTTGACATGATCGTCTTCTTAATTTTTACCCTTGGTCACCCCAATAATATCAATCATCTCGTCTTTCTGTTGTGATTAGAAGTTAAAAGTTTCTGTTAGTACATGAGAATATGTCCAATTACTTCCGATTGGCCAAATGTGCGACGCCACTTGGCACCATCTCCCAGAGGATCGATTCTGATACAGAATTTTCCTTGGACCTGCAAAACACAGTTAATAAGACCAGAAAATTAAAGCCAATGCTTCAACTATCGGATTAAAATCTGCAATGAAAGGTCTTATTCTTTAGGGTAGAAAGTATACAATTCTTAATTTCGGTATCAATGGTCACCAATCAGACCAGAGATCATGTCAGATTATGAAATTTGATTGCATTTAGATATATAGGCAAACAGCTGTTATTAGTGGTCCAAGCACAGGGTTTTCTCTGCCCAGCCCGTTTCTTGGATTTGCGATTGTTAATGTACTTGGTTCGAACATATGCAGGAAAGAACATTTGGTTAAATGATCAGAGCTGTGTTTGCTGTTATTAGTAGAATTTATGCTGGAACAGAGCTGTGTTTGCCGTGACTAACAGGTTGTGGTAGTCTACAGCAACAATTCCATTACCAGTTGTGAAGTATTTGCTTGGCCTCTATCTGATATTCCTTTCATCTACTGTTAATGCCCAATGGTTTTGGTTAGCTTTTGGTTGTCATTCAATTGTATTATGGGATTTTTTTTGGATTGTCTATCTTGCAGGTGTTCTATGTCTGGGGTTGCTTAATTTTTTCTATTGTGTCTGGTTTATCGCAGTACTTCGGTCTGGTGTTTGTCTCGTGCTTTTATGCTCTTGTGTCTTGGGGATCCTTTGAGTCTTTGCTCGTCTCTTTGATATTAGGTCTTGATGTCTGTCCTATTCTCTTGCTTTGGGGCTCTGTTTGCTGTCCAAATCTTGGTTGTGTCACGTTATGTCTTGTTGTTGGCCTTAGATTCATATTATGGCTTCATGCATTATAAGCTTATTGCTTGCTGCTGAGTTCAATTCTTCTATATGGAGCAAGATTTTGTTCAACTTTTATGTTCAAGCCTTTCTACACCTCTGCTGGAGTCTATAGTGAGAAGCATGTCTCTTATCTTTCTGAAATTCTCTTTATATGCTGCTGCTGACCTTGGATCATCATGTTTTTCTGGAAAACTTTTGGATCAATGATCAGATTAATCTCATACTGACTGCATCTGTTTTCTTTGGGATCAGATCAATTTCTGTATCATTGGATGCTGGGCTATTGGAATCCAACATTTGCTACACTGGTTGCATTGCTGGAATCAATCTTTGAAAGTCACCATTTGCGGGATAGCTCATCTAGTTCTTTTCATATCAGTTTGGTTTGACCAATCTTTTTTGTACAAGTGAATTAGATAGACTAATTTTGATTTGTTTATGATTGTTGTTTGAATTTAATTTGTATTGAGACTTATTAGATTTTGTACGAAAGAATATGATTCCTGAATTTTTTTTTTTTGGATTGGAAACAGCAATACATTATGGTTTTGTATATATGAAAATGAGCTTCCGGCAATTGCCAATTCAAAAGGAGAAAAAAAAAAAAAAAGAAGCCTCATTCAATCACGTTTTTAGAGTGTGATAGCAAAGACATTCAATCACGTTTTTAAGGGAAAACCGAGATCTAAAACAATAAAAGATCGCGCTATATATGTTTCCATCTCACTTTTAACCATAAACCAACACGCTTATTGGCCGTGATCTTTGTTTACATATAATCACGCTTTCTAATGAAAACCGAGATAAAAAGCCTAGAAAATAAGGCGGGGATGGAGTTTTCATCTCGGTTTTATCTTAAACGATCACGCTTTTTTGCTGTGATTGATCTTCTCTTTCCATCACGCTTATAAAGCGTGATGGAAAATGCCCGACTTACAATCACACCCAGAGCCATCACGCTTTCGTGGGTGTGATGGAAAGTGAACCATCACGCCTAAAAAGCGTGATGGTTATGGTTTTTTGTAGTAGTGTGAAAGCGCTTCCGGTGTTGGATGAAATCACAACACCTCGGCCGTCTTATCTCTTGTGCCCTCTCACGAAGGGGCCAAGTTCTCTCTCTCTCTCTCTCTCTCTCTCTCTCTCTCTCTCTCTCTCTCTCTCTTCCAGCATATAGCAGCCCTAGCACCGCCAATCTGTGATGGACGGTGAACAATCTTTACACACTCCATCTCTCTCTATACATCGACCCCATGGTCTGTCTTCCATTTTGCTCAGTTACGTCTCCTCTCTCTCCTTCTCCCTTCCAAAATCAGAAACCCTAACTTCGTTTCCCCGTCTTCCGTTTTGCTCAGGTTTGTGTTGTCTCCTCCGCATACGATCCTTTCTCTCGCATGCGCTTTTTTGGCTTCCAGGACCCCGATTCTGATTTCGGATCTCTCGACGTGCCCTGGTGTAAGCTCATTCTCTCTCTCTCTCTCTCACGAACCATCTTCAAGCACAGAAGAAAATGGCAAAATCCAACTTCTGGCGTTCTCAATTCGTACTTTTCTTGGTGATAATCGCAGTTACTTCAATGGCCACCGCACAACCCCAACAAAGTAACCACTAATTTCCTATGATCGCAATTCTTCTCTCTCTCTCTCTCTCTATTTGGATGATTTACTATTGAATTGATGTGCTAAATGTGTATTTCGATAGTCTGTAAATTCAGTTAGCTTTCCCTAGTTAATTGAAGTGTTAATGTTCACTTTCAATGTATGTGAACATTTTTGCACTTTCTCATTGTATAATGTGCCTGTTTTTGGTGATTACTGTTTTGAAACTACTGCCATTGTGTTTTGTTAGCTCACTTGAGTAGTATTTTGTTAATTCTTATGCAAAGAACCAAACATAGACACACAAATTACTAGTTCAAATAACAATTGGGTCACAAAAAACACGAAAGCATAACACACAGGTTTACACGGTTTGCTACAATGAACACGTACACGGTTTGCTACAATGAACACGTACACGGTTTGCAAGATTGCACATGTCCGTGGCTCACAGTAATTTGCCTTATAGGCTGTAGCATTGAATTAAGAAGAAAGGTCACCATTGGGTGCAAGGTTAGGCAGCAATACATATGCTAGGACACGTGCACACGTAATGATTGGTGAAGTGTCTAGTAATAAACAGGCTCCACAAAACAAATATATATTTGGCCCTGATTGCGCTTGATTCTTTTGCTACGTGGTATGCTCTTTACACTAGCTTCCTATTTTCTTGGTTTTACTTTTACCTCGGCAACTTAGCAGCTTTAGTATTTGTGCTCCATTTTTGCTGTTCTCTATTTCACGGACATTGTTCTACTGTTCTGCATCCCTCTTGTAAGAAGTATTGGAGGATGTGTGTCCTTTTGAAATTTTGAGTCACTCTTCCTTGCTTTTCAATTCCTAACCATGGTTCTTAATTTCTGTGTTATGCAGCGAGGATCTATATGGTTTCGAAGCGCTGTACTGGTGTGGACGGTCGACCTCCCACGCCGGTTTGGTTGATGATTGACTTGAAAATAGAGTCGCCACCCGGGTTTTTGGAAAATGATTTGGGACCCGAGAAACCAATTTGAAGGATGATTGAGAAAATGACTTTAGAAAATAATTTGAAAACCAGAGATTCGTTTCGGGTTCGGGAGCCAGGTTATGAACGGGGAAGGGTTTTAATGCACCCCGCTCGCCCGATTAAAAATCGGTCTTTACTAAACATTTGTGGGATTTTTAGAAAATATTTTGATGCCGAACTTTATTCAAATAAACAGTTTACAAAACAAAGCAGATAATAATAATGAAAATAAGCAAAATACAAATCAAATAATCCAAATAACACACCAAGGGTTCAAACTGTTTTTGTAAAGGAAATGTTTCAAAATTTGCAAAAGTGTGCCGTACGGCACACTAGGTGTACCGTGCGGTACAGAAAGTGTGTCGTGCGGCACTATTCATCAGTCCAACGGTCAAATTTTCAAAAGAGTGCCGTACAACACTCCAAGTGTACCGTGCGGTACAAGGGGAGTGCCGTGCGGCACTGTTTCCTTCACAAACAGTTCAAACTTTGGTTTTTTCGATATGATTGAATAGAAGCACATACAAGGCATGAAATATGGTTAAAAGCATACTATTTTGAATGAGAAAACAGTGTGCTTAAGTAAAGGATGTTCCTCCTCACTAAATTACCCCGTACGAGGCGATATTCTCACCGTACGACGCAACCGGGAGGTTTATAAACAAAAACGGCTTTTACTGTAACATGGCGTACCGAATGCGGAGACAATATTGATGACTATCCCGCACTCGGCATCCCTCCCCTCAGGGTACCAAAGTTGAAAATTTTGGCGAAACGGGATTATACCTCGGTTTGAAACTCTCTGATTGAAACTCTTTCGGAATCTTCTGACCTTGATTCAGACCTCTTCTGGTCTTCCAACTCCTCTCTGATACAGCAACAAGGATGGTTGATGACTAGAACTTGAGCAAATTTTGAATGGCAATCTCACGGCTTTGGGACCGAAAACAGGGGGTGGATTTTTTGATTGGGTTTGCTTGTGTAAGGCTTTGAGGGTTATTTTCTGGGGTGGAGAGTGAGAGTAGCAGGTGAGTTAGAGGGTGAGCATGATTATGGACAGAATTTGGGAGAGCTTGACCATGATTTTTTCTTCACCAATTTTTCCATGTTATTTCCGTTGAACTCGATCGGGATATATACAGGCGAGAGAAGAACTTGGCTCCCAAGTTTGCTTGGTGCCCACACATGGTGATGATGGCTAGGAGGTAGCCTCTGATCCTTGCACGAAATTGTGATGAAGGAGGGTTGCCAAAGTCAACAAAAGGGGCTGAAAGTCGGTTTATGCATGACAGTGCCGTACGGCACAGTACGACGCACAAACTGTACCGTACGGTACACCAACTGTGCCGTACGGCACACCTGACCGCCAAAATTCAAAAAAGCTGCCGTGCGTGATTGTTGAAGCTTCGTGCGTGAGAGATGAGTGCTGTGCGGCACTATTGACTTTGTTGACTTGAAGAATTTCAATCCGAGAGGCTTTCCGGGTATTTCTTTTCATCATCAGGGATAAAAATGTACACAAACGTCTCATTTTGGGGTGTCTACAACTGGTTGTCTGGTTTCCATGGATGAACTATCACTATTAAGGGGCAGGGGTAGTGCTTTTAGTGAACTACTCTTTATTCCTTCGTGGCTAATAGACACTTCTGTTTCTTTGCTTCATTCTAATGTACACATTATCACTGCTGAAGTTGGGTTGAGCTATGATTCTAAGCTTATCGTGCATGACCTATGGAATTATTGACTTCATGCATTCAAAGTCTGTCCATTCTTATTTCAAATGATAGGATTATGTTGTGTTTTCTGGAGAGCAAATTGCTATCTGTTAATTATTGTAGTCACATCCTGTTTCATTGGCAACTCTAGGAATTAGTTTTGTTTTGTTCTTAAGTAACAGCTGCTATCATTCTCATTATTGATGGGTTTGTTTGGAAGGTAACTGCTAGTGGGAGCTGGAAATTCTGTAATCAGGTAAGTGCAGCTGCTATTAGAGTTTTGTTTTGTTCTTAAGTGAATTGATCTTCTCGCAGAAGTACCCCACTATTTGTAACTTGAATTTGAGGCAAAGAAGAATGGCATTTGGGAGCAGGAAATTCTTTTTTATCCAGATCTACCAGAATATTGATCGTGTGGTCATTGGTATGTATGAATCTTTGTATGTGGCGTGGATTTCGTCGTGTTTTTTTATTTACAATTTTTACAAAGAAGCAGCATATTCTCGATCCTTTTAGAAGTTTCTGCTTGAGTTCTATTAATTGGGGATCATAAACATCGCAAATTGGGTGTCTTTTCAAGTTTTAGTCCCTTTAATGGGTTTAAGGCTTTAAGCTATTGGGTGGCTTGATATCTATGAAATTTGCATGTTTGTATTCTCTGAATAGGGTTTGTAATTATGTCTATTTCGTTATTTATGGTCTTGGTTCTTTGAATTTACTAACTTTCTTAGCTTAATTAACTTTTTATTGTTGATGTATTCCCAGAGGCTACATTGCTAGGATATTAGAGTATTTAGACAACTAGGATATTAGAGTATTTATACAACTGTATGGAAAGGAACCACAACTCTGAGGTAGTATTCTCTTTCTCCAACTTGGTGCATGTGCACTTCTATTTCAAGAAGCATGTGCTTGTGCATAATATTGCAGTTCTAATTGAGTATTTTTTACTTCCATGTTTGTTTCAAGAAGCATAAGACTCTATTTGGATTGTAACTTGTCGAGGTGAAAGACAAAAGAAAGGGGCACTGACAAATGACAATATTTAGCTGTCTAGTTATACTCTTACTTATGAATTATGACTTGTTTTTGTCTTAGGTACAATTCGGCATTGTGAGTCATTGAATGTCTTTTCATTCATAAGACAAATTATCAAGTAATTTTTTCGATTGCTTATTATTTTTGCTCTCTTTTTTTCCCTTTTACATTGATTAAGATTAAAAAGCTTGCCTATGTTAAGATACAGTTTGACTGACACTTACCGAAGGTTTGTGGGTTGGGGAGCTAGTTTTTTTTTTTTTTATCAGCAACTACTTGTTACTCCCTTTTTTTCGAAATCTGATTTGTAAATGTCCTGTTTAGGGGTGCAAGCCAGTGGATTTCCAATGCCCCAAAATAAGGAAAATGAATTATTAAAGTACGTTATATCATCAATTGTCCCAGAGATGAACCATGCACTGTACATTGTAGTTGAATTGATTTATATGCATAGCTCAATTAATTTTGAGGCAAAGATGTGGATAGTGTGCTTGATCTTAGAATATTATAGTTTAGCAAAAGAGAAAAATGCATGTTTCTCTGGACAAGCAGAGACGGATTTAATTTGGCTAACTTTTGAGCTTGGTCTCTACAACTACAGTCCGCAAGGTTGCATCGTCAAGTCTTATGGAGTCTGTTAATTAGCTTCATTCGGCTGGTACTTTGTCTAGCAATGACTCCAGTCGACCAGGAATGTCTTGATGTGTTCAGCCAAAATGGGGCAGTCAATGTGTCAGCTGCCTATAATTTTGGTTTTTCAGTGGAAAAGGGGAGTTCCGTTTCATTTATGTGATTATTGGTATATGGATTTCTCTTTTCTGTTTTCAGTAGTAGGAGTATAATTTAGGATAATAAGAATGTTATGCTACTTGCAGACATGGGTATCCTGGGCGTGTTGTTGTTCTTGTCTGTGTGCAGTGTCCAAGTGATGCTCAAAGGCTTGATGATTCATTTCAAATATGTGGATTGAGGTACTGCTACCTTCCGTGGGAAGTCAAAAGTCTTGAAAGATCACTGCTTATGCAATTAGTAATCTTTCTTTCCAGAACTTAGGTTATAGATTGTACAGTTGTAGTAATCTTCATTTACAGAACTTAGGTTATCGATTGTACAGTTGTGTTAATAACCGATAAGACCCATTCTATGGATTTCCCAATTAAGTTGTAAACTTCTTTATTTTTGTGTTGGTAACTTCTATAAGTAGCTTGTAATTTTTTTATTGAAATTATGTTTGTTTTTGTGTAATTGATGTATATTGGTGCAAATAAATAGTTCAGATTATTGAAATAATATAAATTGCTACAATATATTTTTTTATAATGTGCTAAAGAAAAGATGTCACTTTTTACAAATAAGTGAGATCGTAAATAAGAAAATATCATGCTTATTTATTTTCTATCTCAGTCTTAACCATAAAAGATCACACTTTTTAGATGTGATTATATGTTACATTCAACCACGCTTTTAGAAGAAAAGCGAGATAAAAAACCAAAAAAAATCACGCCAATTTAGTTTTAATCTCGGTTTTTACAAGAAACAATCACGCTTTTTGACCGTGATTGTTGTTGTCTTTCCATCACGCTTATAAAGCGTGATAGAAAACAATGACTTACCATGTCACCCGGATCCATCACGCTTTTGTGAGCGACATAGAAAGTGAAACATCACACTTAAAAAGCGTGATGTTTATGGTTTTTTGTAGTAGTGTTCTGACTATAATTTTATACTTTTTAGATTTGTCTCATTGAGACAAATTAATAAACCATGAAACCAAGCCAAACCTTATGTCCCAATCAATTGTGGTCGGTTACATTAATCTTTTTTCTCCATTGAGCTCTGTCAAGTGCTGCTTCATCGCTTAAACCTAGTATACTCAAATCTTTGCGTACTACCGCATCTAAAGTCAATTTGAGTCTTCCCCTCCCTTGTGCGTTTCTACCCAAAGTTATCATATCCACTCTCTTAACTACTGCATCCGCTGGTCTACGATAGACATGCCCAAACCACCTTACCTTATTTTCCCTTAACTTCTCCTCTATAGGTGATACACCTACCATCTTGCGAACTGTTTCATTTCTAATCCTATCTCGTCTAGTCTTACCACACATCCACCTCAACATTCTCATTTTCGCTACACTTATATTGTTCACATGTTGCTTCTTTATAGGTCAGCATTCTGTCCCGTAAAGTATCGCTGGTCTTATGGCAGTTCTATAAAAATTTCCCCTTCAATTTTGTGGGTACAATCTTGTCACATAGTACACCAGTAGCGCCTTTCCATTTGAGCCATCCCACTTGGATCCTATGAGTCACATCATCTGCAATCACTCCATCTTGATTAATAACAGAGCTTAAATACTTAAAATGGTCCCTCTTTGGTATCTCTTGATCTTGGATCATTACTCTTTCCTTATACGCACATGTGGTATCACTAAATTTGCAGACCATATACTCAGTTTTACTCCTACTTATCCAAAAGCCCTTAGACTCTAATGTTTCCCGCCAAATTTCTAATTTAGTATTAACACCACTAGCCGTTTCATCTACATGGACAATATTATCTACAAACAACATACACCATAAGATATCCTCCTGAATCTGCCTAGTCAATTCATCCATAACTAACGCGAAAAGATACGAGCTCAAGGCTGACCCTTGGTGCAATCGTAATGTGATGGGAAATTCACTCATTTCTCCTGCTGCTGATTTAATGGCAGTGACTGCACCTTTATACATGTCTCTGACCACGTCAATATAGCCTCTGGTCACTCCCTTTCTCTCCAGAATCCACCATATAATGTCTCTACGCACCCTATCATAAGCCTTTTTCCAGGTCTATGAAAATCATATGGAGATCCTTCTTCGTTGACCTGTGTCTTTCTACCAATCTCCTTAATAGGTAAATAGCTTTCATAGTTGATCTCTCAGGCATGAACCCAAACTGTTTCTCTGACACCGTAGTCACCATCCTCGATCGATGCTCAATAACTCTTTTCCACAACTTCATCGTATGACTCATCAACTTTATACCTCTATAGTTGTTGCAACTTTAAATATCCCCTTTATTCTTGTAGATAGGTGCTAAGGTACTCTTCTTCCATTCGTCGGGCATCCTCCTAGATAAAATAATCTTGTTGAACAACTTTGTCAACCAAGTCACCCCCAAGTCACCTAGGCTTCTCCACACTTCAATGGGGATACCATCTGGTCCTAAGGTCTTACCCGGTTTCATCCTCTTCAAAGCCTTGGCCACTTCGAAATTTTGTATCCTCCGATAGAACTCGTATTCTATTTTCTCACTAGGGACATCAACTTCCTTCTCACCAAATCTTCCTTCATGTTTCTCATTTAACAACTTCTCGAAATACATCTTCCATCTGTCCTTGATCTCCTCATCTTTCACCAACACCTCCGAATCACTACCTTTTATACACTGAACTTGAGAGAAGTCTCTAGCTTTCCTTTCTCTTAGCTTGACGAGTTTATATATATTCCTTTCTCCATCCTTACTATCAAGTCTAGTGTAAAAATCATTGTAGGCTCTCAACTTAGCCTCACTAACGGCCTTCTTAGCTTCCCTGTTAGCCTGTTTGTACCTCTGAAAAATTTTCACATTTCGATCATTTTGCCACTTTTTAAAGCAATCCTTCTTGGCTTTTACCATGGTTTGAACCTCGTCGTTCCACCACCATGTCTCTTTAGAGCTTGGACATTTTCCCTTTAACTCCCCAAGAACTTTTTTTGATATTCTTCTAATACCGTCAGCCATTGTAAATTAATAAACCATGAAAACTTGATGTAAAACTAAAAAAAAAAAATTGAATAAAGACACAAAAAAAACCAAAAAACCAATTTATGGTTTTTTTTTTTTTTGCAAAAGCAACTGTTGAAAAAATGTGAAATATGAAATATCTTCCCTTAAAATTACTCAAGGTACCACGCATATACTCGTATGACACCCATTAGCGGATCTAGGAATTCCATCTAGGGGGGTCACCTTTCAAGCATAATTGGGGGAAAAAAAATTCACAATCCAATCCAATCCAATATAACAACAAGAAAAAATGTTTAAACATTCTTCATTAAGTATATAATAGTTCGAAGTTAAGACATTCTAAAAGATTTCAAACATAAGTGTATAAAATTATAGATTCCATCCTAAAACTTTTTACAATTGACCCCTACGGGTTTTCATCTTCTGAAAGTTTTGCATGAGTGTATCGTTGTCAATGTCAGCAAAAACATTTGTTTCTATGTACACCACCAAATAATTGTTCAACCACAAATCATTCATTCGGTTCCGCAATCGATTCTTCACAATGGCCATCGCAAAAAATACTCTTTCAACAGTAGCAGTCGCAACTGGTAAGATAAATGCCAAAAATCAAAAGCAAGTAAACTAAATGCCAAAATCAAGAGCAACCAAATGATAGTAGATGGACCCGGGTTTGTGATTTAGTAAATGAGGATAGTATGGAGTGGAAAGAAGCAACAATTAGAGAGATTTTCAATGGTCAAGAAGCAAAACAAATTATGAGCATCCCTCTGAGTGGAACTGGCATGAGTGACAGACGGATTTGGAGGAGTACAGCAGATGCGAAGTTTACAGTCAAATCAGCATATATCATTGCCAAGGAGATGATTCAGCAAACTAACAGTCGGAGTGTAGAGCAAGGGCAGGCTAGCGGCAGCTGTGAAGATGATGGTAAATGGGAGAGGATTTGGCATATTAAGGCACAACGGAAAATTAAATTTTTTATATGGCGTTGTCTTCAAAATATTGTGCCAGTTAACACAATTTTAGCTCAAAGACAGATTCAACTAGATGTAACGTGTCTAGTTTGTGGTTTGGAGCAAGAATCGATTTTCCACATGCTATTCAACTGTGACAGAGCACGTAGAGTTTGGTTGTTATCGCCTTTCAGTTTTTGGCCTGAGGTTATGGAGACGGCCTAGCTGGGGAATGTATGGAAGGGAGTTGGGTTAAATGGTCAAGGGGAAGATAAATGGACAGCGCTGGGTATGTTTGCTACTTTTTGTTGACACATTTGGCTGGCTCGGAATGAGTGGATTTTTAAGGGCAACAGAGTGGATGAAACGCGAATTCATGCGAAGGCTATGGATGATTTTAGTTCCTATGTGGTGGAGTTAAGCAAGATTGGCGCTGCTGCGATAGATACACGGACTGAGGAGAGTCACATAGGTTGGTTACCACCTGCTGTAGGAATGCTTAAGGTCAATGTTGACGGGGCATTTGATGCAAAATCTGGTAGAGGGGGAGTAGGGTTGGTGCTTCGGGATTATAGAGGTGATATTTTGGAAGCACAAGCCATCCCAATTCTCCAAAGTTCATCTGCAGAATCTGTTGAGGCTCTAGGAGTCAGGTTTGCTTTGTTCGCAGCTGTCAAAGACATGAGCAAGGACTACATTGTGGAAGGAGATGCACAAACGGTGTTAAAGATGTTGCAGGGGACTTCGAATGTCAAGGCCAGTGTAGAAGTGGTCATCCAAGATTCCATTAATTTAGCTAGTTGTTTAAATTCTTGTTCTTTTAGTTTTGTTCCACGCGTTTGTAATAGGGTGGCTAATGCTATAGTCAACTATGCCCTTTCTTTGGCTATCACCACAACCTGGCATGGAAATTTCCCAAGTTGGGTTTGTAGAGAAGCCGCATTGGATGTTCCTGTTTGATCAATAAATCCTTCTTATCGATTGGGAAAAAAAAAAAACTAAAGAACTGTTCATCACGTGCATTTATCTGAGAACAACATTAGCAAAAAATTAACTTGATCGGTGATCAATAAGTGCATAAACAAATTGTATAAATTATGTGAACTATCCAATTTATACAAGTTGTCAATGTACTTATTAATGACCGACCAAGCTGATTTTTTTCTCACACGTAGTTTTTATTGAGAAGTATGAGATGAACAGCTTGAATCACTGTTGCGAGTCTCGCCCAGACAATTGAACTGTTCATCATGTGCGTTTATCTGAGAACAACATCAACAAAAATTTAATTTCATCGGGGATCAATAAGTACATAAACAAATTGTATAAATTATGCAAACTATCTAGTTTATACAAATTGTCAATGCACTTATTAATGACCGACGTAGCCGATTTTTTCCCACACATAATTTTTACTAGAAAGTATGAGATGAACGGCTTGAATCACTGTTGTGAGTCCCGCCCAAACAATTGAAGTTTGGAGGGGGTTAGTAGATAAGGAGAAAATTTAATCCGAGCCGTCCGATGCATTTTTGAACGGCTCGAATGTGCTGAAGGGGCACCACGTCACCAATACCCTATTTGCACCCAAAATTTTATCGTAGAAAAGGTATAGATGCGAGCTGGCCCCATTTTGGACGGCATGCTTTGGATATTCGAAATAAACAACGATACATACGAAAAGAAAGTTTACACTAAAGTACACATCATTTTATTCAAAAAATAAGAATTCAAAAGACCCATCCTGAAATTAAATATTCTGCTTCTAGTAGTTTCTATTCAAATCAAAACTTTCCGTCTTCCAATGCCAAAATTTTCACGCAGAATCATTTCGAATCAGTATTCTATCTTCATCTAAAAATTCTAACATACCCATCGTTATAAAAATTTACGATACGGGATATGAATTATACGATTTGTATCGTCTTCTTCCAAAAAAGATACGTATCCCACCCCTTATCTTTTTTATATAGAAATCCTACTGTTTGCAACCTAAAATATATTTGTGTAACTCAATTCAGTACATATCCTAAAATTACTTATTGAAAAACCATTTGTGTTTGTGTCAAAAATGTATTTCATAAAAGGCTTGTACCTTACACATGGTACAAGGTTTTTAAGCATTACAATTTTGACACAAACAAATACGGTTTTGGCATTAGCGCCACCCATCATATTTTACTAAGCATAACCCCAAATGCTTTATAAATTGTTTGATCTAATTATGACAACATTCAAGTCATTTAAAGAAAACCAAAACTCAAAACATTAAAGCTCAAAGAGAGGAAATAACGTATTTTGATCATGTTTTGCGTGAATCAAATAAAAGTGGAAGTTGCTATGCGTACAGAGAAAAAGGGACAAAAAATGTACAGATCAGCTCGGGGACCCATTTTTGGGTCCCACGCGAACGATCCGAACCATTCAATTGAAGGAAACGGGGTGGGCTTTAGATCAAGCGCTTACACACATCCGATTGAGGTGATTTCTCACGGGGCCCCTCGAAAAATTATTCTAAAATAAATGAACGGCTCGGATCGTTCATGTGGGACCCAAAAGTGGGTCCCTGAGCTGATCTGTACGTTTTCTGTTCATTTTAGTATTTTACTTCTGTCCCTTTAGAATCATCGAATAAAAGTCTTCTTCTTTTTTCTTGACTTTTTTAGTTTTCCAAAAGATTTTAGCACCCAGGTGCTAAAATCATGATTTTTCAAATAAAAAAATGAAGTGGTTCTGTGTATCGTTTTTCGATTATTTTTGCACCAAACTAAAGTACACGAGAAGTACTTTAATTTGGTGCGCAAAAAATCGAAAAACGATACACGGAACCACTTCATTTTTTGATTTGAAATATCATGATTTTAGCACCTGGGTGCTAAAATCTTTTGAAAAACTGAGCCGACACTAGAAAGTCTCAATGTAATTGACCCAACTTGGGCGACTTGGACCTTTTCATCCTAAACACTTTTTTTTTAAACACTTATTTTTAACAGCTGAATTCAAATTGTAATTAGGTATAACTAATACTAGTTTTTTGTTATCGTATCTTATGATGCAAGATAATATCCCAATACTATTCATAAAATGAAAAAGGCAATACACGATACATATTCTAATTTAAAAACACCAGTTATCCCTTACCAAACCGAATTTTTCATGCTGTATTGCTCTAAATTAGAGTTTTGGGTGTTAAAATTACGAACATAAGAGGATAATTCCGCATGGAACCTGCTAGGAGTACAACACTCTTGTGTACACTAAATATACAACATTTGTGTCAGATCAATTCATGGTCTCACACAAATGATTTGAATCATTCAGTTTTTCAAAACGTTTTTTGAAGCGTCTCTGTAAAACATCAGCTTATCCGGATATCGGTAAGTGCTTGATCCATACGTTCCTTTTTCTGGCTATAATCGTACGGCCAAAAAAAGAACATATGGATCAAGCACTTACGGATATCTAGCTAAACTGATTTTTTACAGCGACCCTTCAAAAAATATTATTAACAAATTGAGAGACTTGGAATATTTGTGTCATTGTGTGGGACCTCAAAATGGATCCCACATAAGTGTTGTATAATTGGTGTACACAAAAGTGTTGTACCCATTGCATTTTCCTTCGGGCACTCCATTTGTTAATGAATGCACTCAATTTGTGGTCTTTCAGTGAATAAATTACACATAAATTTTTTATTGAAAGACATAAAACGGAGTGCAATTGTAAAAAATGGGAGTGTGAAAATCATTTTCCGCTCCTTTTTCTGTTTACTCTCGTTTCAAAGGGTCACAAGGCCCAAAAGAGTGTTCATAACCGATTTCAATGGGCCCTTCAACTTTCAACTGGGCCTTTCTAACAGCCGACCCGGACCCACCTGTTTGAGCACATAAAACCCGATGCGAAAGATTTTAGGGTTCTTTCTCATCTCCGTCCCACCAGCCGCTCTGTTTTCACTGCCAGAAACCCTAATCGCTGGACAAACAAGATGGTACTCTCTCTCTCTTTCTCTCTCCATTTTCTCTGATTATCTCTTTAGCTGGAGTCATATCCGCATGGCTTGCATAATTCTTTCGGAATGCATTGTTTGTACCTCAGAATGAATTTATGGAGAGGTGGATAGATGAACTGCTTGTGGTTTTGTGTAATTTTTCTGAGTCCGTTGTACTATATGTAGGTATTTTATAGCTACAATTAACGACCTCTATGATTGATGCGCAAATGGTGAATTTTATGTTTTACCACTCGCGAGATGGGTCACAAGAAGCTGGGAGAATTTTCTAGTTGAATATGAAACTTTGGTTCTTATTTGCAATGTTTCATCACAACCAGATGGGTGATGAGAAATGCTGGTGCATTTTCTCTCCTTGTTTTTGCCCTACTGTGGGGAATTATGTTGGAAAATTCGTATTATGTACTGTATTCTTAGTTCTCATGATTTATTTACTATGTGTAAAACAAGTAGGATTATTTCAGTGATGCTAACGAGGGAATTCATCTAATTCCAATGGTAAAGTTATGTTAAGTTGACCTGGGAAAAAGGCCCTCCAATTGATAGGCTATGCATAAGACTTATAACATCTTGGTTACCCCATAATTAGTTTTCTTGGAACTCGATGGGTTCTGTTTTGCAATGTTCTTATGGTCAAAGAAATGTTCAAACGTGTTTTATTGTTTTGACCCAGAAAATCAATGCTGAGAAAACCTATTGCTCGGGAGCTCACCGTGATTGTGAGCTTCCACTATCTTGTAACCAAGGTTCCTAACCGTTTTGTTTAGTTTTTACGCTCTGAATAACCTTGTAATCCGTACATGGTCAGCTGGACGCAACCAGAAGCCCTCTCATCTAATCCTGTAGAGGTTTTGTGATTATCTTTTTTTTTGTGTTTCTCTTCTGGAACTCTTTAGGAAACACGAGGGCCCAAATGAGGTGTCTTCGATTTCCCTTCTTTTGTAGTGATATATATATATTTTTTATTTCATTTTCTTGGCTTCACTTTCACAAAAAATAAAATAAAAAATTTGGGTGCTTGTTTTCACATCCTGTTAATTATTATCTCAAAGACTGCTTTTTTGTACTCTCTTACATTTCTAATGAGGTTATGAAAGCTACTTGTGGGTATTGCCTGAAATATTTTCGCATGTCAGAAGAATTGTTTTGTTGTTATTGGTGGTGTTGTACTGTTTTCTTTTTTTTGTTTCTTTTTTTAATGGGGTCCTTTTCTATAGCAGTTACATTTTGAAATTTGCCTTTATCTTCATTTCGTTTCATTGGGACAAAACCTGATTTTATGGTTTTTCTTTGATACAGACTAAGCGTACGAAGAAGGCTGGTATTGTCGGGAAGTATGGTAAGTTATCAGTTTGCTCGATGCTTTTAGCGTGTTTCGTTCTCACTTCTCACAACAACTTTCAATCTCAATTGTTGGAATTTATTGAGATGTGTTTTCATGTTGAACCTCCGTACGACATGTATTGCTAGTGTCTGGATAGTGTCGGAAGCATTTTTTAGAATGTCCCCCCTGGAGTGCCCAAACAAAAAAGTTTTATAAAATTGGGCACTTCGGATTTGAGTGTCGGACTTTTGTCCGAGTGTACCGTGTGTGTCGGTGTTTGACACTGGTATGTGGCCTCCGCCAACGTTTCCATGCTACGTAGGCTAGGGCACAAGTTCTTGCAATGGTTTTAATGTTCATATTTGGGTTGATGTCTAGTAACTACCCACATGGAACACTGTTCTTTGAGGCAACTACTTTTAAGCTTTTTATAGATGTACTTGTAACCTGTGAGTGAAGATAAGAAAATTGGTTCATAAAAAATAAGAGAACTGTACATTTACTTGTAAGATTTTTATCATGTATCTGGATAGTGGGATTTTATATTAGACTCAAGTCACTCAACTAGTTAAAGGCGAACCAGATGTGACCATATGTTTCATGGATTGATCCACTTCAATTGTTCACTTTCTGCATTTGCATGTCTTGTGCTTTCTGTGACATTTGTTATCCCATTCCACTCTTCAAATTGTTCCTCGCAGTACCCCCTGAATTCCTAAATTTTCCATTTCAGGTACCCGCTACGGTGCTAGTCTGCGAAAGCAGATTAAAAAGATGGAGGTCAGCCAGCATAGCAAATACTTCTGCGAGTTTTGCGGGAAGGTAATGAAGTTCCTGGTCATATCCAATTAAATGTAGTTGTTATTGTCACCAGGCAGTTTGCAGTCTTTTGTTTTTGAATTGTGTCTTTATGCTGTCGAATTCTCGACTTCTTTGCAGTATGCAGTGAAGAGAAAGGCAGTGGGGATTTGGGGCTGCAAGGATTGCGGCAAAGTCAAAGCAGGCGGTGCATACACTTTGAAGTAATTTTTATAGCATGTTTCGCTTGTTCTCCCTAGTTTTGGCATCATTTTCATTATATCGAACTAATGGCCTTCTGTTTTGTTTTCCCACAGTACTGCTAGTGCTGTGACCGTTCGGAGCACAATTCGGAGGCTGAGGGAGCAAACTGAGAGTTGAGCTATCATATCTGCCCTTTCAATGTCATCTACCATTAGTTTTGATATATGAGTCTTGGTCAACATTTTCATGGGTAATTTTATTTCAGAACTAGTCCCTTTTGTTAAAAGACAGAAGAAGTTGTCTGCACGACATTGTTGTGAACGAAATTGTGTTTGCTTTAGAGCTCTTGAATTTTGCCGTTGGCATCTACTATCGGATTTCATCTGGTAGTTTGCTAAATTCAGAATTGTTCGTCTTCGGTTATTACACTTGGTGGTCATGCTAAAGGGCTTAACTAGGTTTCTGTTTATTTGCTCGAATTGTTGTGCCGAATCAGACTATCATCAGGATTTCTCTCTTTCTACCATTGTCTCTTTTAGTTTTGTTGAAGGCCCTGACAATGTGATAAAATTTTCATGGGTGATAGATGTCCGGGTTTCTCGTTTCAGTGCAAGTCAGATTGCTCAGTTATTGATGCAGTATTTTGAGGACATACGTAGCAAATGTGATCCGGAACTCAACTTATTAAAGAAACATAATTATTATTTCTTTCATATCAAATTTCTCTCTCCATTTTTTACATTTCACATCAATTTTTATCTCTACTTTTTAAAATTATCCTCTACTTTTACCCATTAACTTTTTGGAAGTGCAAAATAAATTTTTATTCATTAACTTTTTCAGAACACAATTATTAACGGATAACCCAAAATGAAATACTTCACAATTAACAAAGGATGGAGGGAGTAGCACTTTCTCCTCCCAAATGATTCCTCTCTAAATTTTATGACCACTGCTTCGTCATTTGTGTTTTTTAACATACTAGCGTACCTCTATTTAAAAAGTAAAATTTTGTTATACAACTCTTTAATCACTAGATAAAAGAGCATACCTCTATTAAAAACATACAGCTCTTTTATCAATAGATGGTCCTGTCTCAGCCATTCTAGGCCCTTTCTGGGTCTGTTTCAATGATCGAGACCATTCATATTTTAGACATTGGTGAGAACATTAGGCATGCAAAAAATCACGCTAATCAGATATCATTTGATGTGTTCTAAAAGCATATTTATCTCTAGAACAATGGATTATATCTAATGTAGCAATATTTTCTGAACTTCTTTTCCTTGAGATAGATGTATTTCAAAAATATATTACAATATTCGATTAGCATGAATTTTGCTCGACGAAATCTAAAATATTAACAGTTCTTATCATCAAAACAGACCTAGGAAATGGCTCAGACAAGACCGTCCCGTCTCTTCAAAGCACCGGAGAGGATACAATTCCAAAACTCATGTAAAGTGTTGCATGCCCCAAATGTGGGCTTTTGCATCACCTAAATCGGCTCTAGGATAATACCTCTCTGCAGAATTAAGGGCCAACGGCATCAACATAGCATGCTCATTTATACAGAGCTCATATGCCTAGCGGCCATCCCACAACAAGAGGGCTGGCTGAAGCAACAAAACTTGAGAAATCCTATACTGATCTCAATTCTCAAGCACCTTAGTGCTACCCTTGAAACCTTGAAAACAAAAGTTCAAAGATATATATACATTTAATATGAAGCTAGAAAACTGAGGCACCCATTGCTCCCCAATCAGCATTTGCTCCAGCTGAATGAGGTTCCAAGTCGTTACCTCGCTCTAGCAATCATCTCTATGAGGAACTGTCAGATGGAAGGAGGAAATTTTCTTCTCTCCTTCATAAACCTTCTGCCAATTCCATTGGTTTATGCACTCAAACAATTTGCATCGGGAAATCACTGTTGCAATTGTCGTGATGCATTTGGTTTTGCACAGCCTTTACAGCTGCGACTCTTGCTGCATTGGCAGCTTTGTTAGCAGCTGCCACAGCTTTGTTCACCCTTTCATCCACATTTGCTATATTAACGGCTTGCATGGAGGCTTGCCGCGATTCCTGGAAGCAAAACAGCAGGAAAATGAAATCACAGTTCTGCCTTTCCTAAACGGATCTCTTGTGTTGCAGTAGAATTAACCGAAGTGAAGCAATTTCCTAATATCTATCTTGGTGATGAGGTGACGCAATGGGATTATGTATGCAAATACCAAGATAAGAAAAGTCCCGATACAAAAGGTGGATAAGTCACCGATTGGTAATGACTCAACAAGAAGTCGAGATTTGCTGCCTTCATCTAGTCATAATTTTCAAGACACTATAAAAACTATAAGCAAGTACAGCAAAGTTCAAGTCACTTTAAAGACGGTTCAAAGGCAGTAGGGTCTGTAAGAGGGAGAAAAGGCCCTAAATAGCCTTTTATCATTAAGGCAAGAAATAAAATTACCTGCACTGCAATAAGAACCTTGGAATGGCTGATTGCAAGGGAAGTTTCAGGAAGATTGTCTTGAGTGCTTGGCACATTGAGAACCCCGTTTTGCCAGTGACCTGACTGAGTATCCCCATTTCTGAATGTGTACATCCCAAGCCCTTGTCTTCTCCCCTCATGCCAGGCTCCCTCATAACAATGTCCATTCCCAAAACAGTACACGCCAAAACCATGCGTCTTGTCAGCAAAGTATTCTCCAGCATATTTGTCCCCGTTTCTGCACAATGAAAACCTAAAATAAACTTGCAACCATGAAATCATGATCATCATTTGCTACTGTTTCTATTGTAAACAAATGTTGGTGCTCAGCAATTTACCAGGAATATTTTTAGCAACGGAGGTGCTCGTGCATTTGAAAATGGGCACATGTTGAGACCAGAAAGACCAACTTTGAATGTGCACACGTAATTCCAGAAGACGAAACAGGAAAAAGAATATTGAGACTGATGACTGATCTACTCAAAGGGAATGTTTGATTGCATGATATTCCCCTTCTGTTTTCTAGTCCGGCATTTGTTGCATGGGGGATTAAGGATCGGACTGGACAAGGGTGGACTATTTGTCCATTTAACAACCATGTGATTTTTTTTTTACCATTGAATGAAGGAGATACTCCCCAAGTATTAGTCAAGTCCCCAACTAATCAGCCCACGCCTAGCGTGCCTCTCTTCCACCCGACTAGCGCCTAGCGATTTTTTAAAAATTGTTTGGGTGTATAAATGACAGAGAAATGGCATTACCAAGGAGTCCAGGTATTGATAACAATCAGGCTTGAAGCTTGAATCATGCAATATTACAAACTGATTACTAGTTAAAATAGTTGGTACGGTTTGAACATATCCAGAATATATTGAAGATCTTACAGTACATATCCAAAGAAGTAGCGAATAACAAAATAACAATATGTGGTTCGACTTCCTCAACATGTAGCAGACACGAGAAACACTAAGAAGTGTGCATAGTGTCCCCACCTAAGCATAACACTTGCCAACTCAAAAGTAGATGAAGATAACCGCACAACAATCGATGCTTATGTCCCACAAGGACCTTTTGAGTAAGGGAATGCAGGCTTCTTTAGCCTATGACTGATATGGATGAAAAAATGACAGAAACAAGAAGGAATGTAGTATATGACTCAAACAAAAAACATAAAGTTGATAACAATCTAGCGCCACTAATCTGATCTAGTTCTCTCAAACCAGAGCTTCTGGGGCATCCCTTGCACCTGAGGCAAGTGTCCGAAGTTGCATTTACGAGGGCTGCCAGCCTGCCAAAGCACGTCATGGTCAGGCCCAAGTAAGATGCAAAGGCTCACTTCCATTGAGACTGGATCATCTGACCACTTTGATGGAAGATGCAATGGTAAATATCCTCTCTCTTTTTTCAAAAGAAAGATTCCTTTAGTGAACCTGCTCCAATCTGATCCCTGAGTGCTGTTGATGGCTTATAACCTAAGCTTCTACACTTCCTAAGAAGGACAACTTGCAAAGCATTATGAATTGTGGATATGATTTGCCATCTGGTTCAGAAGCAGGGACCAAGAAGCTTGCAAGTGAGTTGCACTTGCACCCAAGGAATGGGCCACAGGAGCTCAACCACAATCTGATTAGTGTAATGACCAGACTGAAGACTCTGCAAGTGTCTGCTACTCACGGATGGAAAAGGTACATGCTACCTTGGGCCTGCTAAGGGGGGCTAATTGCCAAGGCCCTAAAAGGTCGACCTGGCTATTGTGCAACTCATATCATAAACTTCATGATGGTTGGATTTCACATTATGCATATGGTTTCTAGGCCTTGCAACCAACAAGGAAAACTTCACGATCGGCAATTTTAGTCTACAGCCTGTGACAGAGGGCAGAGGCCATTGAATATCTAAGGGGCCACATTTTGACACCTACCTGCAAGAATCCAAAAATATTGTACTGATATTCTGACACAGTTGAATCTAAACTATGGTTATAGCTCCGTTAGCTCAGGTTAACCAATCTTATGGTACCCTATACTCCTATAGTACTCCTGCAGAACAAATCCGAGGGCAGGTAACCAACCTCACATTGAAGACTTTGCAAACTGCAATTAATCATCCCCATGGTTACACCTTGTTCTTCAAAACTAATCAATCAAAAATGCTTGATAGATGTTGCTTTGATATTCAAGTCCTTTGGATAATTAGACTCGTAGTGAGGTCCCAAGATTTGCATATTAAAACACCTGACTATAAAATTTCCTATGATCTCAACCAAGTAATTGAGTTGACCCGCGAGGAAATATTCTAGCACAAACAGTAGTAAGAAAAACATGGGCATGAATTAAAATCATCAGCATGAGCACAAGTTATATTTTTATGGGGATGTAGTTCAATACAAAAATTGATGTGATAAATTTACCTGAAATGGTAGTGACCAAGACCGTGTTTGACGCCCCACTTGAACTCCCCAATGTACCGGCTCCCATCCTGGCAAGTGTAAACCCCACGCCCATGACACTGCCCATTGCACCACTCCCCGGCATATACATCACCTGTATAAAACCTATACACTCCAAAGCCATGCCTCAAACCCTGCTGATACTGCCCCCTATATCGGCTCCCCTTCGCCCATGTTTCCACTCCAAACCCATCATACTTGTCACCAACCCAATCTCCCTCATACCTCCCACTCATGTAATAATAATAAACCCCACTCCCAGAGCACTTCCCCTTGTGGAATTCGCCCTCGTACACATCCCCGTTGCTATAAACCTTCACCCCATTCCCCGAATGCAATCTTTGTCTCGGTTCGGGCTTCGACCCAATTGACCAAACAACTGGTGGACTTGGGTTTGAGGCAGTGTTTTTTGACAAGAGATTAGTTGAAAGAAGACGAGGCAGGGCAAGATTGAGTGAAATCACAAGAGTGGCAGAGAAAGCAAGGATTGATAGAAGATAGAGGGAGTAGTAGTTGCTTAGATTTGAAGTGAAGAAATATAGAGTAGGCAGTGAAAGAAGAATGATAAACCGGAAATGGAGTCCAACCCATCTGACGCAGCAAAGGTAGCGAGAGAGTCTCAAAAGGATTTGCTTAGTGGCCAAAGCTATTACAGAAATAGAGGAAAAGCAAAGAACAGAGAGCTTAGAAGGTTCTGAATTCAATACCGTGCCGTTGTGGTCGTTCATTAGAGATGAGGTTGAAGGGATTTGGGACATTATACGCCTCTTTTGCGGGGATGAGAGAAGGGTTTTGTTCATTGACGGGTAATTGCAAATGGGTTCATTCTGAATCTGGGTTTGGTTGGAATTTGGATGGGTTGGTGTTGACGAGGGGTGTGGAGGGGTAGAGAGAGAAGATGGAGATGGGATTTGGATTTTCAGATGGTTCTGGTTTTGGGTCTGGATTTGGAGGTGCTTTTGATGGATGGGGAGAAGGAAAACAGCAGGCGGCTGTGAATTGGAATCGGGAAGAGGTGCAGTGCTTTCTTTTTTCCGAATTTGATGAAGTTCAGATGTATTCTTCTGAGGCATTTAGCACACATACAACGAAGAAAATGGATCTCTGATACTCGTTTCTACTACAACTTGATTTCTCTCTCTCTCTCTCTCGCTCTCTCTCTCTCTCTCTATATATATATATATACTCTGTATGTACAAATGTTTTTGCGTCTGTTGGCTGGTTAGTGTGTGTTGGTGGTGTTTGCTTTGGTCATTTGGATTTGGGGACAAGTTAGTATGATGAATGGACAAGGAATTTGGTCGCAGTCTCGCAGATGATACCAGATAGGGGAGGCCCGCAGAGATAATGAGAAGAAAGGGGGGGGAAAAAAAAAAGGCTTCTCTATGATTCAACCGCAGGGATGACCGAAAGTTTCATTTGGGTATGTCTTTTTCAATGGTTTTTTTTTCTTTCTTTTTTTATACTATAAATGTAGCATTTTTAATGTTTTCCTTCCAAAATATGACTGAAAATGGCACATTGGTAAATAGTAATAAGAAAGTGAAAAAAAAAAAAAAAATGGGTCACTCCTAATTTGGGTATAAAAAAAGGGTAAAACTAAAAATGGGCAGGCAAAAGCGTATATCATTGGAAATGAACTTTAAGTTTTTTTACTCAAATTTTGAGTATGTGTAAAAAAAGAGAGATTAAGGATTAGAGATGCTTTCAGTCGTCCAAAAGTGCTTTTAATGAATAGATTTTGTTGAAAGTTTCTTTTCAAAAGCAAACTATTCTTTACGGAATTTTTTGTAGAAGTTGGACCATTAATTCCTAGCATCTCCACTCTTTACCCTCAAATTTGAGTAAAAACTTGATTTGAAACGACTCATTCCAATCCTTACTCAAATTGTACGGTGGAGATTTAATCCACACCATTGAATAGCAAAAGGGTAAATAAAAGTGCAAAAAAAGAGCCTTGAAAATTTGGTTCAAGATTTGGTGATGAGCAAATTTGGTGAAACATTTGAGTAAAACCAAATTTGGTGAAAGATTTGGTGAAGGAGTGGAGTGTGATTTTTAGTGTTTTTTACTCAAATTTAATTTTGGTGAAAGATTTGATGAAGGGGTGGAGATGCTCTTAGACGGACGACTCAAATGTAACTGTAATGGCTTTATGGAAAAGTTATTTGATCACCTTTGGTACTATAGCTAGTCAAAATGTCAAACTATAAAATGTGTCTTCCAATGGGCTCTCTCACTCTCTCCTTCTATTGACGATCTCTTCACCTTTTTGCCACCCTTTCCCTAGACCATGTTTCTAATTTTTTTGCTAGTATTTAATTATTCTATTCCCAATAATATTAGATTTTTTGGTAGCCATTTTTCCAAACCGTTATCCAAAAATAATTGTTTTCCAACTACATTTGATAAATAATACAATTTAGCCATTGGAATATAGCCTAGTATGTTATCATCACGTGGAAAACATAGTACTTTTTTTTTTTAACAAAAACGGTTAAGTTAGTTTGAGTAGATGTTCAAAAAAAAAATATTTGGATAGAGAGTAAACATAGAGAGTAGGGTTGGAATTCATTGATGTAAAAATGGATAGGCAAAATAAATATTGTCCTTTTTGCTAAGCAAAGTAACGAGTATGATTGGAAATGCTCAAGTATTGGATGGTTTTGAGCACGGACGCATAAAGCCTCAATTTTTTCCTCCAATATACAACGTTAATGAATATGTGGCTCCACGTAAGGTATCCCAAGAACACTATAAATTACCATTAAAAACTGGGGGAGTTTCATTTGTTCCTGCAGTTGACTTTATAGCCATTTCAACAAAGAGGACATTCATATGTTATTAGATGAATGTGATGAAGTCAATGTAACTGTGACTAATAAGCTTAGTGAACGAGGATCGGAAAATTTCTTTTTTTTTTCTTTTTCTTTTTTTATTTTATTTTATAATACACTTTTATACATGCACATTATCATCCTTTGATTTCTTAATTGTAATTTCTAAAGTGTGAGGTCTGTTTTTTTTAATAGGACAAGTTCACACTCAAATGTATTCATTCACTTTCCCTTTCACTGTTTCACATTAAATTATAATTTATTATCTTCTCTTGCCACATCGTTGTCAGAAAAGTCGTTGATGCAGGAAAGTTCCCAGAAAAATTGTCTATGCCAAAAAGTTTGCAAGAAAAGTCTTCGGCGCGGAGTTGGTGAATGACTATGGTGATTGGAGATGGTAGTGGTAAGGAAGGAGATGGTGACCATAGATGTGTGGAGATCAAAAATTTGAAGTTTGTTAAAACAACTTGACAGATAAATTTACATCTACAAATTTTAAATGTGCATTTTATAATTAACAACTAAAAAGCTAAACTTATCTTTGTAAATTTTAGCTCTGTATCTATTAAAATCAGAGCAAAACTTTGCAGAGATGAGTTTATCTATGAGTTGTTTTGTTATTTTGGCAAATACAAAGATAAACTAGACAAAGATAAGTTTATCTGTCCATGTATTTAGAGATTAAAAAAACAAACACATAAGTATTTCTGTATGAAAATGCACCTGCATTTGTTTTTCTATTTTCAAAAATGTAAAATTTAAAAAGTAAAAAGATAAAATATGGTTGGAGGTGGTCTTTAGAGGTGGCCGAAGGCACTAGTTGGAGGTTGCGATGGGTGATTATTGGTCGGCTGTGGCAGAAGTTGGTGGTTGGATATGGCAGAAGTTGGTGGTCATCATAATGCTAATTAGCTAGTATTAATTTATGAATTGTTTAGAGGTTGCCCGATGTTTTATACTTATTTTATTTTCATTTTAATGGAGTAATTCTTTTCGTTTTCGGCCAAAATATTTCGGTTGAGTTTAGACCATCTTATTTTATTTTCATTTTTAGTAATTCTTTAGTTTTTGGTCAAACTATATGACTTCTCAAATTTAGCTCCATGAGAGAAATTTGAAAAGTCAAATATTTTGACCACATATTAAAATATTTACGAGATTGTAATTACTATTAAGTTTGAGTTCGGACCGTTTTATTTTATTTTTATTGTTAGTAATTCTCTTCGTAATTTGAAAAGTCAAATATTCTAACAAAAAACGAGGTCAAATTTGAAAAGTCAAATATTTCGACAAAAAACGAAAAAGAATCACTAAAAAAGAAAATAAAATAAAATGATCTGAACTCAACCTTAGTAGTTACAATCTCATAATAGTGATTGATGCATGAACTATTTTATCAGCAGAATGCTCATCAAGTCATTAGCATAATTGCGTGGGACCATCTATGGACTATGGGCCCTTTTCTCTCACTTTTGTACATTGAACCGAAAAAGAGGAAAAAGAGAAAAAGATCACAAGATATCAGATATGGTACACGCCTTGTATGATGGTCCAAACTGGAGTCTCAATTATCCCTTCCTGTTCATTATACATGAATCCATCTGCATCAAGCAGGACCACCCACCTGAATATCCCTGCCAATAAAAGCGATAATTCCTTCTGCACAGATGAGTGTGCACCAACCACGGGGACGCCGTTGTGGGTCCCAAACGATCGATCCGAGCCGTTCATCGTTCTCAAAATCGAATTCCGAGTGGGCCCACGCTGGAATTGAGGCAATCGGACGGCTATAGGAGCTCGATCCAAAATCACCCCATTTCATTCAAAATTGAACGGCTCAGATCGATCGTTCGGGACCCACAACGGCGTCCCCGACGCCGTCGGTACGTGGTCGGTGCACACTCATCTGTGCAGGTAGAAGGGTTCCAATAAAAGTGACTATAGAAAACTAAGATAGTTCGAATCACTTAAAGAGGAAGCATGCTTCACTAAGAGATTAGCACATTACTTCACGCCGCACTTGCACAACTTCATCAACATTGCATAACCCGGATCTGGGGATGTTGCCGTGCAACCCCATGAAAAGGTGCCGAGGTGAAATCTGAACCGTTTATTAGAGCAACGGATGGTTCAGATGTGCATAACACCTGCTGTATACGGGACCGCACGGCAGCAACCCCAGGTCGACATAACCCCATCAATCTCCAGCAATCACATAGCTAAAGTACTTGGAGAATTCCACAACTTCGCTAGCATCACTTTCAGTCACAATTCTTTGTTATTGAGCTCCAATACCAATTTAAGACCATCTCATTCTTTGTACTATTTCATTCTTTACTGATTACAATTAAATTCCATAAAACAAAGTCTTTTGTAATTATTCTAAGATACATGTGAATCATATGATCCTAGTCATTAGATTAAAGAAATCGTCAAAGGCTTACTCAGACTTCGAATGCATGTGTGGATCCGCCTACATATGGGAAAAAATTATGGATACACCATTTATGCACACCGCGTTGTGTGGGACCTATTTCGAAATTTCACACAAATGTTCCGAGCCGCTCAACTTATTCAAGATATGTTTCTACGAATTCCTATAAAAAGATAAGCTCAATCGGATATTAGTAAGGGCTTGATTGATTCTTCAAAAATTGAGTAAAGAACTGATCAAGCCTCTACCGATATTCGTTTGAGTTGATATTTTATAGGGATCCTTAGATTTTAAACAAATTAAACAGTTTCGATCATTGGTGTGGAATCCCGAGATAAGATCCACACAACTCGTCTCATGCATTTATGTCCATATGTACCTACGGATACATAATTACATGTGTGCAGTGTGCGCTCGCACATATGAACATAGAATTGTTGGATCAATGTTAAAACATGTTTTTTCGTCGAACTATAGAATGTTCGTATATGACTTGAGTTAATTTACTACGACAAGCTAACATCGTTCTATTGAATTGAATCTGAGACCTCATAGGATAGCTGAGTGTCCACTCACGATCGCTTCACTCATTAATGTCACGGTTGTAAGATCAAAGTGAACCGATTCATGCATATAAGGTAAAAACAATTGGGTATAAATGTACTCTCTATTCCTTGTCAACCCTGATTAATGGGGGACTAAAAATTGAGGAGTCCGAATATGTTTATTACGAAGGTCAACATTACCTTCTCCCGTACGTATTGGTTTAGACATTCCGATTTGTATGAAGGAAAATGTAACGAGTGCAATATTGCACCCGTTAAGCGCCGTTCATTTACCAAGAATGTTACGCGAGAAATTTAATCCGAAAAAAATGTAATGAAGTGGAGTAAAGGAAATGAAAATTTACTTTCTTGTGAGTGTTCACTTGATAAAGAATTTCTCCAAGAAAGTGTAATTGGCAGTAGGGATGGGCATGGGGATGGATCGGGGCCGGAGACTACTATCTCCACCCCCAATCCCCAAACCCCTTACTCATATCCATCCCCTATCCAATCTCCAACGGGGATTTATTTTTATCCTCCATCCCCGCTCCAAATGGGGAAGGGGGATCCCCACGGGGATTTCGGAGATCCAATCATTTTCCTTAGAGTAACAAGTAAATAGTTATGGAAGCCCAATTACAAATCATTTTTCCTAAAATCAAGTGTGAATTCCGAACAAAATAACAGGCAGTCCAACATATAACATTGTGAATTCCAAACTCCCACCAGTTGAAGGCCATGTTTTCCATTATGTTTACATTCTCAAAACCCTCCAAATTTTTTAAAATGAGATGTTCGCGAAGATGGAAACTAAATGGGCCACATCTATTGATATGTACTTTGACTTGTTTCAATTGGCTTTTACTTGATGGAATTAATTAGGTTCCAGTCACAGGAAAATATATACCTAAGCGAAGAAAAAAACCAAAAATCATTAGAAAAACATGTTTCTAATGATTGGGAAATACATGTCACGCTAAAACTCATTCCACTTGCTAAAGCCACATAAATGCACACAACTCCATAGAGTCCTACAGCCCGACATTAGTTTGGCTGAAAATCAATGAAACTCACAAAATCCGTTCTTTTATCCTTTCCTAAGGTAAGTTACATACAACTCGCACCAGCTCACGAAATATTAATAGAACATTCAACATCCATTAGCCTAATTTTACCACTCAGTGTTTCATTTCATGCTGGTGTAGATTTAAGGAACCCAAGAAACAAGGAAGGAACTAGAACAATAATTTAAGCCCTAGAACAATAATTATAGTGAGACCTATGTCTTTGGAGAAATTTTGGTGCAACCCCATATATTTGAAGAAAATTCAGTGAGACCCCAAAATTTCATAATTCATGAATAGACCCCTATATTTCGGGGATTCGGGGACGGGGCGGAGCGGAGTGGGGTGGGTACGGAGGGGGGAACGGATTCGGAGCGGATTCGGGGCGGGGACATGCCTATCTCCACCCCCTATCCAATCTCCAAACATTTTCAAAAAAAATCCCCATATCCTATCCAATCTCCAAACAGATATCCATATTGCCGATCCGTTCGGATCGGGGATCGGATCGGATTCGGACGGAGCGGATGAAATAGCCAACCCTATTTGGCAGGAGCAAACTTTCCCACGACACATAATTCCTTCCTTTTTACAGGATGCATTTTGAGAAAAAAGTGAGTCCTAGTGGGAAAAATATTTTTGTGGGTCAAATTATTTTCCTGATAACTGAACACTCTAAAAATTATGCGAAAGTTGATTCTCCCATCATTTTCCATACTTTCTTGACAACTGAGCTCGGCCTGAGAGTATAAAAAAGTAAAAGTGGGACCCAATATGAGTAATTTTATGTATCCTTAACATGTGCAATGGTGCAGCAAGACCGTTGTATAAATTGTATTACTTTCTGAATTAATTAATTCATGCAAGTGGTAAATTTAATCATGTGTACATCTAAAAAGATATCGTAGTACATTTGTATTGGATCTATATGTATGCGTGCATATATATATATATATATATATATATATATATATATATATATATATATATACGTGCATATATATATATATACACACATGTGACACTTTGTCAAATGATGTTAAGTCAGCCGAATCGGAATTTTCGAAACCACATCCACATGGACCCATCCATGGTAGAGGGTTCCTGTCAAACCTATCTAGTTGAAGACTCAACCTTTTGCTTTTTAATTCTTCTCTCCTAATACTTCAGTATTTGGCAAAAGATATAAACCAATCATAAATAAGTAAAAGGATGAAGCTTCCACATCAATGATTTTGAATTTGGTTTGTTCTTATCCATCCATCTCTCTCTCTCTCTCTCTCTCTTCCCCACAAAACACACACTTTTCCTTGTCACTCCATCCCTCTCACCTTTCCAGTTTCCATGTCTCCTTGTAGACTAAAGGTGACAAAATCTAGCATTATCTTTTACTAGTAATCTTTTGCACATTTCAGATACTAGAAGAACTGGATGTATTTAGGAATTAAAAAACAAGGAATTATTAGGAATAAGGATAGAAATGGAATGATGACAAATGGTGCTTGAGAATCATAGCCTATTTAATTTTCAGAACTATTATCCTTACCAACCAGAAACTCAATGAAGGGCGGTGATTGTGATACTACGACATGAATGAAATTCAGGGGCGATCCTCCATCCACCCACCTCTACAAGTGGAGTGTTTGGTCCGACATCAAAGCTAACCGATTTTTCTTGTATTTTGTTCTTATTTATATATATAAGAGACGGTATACTGTCGAGTTGACATCCTTAAAAAAAATGCTTATAATATTACCGCAAAGATAATTAATAAAATGCCCATTTAGTGTTTTTGACTTTGATTTATTAGTGATAAACCTATGGGTACCGAAGGGTAATGCATCCAAATTGTACTAATCGGCTTGCGGGGTCCACTTTTGGGTCTCGCACAAATGATCCGAACCGTTCAATAATGTAAAAATAATTTTCCGAGTGTCTTTGCAAAAAATTAGCTCAATTTGATATGCGTAAGTGCTTCATCCAAATTTCAATTTTTTCATTCAAAACTTAGGATCCTGAATTCTGAATGAAAAACTTGAAGTTTGGATGAAGCACTTACGCATGTCCAATTGAGTTGATTTTTTTGCAGGTACACTCGGAAAATTATTTTTAAAATTATTAAACGGTTCGGATCATTTGTGCGAGACCCAAAAGTAAGCCTCGCAAGCCGATTAGTACAATTTCGGTGGATTACCCTTCGGTACCCGTAGGGTCTTCCATTTATTAAAAAGTAAAATCCAAACACAGACAGAGTAACTAACAGAGGACTATACTGTCCAGCAGTATCTCCACTCCAATAGTAAAGGTAGATAAAGCATTTTGACAAGTGCATAGTTTCTCATTCATGAAGATGCAAACTATTAATGCTAATTGAAATGATCATAAACTATGCAGGCAACTACAAAGTACATAAAAGAAGAGAAAGTTAAGGTCCTGAGTACTTCACAACAAAAGCTAAACCAACTAATACTATGATTAAACAAATTACTCAACTTTGGCATAAGATAAACTGAGGCAACAAATCAAATCAAATCAAATCAAAGAAAGAGCAATACACACACACACACACATTTATATGCAACAAAAGCAAAAGCTTTCTTATGATACCAAGGATAACCAAAATAAATTATCCAAAAAAAAGGATAACCAAAATAGTGATGTCCAAATGTGCAAAAGGGAGACAAAGAAACCTACACTGCATCATTTGAAAAAACCTTAAATTGTAGCTATATTACTGACATGGAAATTGATATCTAACATCAAACTTCTGATCCAGAGTAAAATTGCACCTTAAAGGTAAATCAAGAAATACTCCACAATAAGTTTACCTAAAGAGCCCAACAAATCTATAGAATTTGAATGGCTACATTTAAATTGCCATAGGCCCATAGACCACAATGAGAAACTAAACCGAACGGCTGTAGTTAAAAACTAAAAATACATAATAAAACGAGAAAGAACAAAAAATACAACGGAAAGATAGAAACAGGCACCTAGACTGAAGATGAAATAGTTTTGCATGTAAAGTAAAGAATCTTTCTCACATCATATTTTTGAAAGGGGAACCTTAGTATGTGATAGCTTGGGGGAGCTATGAACTCAAAACTGCATTGTCAAATCATTACCTCCCCAAAAGGGAAGAGAATTTCAGTTGATGAAAGGAACTCCCACCCCAATCAGGTGGCCCAATGGCAGCTTGGTACCCCAGCATCATGGCTTGTGGATCTTGAAGCCAAACACTCTTGGAACATAACTTTGCGACATCTTTTGTGGCTTGAGGTGCCCATAAGTCATCAGGAACAGGTTAGGAAACGTGCTTCCAAAATAGGCTCCGTCAATATCTAGACAATAGTTAAAGAAACAAAGAACAATGACTGGAGCATGAATGAAATGCATACGACACGAAGGTAACGATAGCTAATGGCCAATACTCCTTCGTTGCATCCAATGAAATCCAATTCAATAACCTTTCTTGTAGAAAATCCATGGTGCAAGTATCGACTCTCAAGTAACTGGAAACCACATTGACTTAACTAGGCAACAGATTCATAAACACGGAATACAGAGACCAACGTTAATAGCAATTCCCTACAGTTGTCGAGACTAAGTGTCAAACTCAATATTTTTTGTGAGAAAAAACCAAAGAAAACAGAAATTTTAAGTGACCCTTTCAAGTGGATGAAGAACCTCCCCTAAGCATTCTTTCTCATTTAATAGCTATATACTTAATTAACTAAATCAGTTTTGTTTGATTCTACTTGTTATTCTTCACCTGATTGTCCATAGCAACTATTTCGACATCAGATGTGCAGAAGTTACGCATAAAGAATCTATTATGACCATATTATTTGTACTTTCGTAGCATGCGATATCCTTTTCATCTCATGGGTATTCTTGTCTTCATTTATATGATTTGAAAAAGGATACTGTTTTGGTATCTGGATCGAGGGCTGTAAATATCTTCACACTTGGGGCAGTAAATTTTCACAGTACTTTGACGAGGGATGTCTGATTGACCAACAGGAAGGCAGGGTTGTCCGCTGCAGTACACTCTTGGGCAACGTCCAAACTCAGCATTCTTGTACTTCTCAAGCTGTCAAAAAATTCATTAGCCGGTCGTCATAACAGTGAACTGAAGCATAGAACTGGCAATATAATATTTCAATTCTAGCCCAGATGCTCACCATTGCAGCCATTCCTTTGCTTGCCAGTATGTATCGCACATGAATTAGGCCATAAAGCATCTCTGCCGCTGATTCTACTAATTCATTCTGTTCCTCTGTAAAAGTATCCCCTACATAATTCCAGTTAGTCAAATTTACTCATTGGAAAGATTCAACTGTAAGTGATCGGCAATTTCCAAAAGTTGTTTGAAAGAAGATGCATCAAAGTGTGTGAGGAAATGGGTCTATATCATCAAATTAAACAAATTCAAATCTCAAATATAGCTCCACGAACGCATGTACAAAAACTTAAAACTATTCATTATTCTTTTAGGGGCTGTATGACAAATAGGAACCTATAAAAATCTATTTCCACAGTTCCAAAAAATTGCCTTGGCCTTTTAAACAAGGGAAGAGAGGCTACTTCACCAGGGTATCATTTCTATGGCATTTCTTCTTTTCTTTTCTTTTTTTTACCCCCATTATCCTCTTTAGGGATAATCAAAAGGAGATCGCCTGTGGTACTTGACAGTAACAGAGATCTCCACAGTGATTTCTGAAAATACACGTTTTACACCACCCTTTCCTGTCAGTCTCCCAGATACCGGTAACAGAAGAAAAAGGTAAAATATATCTACAACATATTTTTGTAGATGTTGGACATTAGTTCAAGATAGAGTGGGCTGGCTTTGGATCCTTCAATTGCAGCAGTGGAATTAAGTGGGCAAACTGGTGGATTGTGTAGCGAAATGGGAAAATGAGAGTTTTGACCAAATATTGTGTTGGTTTGCGAGTGCTGGTGTATTGATAATTTTGGGTTGCATCATTGAATTCAAAAAGTGGACCTGATATAGACAAAAAACATAGACGGCCATGCATATAGAAGCCTAATTACATGATAACAATACAAGTGAGTGCCCTGTTTTGACAATGCTCAAAACCTACATTTCAGCTTACATTCAAATTACATATAAATGTACTTCGATTTTGTCAAAGCACATCAACATACAAATTCATCTCAGGAATATACGACACCTCAAATAACTTACTGATTCTTGCATCTATTTTAGATGAAGTCAATAAAGTAACCATTTATGTCATCCTATCACTAATTGAAATAAAACATACAAAAGCGCCTTTGGACAGAGTATAACAGCATCTTGGTCAGTGCAACGTCATATTCGAGTTCGTTGACATTATGAAATTTTGTTAGCATCTCCACAGGCTACATAATAGTAAAGGCCCCAGCTCTCCAGCTCCAAACTCATGAATCTACAACTTACAACAAGTTTGTGCAAATTCAAGGATTCGATTTTCCCATTTTCAGAATCAGTTGGGCTATGTCAACTTCAGTTCTTCAGCTGTACGAAAGTTGGACAGTGGTAGACAGGCAACCCAGACCCAGAGTTGCCGAAAGAGCAACTGAATTATTTTTGAGGATGTAGAAACTGGCTTATCGAGAAAATATGAGGTTTTTATCATCCAATTAATGCGTATTCTGTTTCTCTTGGTGATTTTAGTTGAAGTTGTAAATGACATAGCCTCTGTACCTTAATGGTGCTTTTCAGTTTTCAATATCATTACTTTGTCGATCCAAAAGGAAAATGCTTTACTAACCTCTACCTCCCACAAACAAGAATCTCCATTTTCCATAAGAAACTTAAATAATATGATGGATCAGTACCTTACGTGATTGGAAAAACATTCAACTTTGAAATTTCTATTTCAGAGCATCAATTACCTCAATAATTATGAGGAAAAAATAAGTAGAGACATAAAAAAGGATCCTAAGAAATAGGGGAGAGCAAGGGTTAGGTTTGGTCAGGGGCACCCCAACCCGGCATCCAAACAAACATCATCAGGTAGCCATTTCATTCAACTGATCCCGACGAGACTCCCATTGAAACATTCAGATTTGGAGTCTTGGTTTGATGGCTCGGAAGTGGACAATTTGGCAGATTGAGAATGGGGCAAAGCCTTTCCTCCCCTCTTCTTTTGATCTTCATCAACATGACAACATCACTCATTCTTTCTGTCGATTGGAGTTTTGCCATCGTCCTTGATACCACACTTGTAACTCTCTCCTTTGAATGCAATGGTTATAAGAAAGGGATATCAAAGATGAATGGGAGTACACGCCTTACATTTTTGGCTTATTTACAACTTTAGTCCTTCTGGTTATATGTACGTTTGAATTTGGTCTTTATATTTTTAAATGTCTCAATTTTGTAGTAATAGTTATATGCGGGCTTCAATTTGGTCCTTATATTATTAAATATTTCAATTTCGTCTTTAAGGTTAGATTTGTTTCAATTTGATTTTTCTAATTACAAAGATGTCCTTAAGGTTTATAATTATACATTATTATAACTCCAAAGTTTATAAAGGTTATTTTTGCTTTCCTAACCAGTAACTATTCATTTCAATTTTACCTAATAAATCTACTTGTTCTTCATACACTTGCGATAGTAGATTTATTATGGCTATTTCAAGCATGACTTCTTCACATAATTCGTTAAAGATAAATATATTTCCTTTCTCTTTTGCATATATTAATGTGTAGAGGTGCTCATTTCCTTCAAACGAGTAAAAAAGAGTGTGTAGAGGTGGTGATGCAAATTGTACTTTAGTTGTTCTCTTTACTGACAATTACATGCCTTATTTTGTTTATTATTTCCAAGTGATTCTTCTTTTTTTTTTTTATCTTTACGATATAATAGTTCAATCAAAGTATTATTTTGATCAATTATTTGCAGATAAGTGCTATTATTAAATTGTCTGATTGTGATTCTTCAATATAACTTAAAGTTTCCAGGTGATGGACAAAAAAAAGGTGTCTGATTGTCATTTCAATGCTCCTTAGTGTGTGTAGGGTTTTGGAGTCTATAAATAGGTGTCTTGGGTCCTCATTAGGTAGTTTTTGATATATTGATTAACGAATATTGAGAGCTTTTGCTCCTTGCATCCCATTTTGGGATTTATATTCTCTTATGAAATCTATCCATGATTTTGTTTGCACCATTATGTTCATAATTAATATAGATTATATGGTGGTCAAACTAGAAACCAAGCTCTAATACCAAAAGGGAACTAGTATGAGATTGTTAAGAACTTAAGAATTGTGGTGAACTTTTATACAATTTGATAAAACTTTTCAAATTGACATAGGTTGAATACTTCACAGACTCAATTGACTCAAATAAAATTTTGAGGACTAAAGTGAAACTTAGAGTAATTCTTTGAGGACGAAATTTACACATTTAAAAATATGAGGAACTAATTGAAACCGACCTATAACTATAGGGACCAAAATAGGTAAGCCTACATTTTTCGGGAAAAAAATATACAGAACTCAAGGGAGCGCGCGCGTGAGAGAGAGAGAGAAGTGAAATGGATAGGAAGAGCAATGGCCATTGGCGTTTTGTCCGGTTCGGGCGGAGAGGGAAGAGAGGAAGACGAATGGCAAACTTTGTCTTGAAAATAGAAAATGTCTTTCTCTAAAATGGCTGACAAGAGGGAGAAAAAGCAAATACAGGAGAGAGAGAGAGAGAGAGAGAGAGAGAGAGAGAGAGTATATCTTGGAATCTGAAAAAGAGAGAGTAAATACTCTTTGGTTCTCGAGACAAGGATTGCACGTGAGAAAGGGAGAGATAAGGACAAGACAAGGGAGAGATAAAGAAGCACTTTATGTGACATCCGATCAGGTTGGTTTTGGACGGGTAAAATTATAAGCAAACCTGGAACCCGCCCTAAATTCAAGATTTGCACTCTTTCTCACCCGCTTTTGACCGTGATACTGGGCGAAACCAACCGCAAGACAACAGGTCAGATTGGTCGGGCTGTTTGATCGGGGTGTGCAGATTCTTGCACACCCCTACGAATAACCCCTAACATATTGCACCCATGGTTATGGTTTGCATAAAACTACTGAAACAATATTTGAAAGAACAGTAATTCCAACACCGACCCCCCGATCTAAGCGAACATAACTTCAATTTACCAATCCTTCGTTCAGAATTACGAATCATAGACATGAGAGTCTTTCTAGAGAAGGCCCAAAATAAATTATGCATCAAGATAATGTGAACAACTGCAGCACAAAATGATTCCAATTACATGACCCATTCGAAGGGATAAACATATTAACAGAATTTTCGTCCGTCGTAATAAAAAACCAAAACAAAGTAAGCAAATAAAAGAAAAGAAAGCTTACCATGAGAGGATTCCACATCCAGTATCAGATCGAGCGCATAATCATAATAAGGAACTTGGCTACTTAAACCACATAGGTTAAAATCATCTTGGATGTAATCATCATCAACTTCGCAAAAGAACTCATTCCCACGCAGATTACAGAACCATGATATCCAAGACGTATCGTCGCCCTCTGAACCACTAACATCCGACTCCTCACTGTCAGTTTCAGATTCCTCTGCAACCAACAACAATCAGTACACTACATACTGCAGATTAGGACAGGCAAACCAAGCAAAACAAAAAATCAAAAAAGCAAGAAGACCGCTATGAGTTGCACATACAGAAAACACCAAGCAGCTTTCAAATTTGAAAAGATCTCTAACAGTTTTTAATTACTCGTATTAACTTTAGTAGCCTAGGGAAGACAAACATTTTAACAACACGACCGACCAAAATCATTCAATATTATGCAACTGAATATATGTATCTATGTATGTATGTATGAATGTATGTATTTGTATGATTGTATGCACATGTATTTGTGTGTATTTAGTTCAAAGCGGAAGATGAGGACAATAACAGTCATTTTACAAGCACAGTGAAGGGATGTTATTGATGCACATAAGTCCACCAAACACAAGGTGTCATGTGCTAATACTTGAAAAAGAAAGCACACTAAACTCTTGCATGTTCAAAGCCATGTACAGGTCACACACTAACAAATTCTTGCAACTTACTAAAACATAAAAGGGAAATTGCCGAAAGATCCAAACCACAATTACAAGTATCGATACAATTGTAGAAACCAAAGATCATCATGAACACTGAACATTGTAACTAAACAACCATAAGGATATTCACGCACGTGTAATGTGAATGTGTGTGTTCTTGGATAGATGGTCATCTTTTTGAGTGTCCTCAGTGGTCCACTGGTCCTTCATTAAGTTTTCATAACAGTATTGAAGCTCGATCCAGTAATTGTGACTCTGATCTTTGACAGTTTCCTTCAAGTTTTAGTAAGTTGCAAGAATTTGATAAATATTAATCCCTCCGGCCCTTTTTAAGTGTGTTACTTTGTAATCCAACTTATTAAAGAAACTTTCACATCAACTATTACCACCACTTTACACTTTTCACATGGACTGTTTTTTTACCTCCACTTTCCAAAATTATCCTCTACTTTTACCCATTAACTCTTTACCCACTAATTTTTTAAATGGCAACATGATAATTTTACAAACTTTTACCCATTAGCTTTTCAAAACACACTCTTATTAAGGGATAGCCCAAAATGAAAATGTCGACACTAAAAAAGAGACGGAGGGAGTAGAAAGTACTAACAATACAAGGTGCCAGTGTTCTAAAAATCACTAGGTCCAGTCGGGCAGAAAAGGGGCACTTTCTGCCCGACTAGCACCTAGGTGGGGACTAGGCGTAGGCCAGACGGTTGCCTAATCTAGGCGTTGGACCACTGCCTTGTGCCAAGGTGGGCACTAGTTGGCCTAGGCGGCCCACTTTTAGAAGCATGTTGCTATGAAACAAGCACACTTGGATTGCATACCGCAATCTAGTGCACTTTCATTGTCACACGCTAGAGATAATTAGTATGGTTTTTTGTAGTTAGAAGAGATTTGTTGTTTTCGATCTTCAGAAATATAACTTTTGAGAAATGCACTTTGGAGTCACATCACACTCGATCACCATGAAAAGTTGGGTCGACAAATGTAGGTTATTTAAGAAAATTAAGTTTTTTCTGTTTCTTTTGTCGTTTAAACTTCGATCATGTTATGAAGAATCACAGTAATTTATGCTGGTAATAACGAGTTAATTGTGAAGGCAATCAATGTGTTACCTTTTAATTCACAACCAAAACGTTAGTATCCGTTTGAATTGCAAACCAACTTAACGCATAAAGCACAATGTAATATAAATTTGGTTTGTAGAGTTTTTTTTTATTCTCACCCTAAAGCTTTGCTTGTTCTATTTTTAACACAACCCACTAGCGGAAAAACTTGTAAACTGGGGGTTGGACACCCTAAAGACTAAAAGTATTGCTTTATAATATATAAGTAATCTATGCTATATTTTATTAGTGCATATTTTACTTGTCGCTGAACACCCTGCACAAGGTTTGTAACCTTCCATAGAACAAACACTCCAAGCCCCAAAGCTACCTACTATTTCCAAAGGACAACATTATTTTTTAGAAAAGAAATAGTATATAGGTGGATACAAATACTTAGTTAGGAAGATACATTTGGAAAGAAAAGACTTCAAGCTTCAACAAGACCAACCAAGTTCTTATATTTCTCCATTTTATGCAGCAAATTTTTTTATTAGATGTTATTTCAAATTAAGTAGCCATTTGATGTGTACTTTAGTTGATATGCTTGCAAAAATAGCATGACTGCAGTCCAATAAATTGTATCATATTTGCAATTCTTTTTCTTTTGCATTACCTTGACGTGATATGAGCGTGACAGAGGTTCATTAATCTATTTTCTTTCTTGCACTTGCAATAGATCTGAATATTTTGAAGAGAAGTTGAACTCTCAACTATCACGATCGCAATAGTTGAAAGACGTGTTTCACTAACAAGTAAAATGCATAGCCAAACGACAGATTAGTGGAATTATGATCGGTCGGGTACATACGAAGAAAGAGAAGTATCAACTAGCATTCACAACAAGGCTGTATTATGCACCAACTTTGAAATATAAAAACTCGTCAAGGACAGCTGTGCTACATTATTAATTTCTTTTTCTTTTTCTTTTTTTTGTCAAATGTTCGTATCACTGCATTAGAAGTCCTTTTTATGGCCTTGTTTATACCAGGTTTGGAGTATGGGAAACGATTGTGATCCTATGGGGCCTCTAATAGCTTGTTTGATATGTGCAACGAGGGAAGAATTGGATAGTAAATCCCACAAAATCACAGAATTACCCACCCCAAGGAGGGTTGGGTATTAGCAATCCTATCCCATGGGAGTCAGGTTAGAAAGACAATTTCGTCTATGCTCATTAACCTTTTTTTACCCATTTTTACCCACTGCTCTCCCCCCAATGGAATTGAGCACAGTTATAGTTCGATAGTTTAGGTTTCTAGCAAAAATAAAGCTTGATAGTTTGATCCAAACTTAATTCAGGTAATATATAAACCGAAAAACAATAAAAATGGTTTTTTTTTATGGTAAGAGTAAATTGGAAATAAGTGATTTCATCCAATCCTATCGTAGGCAAAACAAACATGTTATCAATAATCCCATGATCTAATCCTAGACAAAACAAAAATGAAGGAATGATTCATCTCCTCATTACTAATCTCACCTCATTACCAATCCCACCTGATTGCCAATATCTCAAAACAAAACCCGGTCATGAACATGCCCACATTTTATTCATTTAATAGAGCTGCTAAAAATAGCTATGCTTATGAATACATGGTTAAAATCATGTAGTTCCCACTGACTAGACCCGTTGTATATGCGAGGGATCTCGCAGTTAGCTGGATAATTATAGTAGTCTAATGCATTGCACCTGTACTGTTGTTGTTAAATGGGTATATTGATTTCTCCTTCTAGTGTTCCTCTCAAACGGGATAATTGGGAGATTACCATAATAACAAAAACTGAAACCATTTCTCTTGTTAAGATACAACTGTCCTTGCCATTACAGCAAGAAAGATTTCAGCACTAATTCATGACCCTTATCATAATAATAGAATCAATCTATACTCTATACAAAAGTGTTTGTTCCATCCCCAAACTGCCTAGGCATTTTACCTTTTTCCCTTACTAACATTGTGTCCATTCGATACACGACCCAAAAGGAAAAAAAAATGTTCATGTTGATATTTTTCTAGTTCCCCAACAAAATGTAAAACACTAAACAAAAATCATTAGGCATACTCAAAATCATGACGTCACAAAAAAAAAAAGTAATCTGCACACACATCGATAGAGGGGGAGAACAAACCATCAGAGCGTTTCGTTTCAGCCAAATCAGGAGGTGGCTTGCCGCCAATGGACATCGATTGGGCTGAAGAGCGATCCTTCTCCTTTCCGATCAAAGCCCTAGAAGTAGACGGTGATGATCGCTCCAAGTGCTTATCAAGGGCAGCGTTGATACGCTTTCGATCAACTTGACCCATCTCCGGCCTCGATCCACCACTTCCTCTGTCTCTGTACATTCTTCTCTCTCTGACCTCCCTCCCTCTCTCTCTCTATCTATATATACAAGAATATACAAACAAAAACCCTAGATTACAGAATGCTCGTAAACAAAAACACAAAAATGAAGACTTTTGAGCCGATAAGAGTGATGTGTGCTTACGGAAGGAGAAAGAGGGGCTTTGGCGGGGGGTGTGGAGAGAGAAATTAGGGTTTTGAGGGTGAGGGCAGGAAGGAGCTAACCCATCCGCTCAATTGGGACGACATGGAGAGGGGGTCCGGGGCAGGAGAGAGAGAGAGAGAGAATGGGGTGAGAGATTAAAAAGGTATGCCGTGAACCGTTGGGGTCGGAATAACCGGCGGGAGATAGATCGGTTTAGTAGTAAGAGGGAAATGTTTGTGTGTTTCTCGGAGTTCTGTTTGTGGAGTGTTGGCACGGGTGGCTAGGGCTGCAGATGTGGTTCGGCTCGAAAAAAACTCATTCGAACTCAGTTCGTAAAGTTTTTATCAAGGCTCGGCTCGAGCTCGAGTTTGTTGAAAACCTTAACAAATAAGTCTAAACACGGCCAGCTCAACTCGTCTTGATAATGCTCATTTACTTTTTAGAGGAATAAAATTTTTTGTTCCAATTTGACATCTCAATGCACTATCTTTTAAAAAAACTTACTAATTTCATAATTATTTTGAAATTGAGACTATTTTCCTGTAGAATACATAGATATAAAACATATATACATGCACAAGTAAAACTTTCTTTGTTATCATAAGCATGTGAGTGTGTGTGTGTGTGTGTATATATACAATCAGGATCCAGTCACGACTCCCTGACATAGCTTACGTCCACACCTCCCCTTTCGTGGCCATGTTGTGATGATCCGAACTGTCCAAAGTGTTTAAAACGTGTTTTTAATGGTCTACGCGAGGATTTGTAAAAAAAATAAAATACCCGGAAGGGCTTGATCCGAGCAATTTTTGATATATATGTATTTGTGTAGTTTTATCGAAAACTGTTCGGATCAAGCCCTTCGGTGTTTTTTTTTTTTTTTTTGACAAATCCTCGCGTAGACCCTTAAAAACACCTTTTAAACACATCAAACGGATCGGATCCCAACCAAATGGTCAGGAGATGGGAGGTGTGGACGTAAGACTATGTCAGGAAGTCCTGATAGGATCCACCGTTGTCCACTCTTTCTCCTCACCAGCATACCCAATGTATCAAATACCATCTCTTTCTCTTCTCTCGATTTGTCACTTTGTGTTTCTAAAGCTAGGGTTTCTCTCTGTCTCTCTCTCTCTCCATCCAATGTTTCAGACATTAACTGAAATAGTTGAGCCAGTAAAATCAATTGTTGTGCCACATCCATGAGCTATTCTACGATTGAGGATAAACCTTTAAAGCCGACAATAAGGCATTCTAGATTTTTTCCTACATAATGATAGCCAACTGTTGTCTTGCACACTAACCTAAAATGCTCAAATCAGGATGAGAAGAGTCTAAATATAGTAGTTGGTAAGTTTATATGGTAATTATTGGGTTGCATTATATGCATGCTTGAGTCGAGCTAATTCATTAACAACTTCAGCTTTTTGAACAATTGGTGGCCTAACTTGGTATCAAAGCTTGGGCTACTAGGAATGTGGGTCTTGGTTTCTCCATTTGAAGTTGTTTCCCATGTGCATTCTACTTCTCCCCTTCAAATTGTATTTGGCTCTATCTATGGATGTTCTCATCTACACTTTCTGTCGGTATTTGTCTGATAATAGCTATTTACTCATTTATGCTACTAAAGCACTCTCCCTGTAAAGATGCATGAGTTACTAAATGTAGATGGGGCAACCATTAGACCAGTAAACCCATTGCCTAAGGCACATCAACTTTTTAAACTCTCTTGCCAAAGGCCGTAAGTGTCGAATGACCCAATATAGTAACCCAATATAGTGTCCAATAACCTTATTTTGCCTAAAAGTGCTAGAATGTTGTCATGTGTACTCTCTCTCTCTCTCTCTCTCTCTCTCTCTCTCTCTCGCGAATGCTTGCTAGTTTTAGGTTTACCCGTATGAAATCACAATACCAGAAATTTGAAATTGTGAGTTCAGTATGGTTTTTGGCATTATTGTTTTGTCAATTCTAATATTTCTTTATTGTTTTATCTGTTGTTTTGGAGGATGGAGTCATTGGAAGATATACAAGTATCATTTGTTGCTTCTACCGTAATGGTTCACATTCCTCAAGTAGAAAGAGAGCTGAGGCCTAAAATTAAGCAACACTTTGACACTTTAGATGTTGTAAGGACCCGTATAAAAAAAAATCCCTTTTTTAAGAAGTTTCGATTTGGCCAATAAAAAATCCCGGTAATTGTTCCTTGGATTTTTCTAATCACAATGGTATAATTGGAAGTTATTTTTAAGTAAGGCAAAGTCATCTTTTGCCCATTTTCATCAAAGAAAAATGTGCCATTTTTTGGTTTTGTACTAAAAGTGGAGGGATGAGATTTTGATATGATTAGAATTTCAAAATTTTGGAAATGCCATTGTTTTCAAATGGGGGGTACTTCCATATTTTCATAAATAAATTAAAGTAAAGAAATTCTTTACTTAAGTTTGGTTTGTAAAAATAAGTATTGTGTTGGAACATGCCTTGCTGGCACAGTGTGTAAAGACCCAGAAACTTTAATTACTTTTTGAAAATAAAAGTTGGGATTTTGTGAGGAATGTTGAAAAATGTTAGTTGGCTAAGTGTGGGATTGTCATTAATGAGATGAGGTCACATTTTCTATACACAAGTGACATTTAGGTGTGAGGTGTAATTAGAGTGTTATACTGAGAAGTGTATGGGGGAAGTTTGTAAAAAAATCAAAACACACACTCTCCTCCCCCTCCCACCCGACCGGCCCCTCTCTCTCCTCCATTGTTACACCTTCCAAGCTCAAATCTCCCACTCCTCACTCAACCACTTCAAGAACCAATGTCATTTTCACGTTCTACACACTTTACAGAGCTTGGGTTGCCGTGCATTCACACCAAGAACTCCAAATTCGGGATTTGAAGCTTCTACACCTAGGGTTTCACTCATCTTCCATTTTCAAGCAAAACCTTGAGGTAGGGGAACAATGTCCACTCTCTCTATTGTATGTTTGTGATTTGTAGCATATATCTTATTCTTGGCTTCAATTTCTTCATGAATCATGTTTTCCTCAAATTGTGTGGGTTTTCCAAACTTTGATTTTGTGGTCTGTGAAATTACTTGTTGATTGATGAAATTGGGAGTGAAATTGACCTTCCTCCATGTTTAATTGTTGCCTAGCATATCTAGTTTGTGCCTAAACTATCTCATTTGTGATTGGGTTGAAATTCCACACATTAGAGGTGAAAATTTGCACTGTTTACTGTTCAAATGCTGTTGCCCCTTTAATTTCCAGCAGCTACCCCTGTCTTTTAGGTGGCATTCGGCCACCCTTTGACGTCCGTTTGGTCTCTGATTGCTCAATCCTTCATATGATCGACCTTTGACATCATTTTCGCCCATGTTTTGACTCGAAGACTATGGTTTTATAAATAAATATGTCATCTTACATCACATGAAAGTTTGTTGGATTTTGGAAAGCGTGTGTAAATGTGTGCGTAACTCTTTTTATCAAAAAGGGGTGCTTTGGTGAAATGAAATTGGGGAAAAGGAGTTGTTATAAAAATTTTAATGAAATGTTTGTGATAATGAAGTATTCTAAACCAATCTCATCATTTGGTGAGATTTTGGTAAAGGCACGCGGAGACTATGGAATCCGGCAGGGGCACACGGAGCCCACAGAACCCAGCAGAGACACGCGGAGCCTATAGAATCCGGCAAAGGCACGCGGAGCCTATGGAATCTGGCAGAGGGATTAAATCCCTAGTATTAATGAAATGATGATTTTCTTTAATGAAAGAAGTGAGAAATGAGATTTTTGAACTACCCATTGTGTTTTGTCGAAATTCGACATGTAAACTTGATTTTAGACTTGTGTGATAAACTTGGATAGTTGGGTGAAACAAAATGAATACTTGGGTGGTGTTTGGGTACTTAGAAAAGACTTTGAACATATGGGTTGTTGGTGGGTATTTGGAAATCATTTGGGTACTTTGATGCATTCAAAATCCTTTTTGTATGATTTGAATACCCGTACTCACATATGAATATCCATTTGACATATCTTGCCTCCATGTGCATGCATCATATTCATACACCTAGCGCTAGTAGAATAGTTCTCCTACGAGCACGTGTGCTCACCCTATCATTTTCAGGTACCCAGTCTTGATCGTGCATGGTTTGGAGTGCATGACTTGGATGATGAGCATACATGACTTGGAGTTATTTTATTCATCTACTATGTATTTTCTTTTGGGAAGATGATAATGTAACTCTAATCTTTTCAATTTTTTTTTGACATTGAACTTGTAATAACTTATGAGATATTATTTGATTTCACCTTTGGGGCAAGGGTGCCCGAATATTTGATAGCCAATGAGCTAAGGATGTACTTTATTTTATGGAAAACTTTTTGGGATGGATTTATGGAAATCTTATCACTTGACTTATTTATTGTTGAAATTCCTTTATTTATATTTTGTAAAAATGAGGGCGTGACAGATGCTGCTCATGAGTTTTATAACAACTATGCTAGAGTAGCTGGATTTGGGATGCGAAAAAATTCTAGCAAGATTAAGGGAAAAACTGAAGTAGTAAGAAAGGAGTATGTTTGCTTCAAAGAAGAGTCGAGGAAAATCTGTGAACCAAATTCTGAACCCACAACACGGAAACGTGGATTAATTAGAGAGGGTTGTGGTGCAAAACTCACTGTTGTAAAAGATTACAAGTCGGTGAAGGGGTTTGTTGTAAGTCAATTTGTGGAGGGCCATAACCACCCTCTTGCGACGCCCAGGAAGGTTCATTTTTTGTGTTCTCATCGCAAAGTGTCAAAGGTCAAGAAAGCCTTAGCAGAATAATTAGCCGCTGCAAATGTGCCAATGTCACAACAAATGAGTGTTTTAGAGATGGATGCCGGGGATCTTCAGAATGTTGGTTTTTCAAAACAAGATTTGTATAATGTTGCAAGGGACAAGAGGAAAGAGTTAGATGTACTTGACGTAGACTTGATGCATGGGAATTTTCTAAAAAAACAACAAAAGAATCCCGGTTTTGCCCAATGAAGTGTACAAGTAAGACATTAACAAACTCTCAAAACCATAAAACAATATTTTCCACTTCGATGTTCCCATATTGGCCACTTTCAATTTTTCAATTTCCACTTGCATTGCATCAATCTTCATCTGCTTTGTATTTCTTTCGCTTTGGATTTCTTCATTTTTCTTCAACGGGGTCGAATTACTCTCAGCTTGTTCACTGGCCTTCGCCACCTCTGTCACTTTCCAAATCTTCATTGGCCTCAAAATTCCCTTTTTTTTTTCAAATTCGGCAAGGGGTCATACCAGCAAAAAAAATGTGCAATGTTCTTCATTTTTCAAAAAGAAAAAAAGAAAAAAAGAAGAGCAAAATGCATGGTTCATTTAAAAAAAAAAAAAAACAAGAGCCAAAATGAAACTTTAGGTTCATTCAAATCTTACCATGTAGTTGGAACATCCAAAGAATCTTTGGTCTGGGTTCACTTTGGATTTTGACTTCCACAGTGGTGCTATTTCTCCATAGAAGAGCATGATCCCAAAAGCTTGGCTCGTTAATGTAAACGAGTTGAGTTTGAGCTCAAATTTTAAACTCGTTTAGTAAACGAGCCGAGTTCAAACACTACAAGACTCGGTTCGACTGGTTTACACCCCTACGTGCATAAAGACAGCTTAAAAGAAGGCAATAACCTTTATCAGTTTGGGAAAGATCCAAAACGGGGTTGGATTGTCCTATTAGGCTATTTTGTGGGTCTTTTTTTGGTGGATCCGGGGTGCTGGAAATCAGCCCCTCGAAATCACCCTAAAAATTGTCGAAAACAACGTCGTTTTGGCGATTACCATTTACCACTAAGTCCACTTTTGAGAAAATTATTCCCACCAGGTCAAGTAGCTTTTTTTTTTTCATTTCAAAGTGCTTAAAATCAAAGTGCCTAAATCCTAAACCCAAAGTGTCAAAATTCTCAAACCATATGAAAGTGCCTAAACCCCAAACCATATGAAAGTGCCTAAACTCCCAAAATCCCATGAAAGTGCCTAAACTTCTAAAACCCTATGAAACTGTATGATACCTTAAGTGCCTAAGCCCCAAAAAATTGACCTAAGAATAATGCACGTTGTTTTGGTTTTCAAAAAAAACTTGACCTAGTGGTAATTAAATTTTAACCCTTGACGTAGTGGGAATTAAGTTTCCAAAAAAGCCTATATCTCTTATGTTTTTAGGACTCAAAACCACGTATTTTTTAGTGAATTTTTTGCTTTCGATTTTCAGGGTGATTTCCAGTTTGTTTTCTTAAGTTTGTCTACAACTGGACATCGATCATTATGATTTCAGACAAGTTTATTTCAAAAATGTAATTTGCCACATCCAGGGGCGGACCTAAGGGTGCAAAAGAGTGTTTGGTCCCTACACTCCCCTCCATTTTCTTTCTATTTGTAGTACATTTATGGATATTTTTATAAATTTATTGAAAAGTTGTTCCGACAAACCAGGTCAAATTGATAATCTTGTGTCTGCCACTGACCACATCAAACCGAAACTCATTTTCCTTAAGATGAATGTGTTGCGATCGTGCATCAATTGATATCTACTACACATGACTTTTAAAGTGGTTGAATTTTTCGAGAACTTATAAAAAAAACAAAGGACTGTGTATTTCTGCTCATCAAACTGAGCCCACGGATGATCCAGAAAAATCCAACAGAAAAAGGGGACCGGATAACATCAATTTTCCTTTCTAGTGGAGTACGAAACATTGGGGATTGGCCTATTTAATCACTCGGCCCAAGTTCGAGGAATAGCCCAAACCAACCATCGTATAACTGAAGACTATCTAGACCAAATGCCCTACCTAAAAGCCGTGATCAAAGAGACTCTACGCCTCCACCCTCCGATTCCCATTCTCGTGCCCCAAGAATCAACTAAAGACGTCCAAGTAATGGGTTACGACATTGCAGCCGAGACACTGGTTATAACCAATGCTTGGACAATTGGGCGGGACCCGGTGTCGTGGGACGAGCCCGAGGAGTTCAAGCTAGAGAGGTTTTTGAACAATTCAGCCGATTTTAGAGAGCACAATTTTGAGTTGATTCCATTTGGAGCCGGAAGGAGGGCGTGCCCAAGCATTCAATTTGCCGCAGTAGTTAATGAATTGGCAGTGGCAAATCTTGTGCATGAGTTTGATTTTGCATTGTCTGATGGGGTCGAGTTCAATGCGAGTGAAGCTCCTGGTTTTTCTGTTCGTAAAATGTTTCCTCTGCTTGTAATTGCTAGCCCCCATACTTGCTAGTTTCTAGGGCGAGAAGAGAGAAGGGTGTGGCCGATACCGTTCTTTGTATTGTGTTAGCAATTCTTCTTGCTTAAGATTGAGGAATTACGCATCTCAGCAATGGCGAGAAGAGAAAAGGGTGTGTTCAATACCATTCTTAGCACGATTGTGTTGGCAATTCTTTTTGCTTAAGATCCAGGCATTATGCATTTGAGTAACGGTGAGAAGAGAAAAGGGTGTGTTTGATACGATTCTTACTATCGTGTTCAGTGTTCTAAAAGTCGGCCGCCTAAGTCAAGTAAGTTGGACGCCGAAGTCAAGTAGTCCTCGCCTAGGCGCAGTGGTCCAACGCCTACATTAGGCCACCGACTAGTCGGTGCCTAGGCGCTAGGCCCCTCTTCCACCTGACTAGAGCCTAGCGATTTTCAAAACATTGATCGAGTTGGAAATTCTTCTTGGTTAAGATGCAGGAATCAATCATCAGCTTATCATGTACTTAAGTTTTGGTAAATATCTTTTGGTTAGTACAGTGATAACCAACCGGAGCACGTTGAGAGTTTGCCTAAATAATTTTAATGGTTTTTTTTTTTTTAATCTGGTCTTCAAATGAAAAGAAAATGTGATAAGCTGCATAATAAATATAGTACTAATCAAATGTAACTGTAAAACCTATTTATTTTATTTTTGATAACCGGATGTCCGGGCCAACTTACACGCATCTCGACTAATTCCGGAGCCTTGAAGGTAACGACGGAGCATAGCCCCCAGTGGCCCAAGAGTTGACTGGCAAGGGAATTCGAACTTGAGATCTTAGGTCGGAGAAAACTCCTAAATCTTAAGGCAAAGACCACTTTACCAACGTCTTGGGGAACTGTAAAACCTATTTTTAGCAGCATTTTGACCAATATTTTTAGCCCTTTTTCAACACGCAAGTGTGACATTTTCAAAACGTGCATTCCAAAATCTAATTCATTAGGGTATTAGCATTTTTGGTAACAGAGACAACACCCACCTAACTCATGTAAGAGGTTGGTGACCCAAATGGTAATTGAATTTAGTGAGCGTAGCATAAAATCTTTCCCTAAATTTAAAGGCTTGTAACAAGACTAACTAATCTAAACAATAGGAAACTAAAACTAGGGTTGTTTTGCGCAAATAAAAAAAAAAATAGGGTATTTCTTAAAATATTCAGTTAAAAGTCATAATTTTACTCAATTTAGATTCCCACCATCGAGACAAATTTATAATCATCAAATGAAGCAATACTAACAAACGCAAAAAAAAAAAAAAGAATAAAGACAAAACTACAAAATCCTTAAGTCAGTTGCTCTGGAACGGGCTCTCAATCTCCAACCAAGCCCTCCAAAGCTACCAATAATTGCCAATCACCATCGGCTGGGAAACACGTGTCACTCTCTCTCTCATCCGCCTAGCTCGCAAGTTCGGCCACGTCATTCACTCGAAACATGGTAGATTTTTACAGTTGTGTTTTCATCATCTAGAATAGCAAAGGAAGTGATGATAACCCGAGATCTCGTTAAGGATCGCTACATAATTATTTTCGCATGGTGCAGTAAAATCATAGGTGTAACTAAAACAGAAGACATGACTAGCATCCACATATTGCCGAAAGCAAAAATCATGGCACAGTTGCATCACAATCCTTTGCTACTAGCCAAATGGGGAGATGGGCAGTAACAGAAGAAGACGAGAACCCAATTTGTAAAATGGCTAGACAACCAGACAACAACATAAAGACAAGTCTTGTGGAAAGAAGGTAAGGTAAGGAAATAATAACCACAAGCTATGATTTCAGTGCGGACACGTACCCAATTTGAGACTTGTATCCTTGTAATTTGTACAGTAATAGAAAAATGAAGCTCAGATTAGCTAGAATCCACTTTGGAAATGCCACATCCGTCCTTGGCCGGCCTCTCTCAATTGGACAATGTCGGGGGAAATATCCATTGTGCCGATGACAAAGGCCAGAGGACAAGAATTTCCGGACGAAGGATTCCTTGCCACAAACATAGAATTTGAGAAGATTTGTGTTCAAGACTTGGATTATTTGAAACAAAAAGGACAAGGACAAAAAAAATTAAGTACCAGAGCGTCCCATCTCTTCCTAGCGGCAGCCATATCCTTCATTTGCCTCACCTCATAATCTTCCTCGACTGCTTGCATCCGAATGCTACTCAATCCCTATACCACGTAACGCAGTAAACCCATCTCAATTATCTATCCAAAATCGAATCATCTACCCAGAAAGCGTACAAAAAAGACACAATAGATTAAAAATTCGAAATAATTGAGTTATAGAGTACTCTGGGGCGAGTTCCATAAAAGGGGTCTGCATTTCATAGAAAACGGCTCCGAGTAATTGAGGCAATTTTGTTTTGTGCCCAGTAGCTTCGTGCAATGTTGGTGTGCCTTGTAGAGACGGCGTGAGGGGAAGAGAGAATTGAGAGGTGAATGTCCGAGTCCCAGAGCTTCCATTGTAGAGAGTAGGAGAGCAGGCTACTGTAGGGGAGAAAAGGGAGTCATTCCGCAAGACAAAACTTGGATTTCAGAAATGATACATTTACAACAAGCTTCTCCAAACCGGCTCCAACTTGCTGACGTGGCAGCAAGTGGGCCCCACTTTCTCAGCTGAAGCCAAAAAAAAAAAAAAAACGAAAATTTGAAACCCAGATCGGCTCCCCCTCCACCGCCCCGCCCCCATTTCCTTTCCTCCGACCAAACCAGAGAGACAGAGGACGAGCAGCTCGCCGCCACAACCGCCTACCCTCCTCCTCCGGTCTCCCTCTCCACCTCCGGCGACCGCCGCCGCTGCAGCTCCGGTTTGGAGAAGTTTGTTGTAAACGTATCATTTCTGAAGGTTTTTTTGGGCCACTGCAGCAAAAATTAAAGAAATCAGTGTAGGATTGTTATAATTAAAGGGCCGCATTCAATTCGTGTAGTTGCGGTTCAGTCATTTTCTAGTCTAGCTGCTGCAGAGGCTCTTCGAATTTACTCCCCCTCACCCATTTATTTCTCTCTCTCTCTCTCTCTCTCTCTCTCTCTCTCTCTCTCTGCCAAATCTGGGAATGAAGAATTTCAACTCTCTGTTCTAATTGTTATCCTCTGTTTCCACCCAAAATTACCAAGAAAAGGTCAGAACAGCTTTAACTGATCTGGGTTTCAAGAAAAAGACTCGTGAAATACAAGGTATAATCTTGGATTGTACTGATTGTTCATTGTTTATTTGCTAAAATTCCTTTTGGGTTTTTTGGTTTTGGATTTTTTTGTGGATCTAGGGATTGGGGTTTTTTTGTTTTCTACGAAATACCCAGTTTTTGTTTCCAAGTTTTTGGTTCATTGGGTGTTTTTTTTTTTGTGTTTCAGATCTGGGCAGTCGCCGGAGGTGGAGAGGGAGACCGGAGGAGGAGAGTAGGCGGTTGTGGCGGCAAGCTGCTCGCCCTCTGTCTCTCTGGTTTGGTTGGAGGAAAGGAAATGGGGGCGGGGCGGGGCGGGGCGGTGGAGGGGGAGCCGATCTGGGTTTGAAATTTTCTTTTTTTTTTTTTTTTTTTTGGCTTCAGCTGAGAAAGTGGGGCCCACTTGCTGCCACATCAGCAAGTTGGAGCCGGTTTGGAGAAACTTGTTGTAAATGTATCATTTCTGCTTGGATTTTGCTTATCCACCTAAGACCATCTCCAACTGTCTCTCTATAGCTCCGGCGAAGACAAAATGGCGAGCCGATCTTCCATTTCCGGCGCCCAACAGCCACGCCATCAAGATATTCGCTACAGTGACTCGCTGGGTGGGCGAGTCATTGTAGGCCTTGCGTTCTCTCTCTCCCCGCAGGCCAAATCGGGGCCAAGAAGCCAAATCGTTAATCCTAAAATAGTTTTGACACCAGAGGGATGTACCCCTCGTCAAGACGATTCCACTGGTGCAAACCCTGTCCCCTGCAGCGTACTGTGGTGGCCGCACGCGCCAGGCGAAGGAAGTGCGTGCCGGCGAGTGAGATCTACTTGCGGTGTGTGTATTGCAAGCGTCTGTACAAGTCAAGTGATGGAAATGGCTTAGGTGGAAATGTTTGAAATGGCTACACTGCTAGGTGATGGAAATGTTTGAAGCTAGTCAAGTGCATTTTTTCTTACCAAACTGGAGATAGAGATGTTTAGGCTGATGGAGATGCTCTAGGCCCCTCGTGATTTACATTTTATACCCCCTCTACTTACAATTATGAACGTAATTTCCACCATCACTCTGCCAAACAAGCACTAGGATGCACATTGGCCCATCCAACAACTGCATACACAATTATGTTTGAACATACTCAATTTCACTTAATAAGCTAATTTTACTAATTTATTGTCAATAAGTCAATTTGTGAAATACTCCAGGTGTTAACAAATAATGTTAGGCCTAATAAGTCACCTGACTTATTTTTTTTACTTCATTTAAATTTTTTTTTTCGCATTCACTAGTTTTTCATCATTTTTTTTTTGTATTATTGGTTTATATCGAGGGGAGAAATTGAAAAAGTAAAAAATTACTCCCTCCGTCCCTTTTCCTCCGTCCCTTTTTAAATATGTTACTTCGTAAATCTAACTTATTAAAGAAATATCACCATTACACCTTTCACATCAACTTTTTCCTCCACTTCATATTTTTCACATCAACTTTTACCTCTACTTTCCAAAATTATAACTCTTTACCCCCCTAACTTTTCAAAGGGCAAAATGATAATTGTACAAACTTTTACCCATTAACTTTTCAAACCATACATTTATGTAGGGACACCCCAAAATAGAAAGTTAAACATTTAAAAAGGGACGGAGGGAGTAGCTTATTAAGTAAAAAATTGTTGTCTCCAAATTGTATACTACTCCCTATGTCCCTTTTTAAGTGATCCATACAAGAATACGTGCAATTTCAAACCTCTAAAAAAACATATTTCTCTATATAAGTTTTTAATTTGTTTTATACCAAATTAAAGTGTGTCCGTCTTGAGGACTATACCAAATTAAGTGCTCATTGAATACTTTAATTTGGTGTAAAAAATTTTTAAAAACGATATGCGAAAGTACATTTTTAAAAGTCCGCAAAAATACACATTCACAAGTGGATTATTTAAAAAGGGACGGATGGAGTACCATTTTCCCCCCATCTTTTGGCTAAAAATCTGTTTAAGTGAAGAATTCAGATCTGATTGGGAAATCCAAATCAGATATCTGATTTTTCGGATTCAAATTACTGAAATGGATTACCTCGTTCAAATTTGAACTATTTCGGATTCGAATCCAATTCGGTGAGTTGACAGGCGTAGGCTGGAGGGTTCCCAACACCTATAGCTACTGAACCTATACAACAGCAGCAACAAATTAATAAATATTTACTTGGCCATGCACTTAATAAACATTTCCAATAGAAATGTTGACCCACTTCCGTGCAACAAAACTGTACAGTTCGACCGGTAATGCCAGCTTAAGCTTTTGACCATGATTTCTGGCCTTGATTCACTTGATCTGGTCTTTCTATTGTTTTCCCCATTTTTTTGTCTCCTGTCAATTTATGATTCAATTCTCACATAGTTTCATGGTAAAATAAACTGCACAATAAAATCAAACCCCATTGATTATCTTCGTCTCAGAATATTTTTGAAATATATGGCCCTTTCCTAACTTCCTACAGGAATTTGAGAAACCCATTAAACTCTTTTTGCAATTTGGATAAAGTAAGAAGTCCAGTCGGGGCTGAAATTGAGAGTGAGGGAGAATCGGGAGAGAGGAGAGAGGCCAGGGGGAGGGTCGCCCTGAGTTGGGTTTGTCGGAGATGGGTCGGCTGGACTTGGGTTGACCGGCAATGTAGGTGCATGGAGTGGTGGTCGCAGACTCGCAGGGGAAGGAGAGAGAGGGAGATAGGGTGGGGTGGGGATGTATGTGGGGACTCAACTTCTAATCTCAGCCATTGGTTTCAATGGCTGAGATGGAGTGTCATTTTTTGTGTCATTTTATGTGTTACAGGAACCGGCCCCATATTCAATATCACAAATTGTATGCCAATAGCATTTACAACACCCAATAATATTAGTGTTGCATTCCAAGCTAGTTTATACCTTTGGAAAATACAGGAGAAAACTATACGTTTCACATTATTAACACACATTTTACAAGTAAAGAATCGTCAAAAGAAATTTACAAAACGCACTCTTGATCTGTTTCTCAAAACCACCAAACATAAGGCCTCGCGGATCCCAAACAAACAATTGACAAAAATTTACCAGAACCTCGTGCTATTATATCAGCAAATTCCGATGGAATGGCTTCTCAGGCAAGCCCTAGAACGTCATTGAGAGCTAATGGGATAAAATCTGAGTCACCCGATCTTGTGCATCAGCGGGGATATCTCTTCCCGGGACCTGGACCTTTAAAAGACTACCATACCTGAAAAATCATAGTCTTCATTATCTTCCAAAGCACACACAATAGGTGTGGTAAAAAGCACATGAAACTAAAATTTCATTGAAAAAGGACTGGAGAGTTGGACTTGGGAGTGCAGAAAGGTGGTCTTGACCCGATATAAAAAAGGGAAATATTACCGTCTTACAAAATTGGCATGCCTTAGTTAAGTTGTTAAAGTGTCAGAGATTTACTCAGGGTAGGTACTTTCAAATTCCAACTCACAGTACAGATACAACTATTCCTCAACTAGATGGTTGTAACAACTCACTCTGCAGCTGTGAACAAGTGCTCGTGCTCTATAATGAATGCAAGCAAGGCCTGCAAACAGGAATTGAAGAATGAAAACTGTGCCAACAAAGTTAAAAAAAGAAAACAAAAAATCCTTTAAAGTAAAAGCCGAGTGACTTACTTCAAATGGCATGTTTAAAAGTTCATAGTAAGTCCTCACACGATCCAACCTCAATTGTACAGTGTCACCAATCGATGATATAGCAGCCAGTGCCTAACAGGATAATAAACACTTTGAACATGTCATGGAGTTTAGGAAAATTTCCAAATCTTTGATGTGATAACATAGTTCCTGCTTCCTACTACACATACTTAAGGGAAACCCTCTCATCACTGCAGCCGTTCAGGCTTAATTTATCAACAAACAAAAATGAATTGCATTTAACTACACTTCGTCCAGGGAGAATGAAGTCATTCCACTTCAAAAAACATGCTGAGAGAAGAAAATCCTTGCATACAACAATTTTAATGGCAGATAGAGGACAAAAGCATGCCTCAAGATGATTTTGCACCCTCAAATTGGTACTCCTTCATTAAAAGCATATGCCCCTTCATTAATAGCATATCAATACAGTTGACAGATTCCGATGACTAGAACTCAAAACATCTTTTTACGAGTTGTAAACTCCAAAGATAACGACAAATCTCACAAGCACACCTTTATCGAGGGATATTAAGTGTATCACTGCTTTTTTGTCCTTATTTTGCCTTCAACTTTTCATTTGGTGAACAAAGTCATTAACTGGACTTTCCAATTAGCCTCGATTTACTAGCAAGTAATTAACTTATTCTGATCCAAGAGTTGAAACAAAGAGCAAACACTTGTGATTGACGTTGATCATGGATTAAGCATGAAAAATTTAAATGAAGTGTTATTAGCTCCACCGGGCAAGTAGGGCTATGTACGCTACTTGAAGCCACATCACACTCCAGGAACTTAGATCATTCTTTTCGGTGTGTGCAAAGACAAAATAAAGCTAAGAAAGTTACCATTTAGCGATTCTGCATGTAAACCACCCCGGTCTCCGAATATACAAAACCACAATAACAACAATTATAAACACAAGGAGGGCAATAAAAGAAATCGAAAAGGACAGTCACTAGGCCCTGAGAGTTGAATTAGATGTTGAATGGAAATAGGACAGAAATAAAGTGGAGAGGGCCTGGATTGGATTTGACCATACAACAACTGACCACTAGGTTCTCGTTGAGTTTATATAACTAGCATTAATAGAATTGAACTTGCTTTCAAACCTTAACAGGTAGCCGACCAATTATTGGGAGGATTTCTTATTGTTCTCCTTAATCCACCAGAAGGGAGAAGAGAAAGAATAGACAACTGAGTACTTGGGCAAAAGTTTAATCTTCTATGCCTCTATATTTATAGAAGTGATGGTGTTTTTTTCGGTATTTTAATTTCAACAAGGAACATCCTTGTAATCTTGTCTTGGCTTGAAACGTATACATGAGAAGGCAAAGGGGTTTATAAGGTCATAAATTTTACCATGACTTTTTTTCATCTTTTCTTCATGCCATTTTAGATCCAAGAATCCCATTTTACAGTTTGACTTGGAATAGAAGCATTCAACCTGACCCTAGCACATGTCGAAGAGATCTGAATATCAAAGCGAGGTGACTGTAACGTGCAATGGCGCAAGCAAGCATCCATACCAACGTCGATGGTCAGCAATCACATGAACGGATTCATCTTTGCCTCCCGGTATTTATGGTGATCATTGGAGAATACATATAAGCGACTTTACAATTTTTGAACCATTTTTGGAGTTTTAAGCCTTAGCTCACTCTTGTATTCAAGCGTGTCTTTCAAGTCCGGCATGTTTTGAACTCTATGCTCTAGCTTGAGGGGTGTTGGATATTATTTTGGTTTTATTGTCAACAAAGGTATGCTTGACCTTTTCTTGGTTTAATGTGAATATAAATGGAGGTGAAGGGACATATTATGTTCCTAAACCTTTTCTCAATGTCTCTTTCCTTTATCAGCTCTTCTTGCTATGCAAAACCCTAGAATCCCAAACTAAATTTCACTGCACAAAAAGAGACAAAAATGGATACAGAGGGTGAGACAGATCTCAAAGTTCACAGAAGCAATTTTCTTACAAATTGTTACACTTTGAGTTCTCCAACCGCACTTCAACCCAGTAAAGCCTCTTTATAGTGTACAAAAAACACAACCGAACAAATTAATAGTCACGAGCGAGATCCATCAACCAGTAACATAAAATTATAAAACAATGGTACTTAGTCATGTATCTGCTTCATAAATAGACTATGGCGTGGGGTTATGATTCCAAAATTAATATCCCTACATGTCGAGATGGAGATAGATAGGCCCCTGGTAACCATGACTCATTGCCATCTAAAAGTTTGATCTCCCTCGTTGACTTAGGAGTTAGGAACAACAATAGATTAACAAACTCTAGAATTCTGAGTGAGTCTTTCACTCTTTCTAACTAAAAGTCCTGCAGGGAAATTAACAATTGCAGGATCTATACTACAAAAATAGATATGAAATAAAAGATACTCTCTTTTTTCTCTATTTTGTACAACTGTTGTTGCTACAAAAGCTTAGGGGAATTTTTTTTTTTCACGAAATCAAGAACACCACATGGCATCATGAAAGAAAGTATTACTACGAAGAAAAAAGGAAATGCTTTCTGAAACTTATCAGAGCTACGACTATAATAAGAATATTAACCTGCTCCAAGGCAATTGAATTCCGACATATCTGCTGAACTCCAAAAAGGTTGATGGATTTCATATCAGCCAAGGCCTAATAATAGAGTTCGCATTCTGTTAGTAATGGTGAGAAGAAAAAGGGAGGTTGCTACCAAATTTCGCTTTAACTATGATCTCAAATCTAAGGAATCAAAGAATGATAACAAAGCATTCATCTTGAAACCACAACTTCAGATAGAGTGCACATGCCAACCTTGATGGATGCACTTGCTGCAACACTACAAATTCCACCAAATATATAACTCCGCCTTATCCCCGCAACAAAAGGAGCCATCTGCTCATCCCTGCGTGTTATCTGAGAGTATAGAAACAGAAAGGGTATGAAAGATACGCCACCACGAATTTTCACAACAATGTGAAATTTGAGAAAAGATGGAGTACGCAAAATCAGAAAGAGAAATCATTTCTCTTCTAATTGAATCATCAGCAATTGACATATCCATAGCTAAAATTTTGCTCCTTTGCATCACAATAAGATGACATGAGAAATGTGCAAAAGGCATAAAAGAGTATAGGTAAGGTTCAGTCACACTTCTACATTGAACAAGAAGTTCCATTTAAGATAGTCTAGAAGGTTATACCAAGGGGTCATCTTTAGTAGAACATAATGAGGGATAGGTTCTTAGTTGCTTCATTCTCTTGAGTTGCTAAAATATGTAAGAAAATGAAATAAGTCAATATCTAGAGACTTTCATCCTATATATGTGAGCAAAGAAAAGTGGAGGCCCGCTACAAATAAGTTGATCACAAATGTTCTATTTATATACTTTGGAAACCAAAACCAAAAGCACAACCACCACAGGAGCACTAGTTTTATGTCCTTGCAAGAACAAATATCTTTTCTAAATTTCCGCAGCCACAAAATAAGAATATAGGATTCTCAACTCAAACGCAGCCGTTGATTTATATTGAACATCATGTACATGTATTTCTGCAAGGCTAACTACATGATGTACACTCTTTTGAAGATGTACAAATTATTTGTCCAGAAAAAACTAGAAGTTGAAATACTCACCTGTGCAGTTAATGAAATAATAAAATCATCCGGCTCCTCTGCATCTTGGTCCTCCAAGTATTCTCTGTTTGTCATTTCCTGATAAATCAAATTGCCAGATAAGTTTGTATATCACCACTGACGACTTAACTCCAGCGGTTTACCTTGAATGAGAAAAAAAAAAAAGAAAAAAAAAAAAGGTAACAATATAGATTATAGATGTCACAAACCTGCAAGTGGAAAATTGTCTCCAACTGCATCTCTACACGTAAAACCTTAAGGCAATCTATTGCCAGCTTTCTATATTCTTCAGCAAATGATACCAGATCTTTTGGAGGTGCACTACTCATTCGAGCATGATGCGGATTTTTCTGATTGTTATTTTCTTCTACTTGGTTAGCCGCTCTTGCACATGCTTTTCCAAGCCTGTTTATCGCATGAAACGTATACCTTATGTAAGCCATTGCAATTACTTATCAGCAAAATATTTTTATAAAGCTACAATTTTCTGTCGAAGAGTGCCTTCAATTGGACATAATTTGAAGCATAACGTTCTTTGTTAACAGGAAAAAGATGGACAACATCATTCAAGAGGAAAGAACCATCACAGTTAATATTGGTATTGCGATGAAAGAGAATATTATCAATAGGCTATAGCACAGGGTTAATCAGTCATTATCATCTTTCTCATGATAGGGAAGATGCTAATGCATATAATTTAAGTAAGCCTTACCAGTATTAAAATGTCAGTGATGCACTTCTGAGTTCTGACATAGAAGTAATAGCTAGATGCAGCTAAACTGTATCAATCAGAATTCAGAAATTGCTTCCTGTAGATTGATTAATAAGCATCTAACGTCAGAACTAGCAAAGCTTAGTCGTTAAATTTCCTTCATTGTGAAGCCTGGCATCGAGTCCATCCTTCATCTGAATGTTAGGTAGATCTATAAAACAATCCCAGTTGCTCGTGCTCATTTGATCAGAGAAACGAGACGGGCTTACAACGGATCGTCAGGTACTCTCTCATTGAGCATTAAAGGGAATTTTGAAATTTTCAATGAGTTCTTGTTTTAGTTCAAATTTATAATTTCAAGGCATGCAAAGGGCCAAAGGGGAAAAAATTGTCTTCTCATGTTGAGGCACTTATGACTTTCTCCAGGATAAGTTAGCCTGGTACAATCCTCAACCAATAAGAAGACAACACTCTAATAGCCCCTACAGCATTTGGAACGGAAATTCTGATAGAACGAGCAACTAATCCTATAGAAACAAAAAGCTATGCCACTTGAATTAGTTGATACCTAAGAAACATGGACACTTAGTAGAATGTGTGTCTAATACATGTCGAACACCTCCACTCCTCGGGCGCATGTCCAATACATATTTTTCTTGTCCATAATTCTGGGAAAAAAAAAGTGTGGTAAGTCATACACGTGTCTGACACTCACTGTATCGTGTCCAACACTTATTTGGCATCCATGACTAAGAAATAAATTGCTGACAGACTTGCTTAACATGTGATTATCAAAATTTCTGAATTTTGATAATAAGTTCGAATAAGAATAGTTGTCAGGACTACTTACACTTAAGTTCACTTCCACTCAAAATTTGTAGAGATATGAAGGATTTCTTGAAGATTTTTTACCATGCCCATGCTTTATTTTTTTCAGCATTCCTTTCTATTATATAATTAGGGACACAAACTCATGGCAACACAAAACTAGGGCCTCCATGTTTCTCATCTGTACATTAACAGTCACTCCTTCCTCCAAATTTTCAGTAGAGTGAGGGTTCATAAATTGCAACTGCAGTATAAGATCGCAAATGCGACCAATATCAGACAACTTGCCTTTCAATTGAGTCAGCTACATACTCCAATGAATCACTCAGGGAAGCCAACAATATGAGTTTGTTATCATCATGAATTAAATTCTCCTGCAAATGAGAGGCAGCTTAGACAACAATCTGCAGAGATTTTTAATCACCAAAGATCATTTGATCATTACACTTGAAATGCCAGAACGTACGTAGAAAATCCAATCCTAACAGCCTGCTGTGGAATGGAATAAAATCACAACACAAAAAAACACGAAGCTACCAAACATATGCAAACCTGCTTGATTGGCCGCAAATTTATTAACAAGTCACTGATTTCCAATTCAATCTCAACACCTTCAGCATCAGTAGCAGTGTTTTCCATGTTAGGTGGCCTAAGCGAATTTGGTAAACATGTGCTGGCTGGATCAAGTCCCATTAGATTCTCAACATCATGCCTCCCAATGAGCATATAACTTTGTTTCTCAAGAACCGCCTGTACCCCATTGAGAAAGCAGAGAGTTAAAATACTTCAATTAAGGGGTAAAAAAAACGAACGACAAAAGATTCCAAAATACTAAAATAAGTCATTTGGCTTATTTTTCGTCTTTATTCAAAATTTTCTCGCATTTGTTAGTTTCCCGTTAAACTTCTGTGGATTATTGAACGAGAGGAATCAAAAAAGTAAAAAATCGTGATCCAAACTCAAGTTTTTTTTAATAAAGCCTAAAAATCTGGCTTTTGACTGATTTTTGTCTTTATTCAAAAAAACTTGAGTTTAGTCTTTGAAGGCCATGAAAACGTAATCGCAGATATAAATGAAAAAGTACGCAAAGAACCTTCATTTCTTCCACATACCAAAAAAAGAAAAAGACGTTTGAGACAATGTCAAACTAGATGAGTAAACTCCATATGAAACCCCATGGTGTATCTGCTAAGGAGTTATATTCATATATCTAGGTCATAGCCAAATCCAAACATTAGACTTCTGGGTTAAATGTTATGTATCATGCATTACTCCCAATTTAAAAGGCAGAGGAATTTGAAAACACTAGAGAACTGGTTTTCTAAATGTGGTGCTTTATTGATGGAACTAATCACGTGCCCCTCAGTAGGGGTGCTTTAATTAAGTCATGGATTTATGTATTAATTTAGATATGTAGAAAGAGATTAGTTTTCACATCCCTTAGTGATCAAACCAATGTACTACAACCTCCTTGAGAAAAGAATACACAGAAGGAATAAATCTCATCGACTTTCGATATGTTACCTACTGACCCACTAATATTCTCCGAATGATTGCAGCCCTTTTGCATTTGTAACAAATTTCACCGTTCCACTTAAGAATCCCCATAAATCCATCACCGTAACTTATGAGTAAACATGTAGTCCAGTCACCAGTGTGTCTGATAACCATAGTTCTGAAGGCCATGTTGTCAAAGTCGGAAGATTCCATACATGTGTGTTCATCCACAATTTAAAGACTAATCATGCAATAGAGAGAGAAAAAAAAAAAAACTGATTGCTGCTTCTCTTGGCAAAAATGTGGGACACGCTGCCAACCAAGTGCAAAAATTAGTCTTACCAGAAAGGGTTACTCATGTTACAGGAGGCCGAAATGGATTGCCCCGAAATTAAAATGGAATAAGTACGGGCGTCACTAATGGTTCGACTTTCTTTCCTATACTCCAATGATATAACAGCCTTTTCTTTTCCACGAAATATTTATATTCCTCACAGAAGAGCAAGCCTAAAGATTTCTATCTTTGGGATTGAAGCCAATAATCTTCTTAGTTCCTTGTTGAGAATTTTGTCATGTAGATTATCAGTGTTCTGTTCAAGTTTGTCTAAAGTTGCATAACAGTCACGCTATCAAGGAAGTACTACCTATACAATAAGATTACAAGGAAAATAGACACAGTTACACATTAACAACTGAAATTTCATGTGAAAGAAAAGGAACTAGGGAAAAATCCATGCCTCCATATATGAAGTCCGACATCTTTCATACGTTCGTTCAAGGAAAGTCTGCACGTACTTCACAAGGTCACTAGCAAATTTAGGCATTGCTTGAGCCCAACCAAGAACCTGGCATAAACGAAAGTCTCACTGAGGCCATGCAACGTCACTAAATAAATTAAAAAGAATCATAGGAAACAAATTCAAGGAAGTAAATAAAAATGAGGTTCACCAACCAAATCATGCATCACATAAGATCTTTAATCATTTCTAATTTATATAGGTATCAGAAGTTGGAACTCATCTTGTATTGCCTTAGAGAGAAAAGACAACATAGAAATAAATACCTCAAATATACCTCTTTTGCTAGGAAATCTATAGCCAACAGTCCTTGTAAGACAGGTCGCCCCTTTTCAATTGACTGAGTATACGTAGCAGCCGCATGTGCTCGAGGACGAAATGCAGCTGGACCTGCAACAGAAGTTCAAGAAATTAGATTGATGTGAAATTACAAGCTAAAAGCCCAACATCACGTTTACGTGAAAGAATAGGCAATTTCCAACTGATTAACAACAGCTAAGTTAGTTTCCAATACACATAGGTACCAACCCCAACATGGAATCCAAATTCTTCTAAAATATCCCGGTACATTAAGTTATAAGCTATTTAAGAAGCAAGGATATGGATACTACATAGACAAAACACGGATACGCGGACATATGATTTTCCCAAAAACTAGGACACGTAGGGGTTACGTTAGGTACATTATACACACACACACACACACACACACACACACACACCATGTAAAAAGTTACTTTTTCCAAATTAAAGACTTAAAAATCCATTGAAAAAATGAGTACCGGATTGTGTTTTCATCGTTAGGTTATTTAGTATCGGTTTTAAATTTGGTCCATACATTTTTACTGCATTTCAAATTTTAAAATAAAAATCACGACCCAAACTGTGTCCAACTCAGAAAAAAATAACTAACTACTCTGGACACATTTTTACGATTTTACGAGTCGGGAATGCGTCCATGTCGGACACATCTGCGACACGGATACAAAGGCTGGAGATGTGTCCGTGCTTTTAGTAAACTGTTATCGTGGGATGAATCAACTTAATTTGGTAGCATTTATTCCGAAGGCTACAAAAATAAGAATAAATTTATATGCACATTATTTCCTACGGAAAGGTCAACACTAAATAATGACAGGCCCTTTTTCTTTGCTCATGTAGTTCACTCACACTACTCTCTCTGCATAATCTACATGACATATTGAAATTTAAGGGGTCACTAGGTCAGACAATATGTGCTTTCCAAACTCTTAAGAACCATCAACAGGCTGGAGGAAGAATCACATTTTACGAAGGCCGCTGGAGGAAGAATCACATTTTACGAAGGCCTCAATTGCCACCGATTCAATACATGTTCTTGATAGACATCCTAGACAACTAGAGCTCACCTATTGTCAATAAGCGCGTGTGCATGAAATATAAGGCATCTGAATGATTTTTGATGAACCATCCAACATTTGGAATAATGAATATCGACTCACTAAAATCGTATAAGTATAGAGAACTTACTTGATATAGCTTGCTGCACACCTTTCCTGTAATCCACAAACATTGTTGGCAAGAAATGATCTTTAACAAAATTCTCAACAAATGCCAGCAATCCATCATTCCTGCGAAGTTTGAAACGCAAAACAACAAAAATAAGAAGCAAAATATCAGCAGAAGAACAACAGCAACAAACTCCGTACCAATAATTCAGTTGAACCTGAAGAATCTATTTTGTACAAGGAAAAGGGCACCAAGATGGAGCAAATGATTATGGAGGCAATAATCTATCTACCGAAAATGAAACGCAAAGTACATAACTTAGACTAGCAAACACAACCAACTTCAAGGAATGAGTAACTGGAGTTTCTTCTGGATCCAAAACCATTACAACTTCTAAAACAAATCAATCTTGAAAACGTCATGCTAATTGAAGGAACAATGGGTACTAAAATTCTACAGAGTAGGGTAGTGAGTTATTGGTGCATGACAACAATTACAATTGCATGCACTTCTAAAACAATTACCAAAACAATATTTATACAACCACAATTCAATAGCATGTGGTAGCATGATTGATCACATCATTGGTTCCGTGAATAAATCAAATAGTGATCTACCACTTGATACAAAAGCACAAAGGATAATCCCTCGAGTAAGAGCAAGGCTAATATATACAAGCTTGTAGAGACTATGGTTGCCCAGTTCTCCATGATTCAACTTAGTAATGTTGTAACACAAATGCAAACGGATAGATTAAATGCAATATGGGTTCGAAGCCATTTTAACATCTGCAATCCATCATCGCTGTACGATAAGGGTCTCTTCGCATGCAAATGGCTACCAAAAAGATTCAATGGAATCGTATCATCAGTAATCAACTCAATAGAGCCCTTAATTTCAACTTCTTAGCATTACCTGGACACAACCTTCTTCAAACTCAACTATCCAACCACAACAATTTAATTCTAGGCTGTCGTATCTTTTTTTCCCACTAGCTTGACTAATTCTTCATGCTTTGGTCTTGTAATGTCCCTTTAACTTGAATCACGGAACCCATATTTCCAGTTCCACCCAAACCAAGCATAGACATGCTTAACTGCAAAATTGCCTGAATAAACTTTTATACTTCTTAAGTTGGAAACACTATCGGTAGGAGTATCTGGTAAACTTAATCTGCACCATCTCCATCACCAAACTTTTCCCCAAAATGAAGCAGGTTATCACTGGACAGGAATACTCTGAGTTCCAGTCACCAATCATGCTAAGAAAATTAGAGTGCGTAATACAAAATCTCAACTACCATAAGTAAAACTAAGACAGCCCAGGTGCATTCCGATCGACCATGTGTACTCCACTGCCGAATGGTAGTTTTGGCCCAATGGACACATATTGGACATGCCACGAGGTGTGTCCCTCACATTAAATTTTTTTTTGGAGGGGAACACTCGGGGGACACGGCATGGACACGCGTGTCCTATATCTATACTCTCTGACTCTCAAGATCTCACTCTCCCTCCCTCCCCCTCTCTCTCTCGATGTATATATATGTAGATATATGTGTGTGTTTGTGTATTGGTATATATTCGATGTATATATCTCCGTAGTTGTGTGCGCATATATCTTACATGTATATATATGCATATATACCAGCACATAACAATGTAAATATCTCACATATCAAAAGAAAAGTGTGTGTATATATATATATATATATATATATATATATATATATATATATATATATATATATATATATATATATATAAACTGTTTACTGCATACATATATATATATATATATATGATACATTTATATATAGAGTCCCCTTCCTATCCAAACCTTAAGTTACGGACCTACCGTCTGGACTTCACTTTCTGGACCAAATTTCGACGATCCGAACCGTTAGATGTGTTTAAAAGGTGTTTTTAAGGTCCAACGCGAAGATTTGACAAAAAAAAATACCCGGAAGGGCTTGATCGGAGCTGTTTTTCACAAAAACGCTATACAAAAATGCTAATATAGCGTTTTTGTGAAAAACAGCTCCGATCAAGCCCTTCCGGGTATTTTTTTTGCCAAATCTTCGCGTTGGACCTTAAAAACACCTTTTAAACACATCTAACGGTTCAGATTTTCAAAAAAAAATTGGGAAGGTGGAGGTCCGGAACTTAACAGGGTCCGGGAGTTTGGAGGTGAAGTTTTGTGTTTATATATAATTATTTATTTTTTATTTATTTATGTATATAAACTATTTCAAGGGCATCGTGTTCCATGGTATCCAACAAAACCTAGATCATTTCAAACTACTGCGTCTAAAGTCAACTTTGGTATACCTTTCCCCATGATGCTACCCTCTAACATAATCGTATCGAT
>CM037152.1:8908102-9223102 GCA_020921065.1 Vaccinium darrowii
TGATGGCTTGGCCAATTATCATATAGGGTTCAAGACCATTATGGTGTCCATTTGTTTGTCTAATGTTAACCCAGGGTTTTTTTTTTTTTTTGATGAGTAAAGTCAACCCAGGTTATATGAATGTGAGTTCAGAAGTCGTGTTCTGTTTCGAAAAGATAAAGAAAAAGGAAAGATAAAGTAACAGGTTGACTTTTACCACATTAAGCAGTATTTCTGATTCAAAAGACTAAAACTATAGTGAATTCTGACTCTGCTATATCATAGCGTACAAAAAGAAACTAGAATGTGACTTAACTGTAGTGTATGTGGCCTTTAAATAATGTCTAAAGAAATTATCTGGTTTTTCAGTCCTAATTTCCAAATTTATTTAGTGCCTTCAATGAAGAAAGGAAAATACTTCACAATGTTTCAATAGACAGGTTCCAAGATGGTTGACTTACGATTTCCCACCTGCTGTAAAGGCCAAAGTCAATCGTCTCTGGGGAGGTGAATGGCATGGGCAGGCGCAGAAGTGGTGAGTGTCTTGTTTTATACTGTATCTAATCCCTGTATGCTAGTGGATGATGTAATGGGCAAAAATAGATTCAGAATTCCAAGAGTTTTGATTCTTGAACGGTAGCTTTAAAAAGAATAATGTCTTCCGGAATTGGGAAAGAAACACAGTTGCTATTCACTTTTCTTTTTGGTCTTCTGGCTTTTATGCCTTTCTTCCCATGTTCAGATACTTGTCTTTACCCATCATGCTAAGCAAGTAGTCAAAGGCACGTTGGTTCAATGCTTGATGTTTGTCACTAAAAGAGTTTCCATCAGCATGCTTATAGGGCGTAGAAGCCCAAGTTATTTTATTAAGTGCCAATGCGCTGTTTTGGAAGCATTAGGTACGTCAACAGTTCCATTATTCCCATTTGGTCTGTCTAGGAACTAAATTCAGAGATATGATTGACATACCACTGTCAACCAAAAAGCCCTTCCCTTTGCGTGTCTATGGAGTGAAAAGTCTTCCATCCAGAGTACTCCCCTTTCTCCGTGAAAAAGGCAGCTAGGCAAGCTTGATGGAAAAAGTATAGAAGTTAATCCAGTACCCTGGCAACATTCAATAACGGAACCTCTTGTCCACTCACATAATTCATGTTCTCTGCATTACTGTTACTTTCCATACGCTAGTTTGGTTTCAAGGATACAGACTCAAGTGCTAAAAATTTTATCAATTATTTCCTATCAATGAAAACATAGATTAGCTTTTTAGTGTCGATACTCAATACCACCTCAGGCTCAGGGTCTGGAATATAGAAGTGTATAGGACTGCTTGTTTGTCAAATCTAGCATGAGAAAGAATTTGGCAATTGGCAGGTTTCTGATGAGATTGACGAAAGATGAAAGCGAGGTCAACTTAGCAAGTGGTGAAGCAGAAACAGAGTTTTCAGAGTGGAAATGGGCAAGCCCTGATGAAGTCATTGAGCAGGTGTGTTGCTAAGGTCTTTCAAAGAAAAAAAAATCAAGGGAGAATAATAAGTAGAAAGTCCTTTTCTTCTCCCTGTCCTCACATTTGCCTTTAAAGTGATATATGCCTCTTCAATTTCCTTTTATCAAAGAAAAAGAGGTTTGCATAATTGCCTCATGGATTTTGGAGGGAATAGAAAAGGTAAGGTAATCTTCTTCATTACCCAGACACGGCAATGAAGCAGAAACTATTTTACTTTTCCATAACAATTCCTCCACAAATCCAAGTGGTAGATAGCTTGGGGAGAGTTGGTAACTTAACATGGTATCTAAGGTCTGGTTAAAGTCTCTTTGTTTGCATTATGTTTCTCCCATTCGTTTTCTGATCTGCTCTATTTCTAATATTTGCATCTCCACGTGAGGTAGGGTGTTAGATAGTTTGATATACATTGCTGGGCCAATTTCCTAACACCTTTAGCTTTTGGAAGAGATAGATGGTAACTGAACACCCAGTTCTAAACGTAGTATTATTTTGTAATCTTTTTTGTTTGAACCAAACAAGGAAATATATTTCCCTTTCTTTTTCTTTGGAAAACCAAATGTAGAAAACAATTTCTTTCCACAATATTTATTTTCTTTCCCTTCCACGAGTTCCAAATCCATGTAAATTTACTTGCTTGTTTGTTAACAGCTCTACTTGAAATTAACAGCTCTACTTGAACATTTATGTGATTGATTACAGGCAGTGGACTACAAGAGGCCAACATATGAGGAAGTCATGACAACATTCAGGCCGTACCTCTCTGAAAGGGGAATAGCTGCTAAATGTCAATCGACGAAATGGTGAACTTAGCGTATGTGTCCCATAACTTCTCCATGTCTTTAGCTCAAAATATTATTGAAATTTGTAATGTAGGATTTTGGTTTGCTATTTGTAAAGAGAGATGGAAGATGAAACCGTGAAATAGGTGTTGGTTTAAAGGGTAATAAGATAGTTGTTCAAAGTCTTAAATCTTTTTCGTGTTTTTGTTTGAGAAATTCGCAATTGAAGTGAGTGAGAAGTTTGTTAGAAAGAGTAGTGATTAATTTGTGATTATGTTGATTGTTGTTGATTTGAAACATCTATAGCTTTGAAAATTGTTGAACAGAACTTTATCCTGGATATCCAAACAGGACCTTTAGGGGAAAAACGTGGTGTGAACTGTTAGTTAATAATGCAGTGGATTAAAAGATGAACTTTATGCGAGAACATTATGACAAAAACTGCAATTGGGTTAGACAATGTTGAAGATCAGAAGAAATAGTGATGTATTTTTTGAGAATATTCATTTCAAGTCACGTTTTTTTCCTCTCATAAAACTTATCACTAATTTCTTTTACTTCTTCGTCATTCATGTTTTTTCGTCTTTAGTAGTTTTTTAGGAGGTTTTTATTTATTTATTTATTTCTTACTTTTTGGATACATACATTATATTTCTACTCGAAAAGTAAAAACATTGGCCATGTTCGGAAATGGTTTTCAAGAACCGGTTCCACCTTTTTCCGAATAGGGCCCCACACGACAGACATAACTTTTCTCTCTCCTCTCAATTTTCAGAAACTCTACTTTAGTTTATACTTTGTGCGAGATGGGGCCGTGGGGTCCACTTCAAATACTCACACAAATGATCCAAGCCGTCCGTTAGTTCTAAAATTAATTTTTTGAGTCACTCCTGAAAAATTAGTTCATTCGAAAAATTATAAATAGTTGATCCATCATCTAATTGTGATTCACAATTTCGGATCTTGAATTTTGACAAAAGTTTGAAAGAAAGTTAGACAACTTGATCAAGTATTTAAAGTTATATGATTGATTTTTTTTTTTTTCCTGGATGACTCAGAGAATAATTTTGGAATTAATGGACGACTTGGATAATTTGTGTGGGTTTTTAAAGTGGACCTCACGGACCAATCTCGCACAATATAAACTAGAGTAGAGTTTCTGAAAATTGAGTGGAGAGAGAAAAGTTGTGTCTGCCATGTGGGGCCCATCTGGAAAAAGGTGGGACCGATTCTTGAAAACCATTTCTGAACATGGTGATTGTTACTCCCTCCAACCGTAAAAACTACCCAACAACCCTTGTAAACAATATATCATCCTCTTAGTTTGGGTTGGCATGGGTTGTCAATAATCGGAATGATAAGGCATTGATTAAACATGGCTATAAAGACTTTCAGGTGTGAATCCCCCGCACATTTACGGCCTGATTGGATGGCGTATCTTGCCATATTTTCTTTAGTTGGCAAGTGAAAGAGCAAGTGGCAAAATAAACCAAATGGCATCGTTGCATGTACTTTGTTGAATGAGTAATCACTGTCACATAATGGGATGGGGGAGAAATATATCACAAAAACAAAAGACACGGGACACCAAAAGGGAGAGCTAGGCAAAACCGCGTGCCATCTTCCTCCAAAACACAAAAGATTTATTGTGCGAATATATATTTTCAAGATAAAAGTGTTATGCAAATGTATAGCTGAAACAACGATCAATGTGATTTTCAATGTGATTAATATTCTAGGTAAATTTTAAACGATAAACAATTATGATCATTAAAATAAAAACGTGTATGTAACCAGATAGTAGCATCGCAAGCGAGGTGTTTAAACTTTAAATGCAAATTTTTGCCAAACAAAATTCCGGAGGAAGAATGGAAGATAGTACATGAAAAACAACGAGGAGGACGAAATTCTTTTTTGCCTCACCAGACACCAATGCCCCAACCAAAATGGAAATATTGAGTTGAACACAAGGTAAAACAGCTTGTGAAGGCTGAAAGTTTCGTTTATTTGAGACTAGTTCATATGAAGCTTTGCTCCGATTTTTATTGGCCTCTACACAAGTGGGTGATGAGATTGAGCTTCCAAAATTAATTGGCATATGCATAAGCTGACTCGGACACACGAGTTATAAAAAATAGCATTGCATGAGTTGCGTGTAATTTCCTAATGAAAGAGATGAGCAGGTGCAAGTCTGACACCTTGTTCGGTTTGGGTCTTAAAACCCACTCTGCACTGTCTCCAATGAAATTTTATTTTTATCTCTCTCTACTCATTACCCAAAAAACCCTCTCTCAAAACTCAAACCGAACAAAGCTGAATGTCTGATGCGCGTGCATGTAGGATCAGATTTCTGAACTATTTTTGGCTGGGACAAATTGCGCGCGTGTGAAAAAGACTTGATCACGAATATAGAGACTACTTGGCTTGGCACTCACTGAGGTGTAATCCACTTGCACAGGACCGGCCAAAAGATACCCGAAACAAGGGGTGCTACTGTTTTGCGGCTTTTTCCGGCACCATTTCGATCGTCATCCACCGCGTAAAGCTCGTCGAGTACTACAAGTGTACCAAAACTCAATTTAATCGGATATTGTTAAGGTGTGTTTTGGCCTAAAAAGTTAGCTGACTTATTTTTTTCGTCTTTACGTATTTTTTAGTTTTTCATCAACTTTTTGTGTATTATTAGTTCGTCTTGGCGAGAAGAATAAAAAAAGTAAAAAATTATGATCGAAGCATAATTTTTTTGAATAAAATAAAAAAATAAGTCAAAAAGTCAGTTTTTTTTATACTTTTTCGATCTTAGTCAAAAAATTGAGGGTTGTAATCGTAATCTCTTACCTTTTTAGATTCTTCTCGTCGAGACGAACCAATAATACTAAAAAAAAAAAAGACAAAAACATAATCAAATAAAGACAAAAACATAAGTTAAATTGGTTTTTTAGGCGAAATCTCACCTAAGTGTCTTATCGGAACACAAAAAAATTTAAAAAAATTGGGTTCAATGTTTTCATCCAATAAAATTTTCCCGGCAGGTCATTGAAAACTGAACTTTCCAGCATTGCTCCCGATAAAGTGAGGAGAGAGAGAGAGAGACCACATTCCCCTCCCACCGATGGAAACCCCGCCACCATCGCCACCGCCACTAGCAACGGCAACAGCAGAAGCGCCACCACCGCCTGACGTTCAAATTCAATCCCAAACCCCCTCAGAAAACCCTAGTCATTGTCAAACAGAGAACACTAACAAGGCCATGGTGAATTTCAAGGCATTCGTAATGGCAATAGCCGCCTCCAATCCTAAAAGACCACTCACCCCTTCCCTAAAAACCCTCATTCAAAACCGATTCACTCAGTTCTTCCCCGATTCTCACACCCCCGATCATCCCACTTATGCTGCTGTAAGTCTTCTCGCATTATTGATTATGTGATTGCATGTGTAGTGTATACATAGTACTATGGGTTTTAGAGCGTGATGTCTAGGTTCGATTCCAATCCCCTTGTAGTAATCTAACATAATACTAACATACTAACGTCCTATCGTCTGGGAAAAAAAAAAAACGTGTGAATTCATATGCTTGCGATATATTTAATGTCGATTTACATAGAGCAATTGCATGTGAATGCGTCTATGTATCTGTCGTACTCAAGCGGATGCGTAATTGACGAATAATAAGCAAGACTGACAATGCCTTTGTCATTCTTGATGTCAATTTCAGAAATAGTCTGTTTGATCAGCAAGATAACAGAAGGTTATGCGGTGAGAAAAAGTATTAGGTTTCCACGATTGTGATAGACAAAAAAAGGAAGATACAGCAAGACTGATAATGCCTTGTCATTTCTTGATGTCAATTTCAGAAAGTGTATCTTTGAGTCGGAAGATAACCTTAAAGTTGCGTAGTGGGGGGAAATATGTTAACTTTTCTTGTGTTTGATTGGAGAAGAGAAGGATGGGAAGGGCTGGAAAATAAAAATTTCAGGACCGGTCACATGTGCTTGTAAACAAGCACATGAAACTAGTTATCTTGCGTTTGGAATTTTATATGTATCGCAGAAACTTACTCTAGGCAACTTATTTACTTAAAAGTATGTAAGGTTGATTTTGACAAATACAAAATTTTCTTGTGTCATCCCTGGTACTCCATTTAAGATGTATAATAAAATACATTCAAAACTCTCCCACAAATGATTCATCCTGGTCCAATGCTTGCATGAAAATAAATTTTCCTTTTCCTTTTCTTTCCCTTCACCTTCACCCTTTTTCACTGTCTACATCTTTTTCTTTCTAAGCAACCATACTTAATTACGTGCATATTCAATGAGGTCATAATTGTCCGTCTTTTAATGGTAATTCTTGATTACGTGCATGCATGTATGTGGTTGTATGCTCATATACATTACTGTATACTTGCGTGCATTATGCACACATAATTTGTGTTGACGAGGACGTGTCTTTTGCACATTCTTGTAATTGTGTAAATTTTAAAGAAGGAGAAATTGATGACTGTCTGTGAATTTGATTTTCCGAAGCCATGTTTAAATCAGAAAAAATGTTTTGAGTTGAAATTTGTAGCTCAAGTGTGCCATCTTTTTCTACTGAGGAATTTGGAGGTCAGTGAGGCTGCAAAAGCTTGTTTTCTCAGTCATTCAGTTATTTGTGCAGGGTTTATGTGTCAAACTGTGCAAAAACATTATTTATATGCTACATGTATTGATTTGTTGAAGTTTTTTGAGTTTTTGCCTTTGCATGGTGTTGTTCTATGTATGGTAATTGTGCATCTCACGAAACACTGAGTTAATCTCTGCGTGCATTTTCAGTTGGAATAGTTCTGATTCTGTGTTGTGGGACGTGATGCAGATGATAATTGCGGCACTTGGGGATTTGAATGAGGAAGGGGGTTCCAGCGAGGAGTCAATATCAAAGTTCATTAAAAATAAGTACGATGATTTGCCGCGGGCTCACTCCACTTTCCTGAAGCTTCATCTCTGGAAGCTTTGTGAGAGTGGCGAGATTCATGTCACCGGTGAAAAGTGTTACTCACTTGGTGATGCGATCACCAAATCGAGTCCTAGTGAGAACGCTGGTGGTAGTCCTAAGAGGGAAAAGCTGGAGGAGAAGAGGGACGGACCATGTACAGCGGGCATGATTAAAGAAGAGAACCAACCAAAAGAACAAAAGCAGTCAGAAGAAGAACAGAATGACGTGAGCGAAGGACAAACTCTTGGACAACAAATTGAAGTGATTGAGGGAAATGGTTTATCATTGGAGCAGCAAAGTGGAGTTATTATGGAACCAGATAAGCAGCTGAAACAAGAAATTAAATTGCCTGAAAATCGCAGCCAAATGGCAGAGCATCAAAGTAGAGTGGTTGAAGGATTATCTTGGTCGCAGATTCATAAGCAGCTGCAACAGGAACAGGAGAAGCCACATCCCAGGAAGTTAGTGATTCGGCTTCGACCTCCCATACCTGAATCAGCGACAGTAGCAAATGTCTATGAATCATTCCCTTTGGACCATTGCCATGACAAGGAACCAGCTGAAACAGTACTTCATGCATTTATTAAGATATTATCACCAACTAATCAACAATGTCAAAATGAGCAGCAGCAACCAATTAAGCGACGTCGAGGGAGGCCTCCTAAACCAAAACCAGAAGCAGATGAAACTAGTGGGTTGTTATTAAATTCAAGTGATCAGCGGCAGAAGTATCGAGCCAGGGGAAGGCCACCAAAGTGCAAATCATCAGCTGGTCAACCGAGACAGCGACATCGGGGGAGGCCTCCTAAACTAAGACAAGAAGCTGATGAAGCTACTGGACTCTCATTAAATTCACATTTTCAGCATAACCCTCAGCCACAGATGCAGCAGGAGAAGAATCGAGTTCTGGGAAGGACTCCAAAGTGCAAATCATCTGCTGGTGGAGATACGGAAATTCACAAAATCAGCAGCAACTCAAGCATCCAGGTTGGGGAAGGCCATGAAAGGTGGACTCAGGAATTCAACAATAGTATCATGGTAATTGAAAATTTATGACTTGTATCACCATAATTGTGGACCTTGTGGCAGTACTATACATCTAGAAGCATGGATATGTCTACCAGCCTCATTTATCCTCGTCTGACATGTGATGGAGACGGACACAATACCATGCTCCGGAAATGGTCAAACCCGCGTAAATGTGTCCTTTTTGTTGGTCAAACGGTAGGATGAGTTAAGAACGTCTTAAGAGGTTATAATACAATTTTTAAAACTTAATCGGAGTCAAAATTGCCAAAAATGCTTAGTTCATGTATACTAATCACTAATCAGCGAATGCTGACTTATGAATTCATAACATTAATGTGGTTTTTCTCTTTTATGGTCGTTTGATGGGAGAAATAAGGTTTGTAGCTCTTATATATTCAATGTGTTCCGAACGTGCCAATATCACTTAATTAAATCATGGTCCTAAAGCCATCCATCCATATAAGCATGAGTTAGGTTTCCATCCCAAAATTGATTGAAGAACCTATTTTACCCCTTACTAATTCACAGCCCAACTATTAACCCTTATTAATACATCAATGCACAACCCTTCCATAACTCATAACCTCCTCTCTCTCCCAAAGTCTCACAATTAATGTGTTTCCTCTTTGAATTTTTTTAGAAAGGCAGGAATGAATGTAATGATTTTAGGGCCAGTTTGGAAGTCATATTATGGCATTCTGCATTATTATTATTTTTTCATTTAGAATCAAAATTTACCGCAACACAAGATAATGCAATAAATTTATCATGAGTCTTGAAAACATAATTTCAGAAAAAATGATAATTTAATGTTGGTGATTTAAATTTCAAAAATAATTAGTTTGGAAAACACGGTATATTTTGAACATAACACATTGGTAGATTTAGTAGTATGATAAATCTACATGTGTTGTCCTTAGTGATTACTACTTACTAGCAAAAAGCCGAAATGTATGCATCGAAAATGGCCAGCTATTTGCATTTTGAGTGGTGTATGGACTCAAACAAATTCGGAATCTCCATGGCTATAATCTTGTTGGAGGAAGAAACCAGAGCTTCAAGTCATCTTGGAGTTCATGAGATAACGGAAACGCCACATTTGTATACATTAATATCCTGAATTATGTCGCTGTTGCCCTCTCTTGTGGACAAGATGCTCTGACATGACTGGACAAGGTGCATTGAGAGTTTGAAGTATCGAGTTGTGAGTTGTCTCAAATTGAAGCTATATTATGATTATAACTCATGCGTGACCCATAAAATGTGCAAATAGCAATAGGTACTATTGGATTTTTGAAGAGAGAAAGGGGTCTATGGATGTTGTTTCTGATTATTTCTTATTAGAAAAACAACTAATGGATTTTGGTTGAAGTGGCAAGTTTGCTCCCATTCTTTTTTATGCTTTGGGAATTCGCAAATGGTATCTTACTATTGTTTTTTCTTGTTGTTCCACCCTTCCTTTTCATTCCTTTATTCAAGACTTAGAGAGGTTTCTCAATGTCCTATTCAAGTGTGGAAAATATGGTGAAAGAGAGGCCAGTGGACCCTTCATGTCCTTTCGTCCTCTTAATTGGATTCAGTCTGTAATATTTCCATATTTTATTGTTTTGCTCATAAATTGTCCGTTACCTCCCCCTCCTACTATGGACATCAGCTCCAGCCTCCAGGTTGAACATATAAAATCCAGGGAGTCTAACCTGAATTATTCTGATTTTTTATATGATGTCTCTTGGCTTTGCTCTTGCGCATTAGGCAAGTTTTTTTCCTCTTTTGCTGGGAATCTATCAGTAGCAAGTCCAGATTGTCTTAACACTCTAACATGTTTTGTTTTAGGACACTTCACAGGCTAGCATCTCGGAAGAAACTCGATCACTATCTGCTACTCTAGTGCCTCCATCCGATGTATAGATGGTATACTTTCTGGTTTCTCGCTATTATGAAGCAAACTTTGTTTACTCTTGATGTAACCTATGTGTTGCACCTTCTCTTTAGTTTGAAATACCTATGTGTTTTTCTTTTTTTCTCTTTTCATTTGGTGCTGGAAGCAACGCCATCAGGTATATAGCAAGTACTCCTTATGGGACTCATTTTGCTTCTCAATTGGAGGTTTTGGGGACTCGGATGCTGTGCTTCTGTCGCCTGCTGCTTGACAAATCGTTCAATGGTTGGATACCTGGTTTGTGATTGTGGTCCCAATGGAGTTGTACATTTGGATACCTGGTTTGTGATTGTAGTGCCGCAATGGAGTTGTACATCTATTTGGGTTTTTTTTTTTTTTTTTCCCAGCACCAGTTATCTGGGTGTTGTATTTTTCCGTCCTACCTTAATGTGGAGCGAGTGATGGACATAAAGACACCATAATACTCTGGCCTCTCCATAAACAGATTCCTTTCGAGACATCAAGCAGGTGGCCCGGCAGGGTATGCCACAACCTTTTCCAGTGAGACTGTTTGGTCTTACGAATTCTGATTTTAAAACGAGTGATTGGCTTTGTACCCCCTTCTTTATCGAGCTTGGGACTAACAAGAATGGTTGGAATAAAAATACCCATCTATTTCGTTTTTGCATATCGATATAGAACTCGGATGGTACTTACGGCGGTATTGCAGCAGTGGAGTTGCAGGGACAATGATGATTTTGTGAAGACTCCATATATGGATTTGTTAAAAGGAATCGTTTGCGTTTGTTGTTCTGCTTAAGACTAGTTTCCATACATTCTTCAACAATGTCCTCTATTCGCCCGGGATAAATTATTCAGCATACTTTCCAGTGATTTTTTACTTTTCAGGTGGAGATCGGTGATTTAAGGAATGGAACATTAAGTTGAGAGATTTTAGTGGCAATAAATTGTGATTTGGGTTTTGTTCATCAGAGTTTTAAGATGTATTCGTAGTTAGATGTTTGTTCATTTGGAGACTTTTGTTTTATTTTGGTGGTGTACATTTGTATCGCGAGAAATGGGGGCTGGAAGTGTATAAAATACAATGGCTGTGTTTGGTTAGATAGTTTAGTTTAGTTTTGATGATGTCAGCAGGTGTAATGAGTGGAGAGAGATAGAGAGAGAAATGAGGGAAATGATGATGTCATCAAAACATTAAACTAAAACTAAAACTAAACAGGGAAATGAACAAGGCCAGTGTATTTTGGAGTTTTATTCTGGAAAATCTAGGTCATTACACTCGGTTACATGGAAAGAGTTCTAAAATTTAACTCAAAATTGTTAAAAATATACATAGAAACAGAAATAATTCAATTGACGACTTACGTTAAGCCAAATGGGTCCTGCTAGAAACCACCCTATGGGTGATGTACTTTTTTCCCTTGATCCGACAGCTCGTTGTACGAGCGAAACAAAGTTGGGTTCTTTCAAGTAAAACACTAAGAACAACTCCAAGAGGCTCTCTTGGCTATTGTAAAGAGCCAAAACCAATTTTCACCACTCCAAGAGGCTTGCTATTTTCCTCTCTACTATGCATATACCCATTCTGCCTTGCTACTTGTGGCGGGGGAGCAAGGTTTTGAATCTCGTATCGGACAGGGTACCGGTTTTCTTACTGGTACGGTACGGTACCGGTACCGGTCGAGTACCGGTACCGTTTCGGATTTAGCGGTACTACACATATATACATATATAAAAATAGAAATTTTTACTCGTATCACCCAATTTTTTTTTTGGTAAATTATATCATCCAATTATTTATAAAATATATTATATTAAAAATAACTATATTATATTAAATATAATAGTTCTAAAAAAATAATTACATGGAGGATTTATAATTTTTGGGTGTGAGAATAGTTGATGCTTTAAAAGTCTTTGTCATTTTCAATGTTCTCTCTGGATGGTCTTTGTCATTTTCAATGTTCTCTCCGTATAGTCTACTCTTATCTCCGTATAGTCTACTCTTATCTCAACACGGAGAAAACGTAAAAGACTAAAAGTCTACAAGAATACTCCACCCTTTCCTTTTCCCAACAAAACCTCCCTCTCTCTCCTCTATCTCCAAGTCCAGGACTCCAAAGAAAACCCTTCTATCTCTATCTCTATCTCTCATATTCTTCAACCCAAACCATTGGATCGACACCAGCCGCACCACGGCACCACCACCTGTGACTCTTTGTCGATGCCACACCACTGGTCGACCACGCCAACAGCCGTGACGCCGTCCACAACTGGATGAAAGTCACCTGAAAACGTGAAGAAGAGAGCTGTACAGAAATCGCCGGAGAGGTGGCCATCGATGTTCGCCGGAGAGGATTAAAGTAACAGTAGATCGGCAACCATTTTTACACTTTACAGAAAGGGGAAAACGTGAAGAAGAGAGGTTTTTATATGAAATTTTTGAGAAATTTACAAAAACGCCATCTGCAATTTCTCGGCCGGAACAGCCGGTACCACGGTACCTTCCGGTATCGTCCGGAATGACCGGAACTGTCCGATATTGGCCGGAATCGAGGACGGGACGGTATCATAAGGTGACCTTACCGTTTTTATTGAAATCCGGTACGTACCGGCTGGTACGGTACGAGATTCACAACCTTGCGAGGGAGGCAGCCTTGCTACTTTCCTCTCTCCTTTTTATTTTTAACTTAAAATGTTTGTAAGTTTTATTCTTCATATCTAATGTTGAAAAAAGATATATTTTTGAAACTTACGCGACGAGATCTATCAAATAAGACTAATATTGAATATGAAATTACGGGTAAAAATAATAATTTTTTTGGGTGCAGGTTTTTTTGAAATAGTTATTATGAGCTCAAACTAAGATAAATTCATGAGCTCAAGTTCTATAAACAATCAAGAGTCCAAAGTCAATCAAAATCCCGAGCTCAAACCCAAATTAGTTTGGATGGAGAGCAAAATAGAGAGTTGTGTTGGAATACATAGATGAAAAATGAATAGGCAAAATAAAAACAGTACTTTTTTGGTCCTTTTGGATAGACAAAGTAGAGAGGAGTATTGGAGATGCTCCAAGAATGTAAAAGATACATTGAAGTGTGTGTGTTTTATTGTGTACTCCCTCCGTCCCATAAAGTTTGGTCCCTACGAAACTACGTGCAATTTTCAAACTAAAAAATAATGTATTTACCAAAATAATTTTTTAATTTTTTTTGCACCGTATAAAAGTTCTCGATGAGATCTATCAAACAAGATCCATATTGACTAAAAAATTATTTTCATAAGCACGTTATTTTTTAGCTTGAAAATTGCACGTAGTTTCGTAGGGACCAAACTTTATGGGACGGGGGGAGTATTTATTAGACACACGTTAAGAAAATCCGTATAAGTCCTCAGTCAACTCCACACAAAATATTGAGGAAGTTTCCTAGCGTGGAGCGCAGCAACAGTTACTTTGGCTTCCGCGAAACTCCACACAAAGAGGAACGTCAGAAGGGCGGTGTAGAAGTTTGCATACAGCAGAGCCACAATCAGCTACACTTATGCACGTCTTTGCGTACAAGCACCGAACCCCAGGAATATCCCCATTGGCCCCTACAATAACGGAACACAAAAACATCAAATACTTTGACCAATTTTTTAATTTTTTAGTAGAAACAACATACTTTGACCTATTTTTTAAATAATAATATTAAGTTAGGTTAGTTCAAACTCATCGTAGAATGCTTAAAAGGGAGGTTTATGATCCTCCATCAGTCCATCCCAACTCTATAAAAAAAAAAAAAACAAATAAAGAGATAATAGATTTGCTTGATGGAGCCAGTGGGGTCTAGTATGGGCTATCATCCTTTCTACGACTTGAAAAATTCATACTATTACATTGAAAAAAATACATCTTATCAAATTATATAGCCCTATCCCTCCTCTACAGATATCGACGGCCCCCTACGAAAAAATTTCTGGCTCCGTTTAGGATGGAAATGGTGGACATAAATATTTAATTAGGGTATGCAATGAATATCAAAAGATTTTTCCACTTTTCTAAAACGTAGAAAATGGTGAATATATAAATCTAAGAATGTAGCTCCGATCCAATATCTGTCCCGGATAATTACTAATTGTCATAAAATGTTAGACTATCCGTGACAAATATTGGAGTAGAGCCTAGCAATAAATTTATTAGCCAATTAAAAATAAGTTTCCAAATTTTCTGAAAATATAAAATAAAGTCAAGCTACACTCTTGTGTCACTGAACTAAGACATAAATAAATTATTTCTTGTCTTATTTTCCTACTACTGAAACCGGGATATTGAAAGAGAGAGAGAGAGAGAGAGATTACCATTGAAAACAACAAGGAGAAACATCGAGAATAAGAGAAGAGACACGAACACGACTTGACGATTCTGAGATGCCATTTCCTGTACAAAAATAAAAAGAAAAAAAAAATTAGAGCCACCTTTTCCACATTAATTAGGCTTGAAAATGTCCCACTTAGAAAGAAAAAAAAGTAATTAAACTCGTGTTTATGAAAAGTTTAATAAATTTGCATATCCATATAGAAATGTTAGAGCAACTCCAACAGGACCACCCCTCTCTAAAATGAAGAGTGGAAGTGACACATTGAGGGGAAATATTGTAATTTATGTCCTCTTTTCCTTAAAGAGTTGTACTGTTTGGAGGGACTCATCCACCTTTTTGTCACATCCACTCCCCAAATTAATTTTCGGCTCTCTAATTTTATTGAGCCGAAAATTAATTTGGTGAGTGGATGTGACAAAAAGGTGGATGGGTCCCTCCAAACAGTACAACTCTTTAAGGAAAAGAGGACATAAATTACAAAATTTCCCCTCAATGTGTCACTTCCACTCTTCATTTTAGAGAGGAGAGGCATTGTTGGAGATGCTCTTATAAGAACAAATTTTCTCTAACTACAATTGGTCTTTTTTTCTCCACCTTTGTTTTTTTTTTGAGCAGACCCATGGTCCCACCTTTGTTTTTTTTTGAGCAGTCATTGAAAAATCTACACACAGTCTAAACACAGCAATGCAGGAACGTCGTTTTGGAGGGGGGGGCCCACTTAGTATTGTCAGAGCGAGAGAGAGGGGGAATAGGTGGGGAATGGATGATTTTTTTCCTATTGTTTGTTCATGAGTAGCCAACCCCTGTCTCTCCCTTTCCTATTGTTTGTTCATGAGTAGCCAACCCCTGACTCTCCCCCCCCCCCCCCCCCCTCTCTCTCTCTCTCTCTCACAGATGGAAAATCGAAGGCCAGAGATCTTATACCCACTCTCGTCTCTCACCTCTCAGTGCTCTCACTCCATCTTCTCTCCTAAACTACGCCGCAGCAACGACGGCATCATCGTCGACCAGGCAGCAACGACGGCATCATCGAAGAAAAAAAAGAAGAAGATCGTCCTAGAAGCAGAAGATCTCGAGTAGTAAGTACGATCCTCGATTTTTTTTGTTCTGCACATTTGTGTGTACAGATCTGTAGATTATTTGTGATAATGATGTAGATTTTTTTGATGATAAACACTACACAGGTCCTCTTGTCGTCCTCCGTCGGCAGTATTGATCTGGCAAGCTTCATGCGGATTCCGGGGCTGAAGTCGTCTTGGGGTGGCCTGGCGTGGCGGCTAGCGGTGGACTAATAAGGAGGGTTTCGAAGAAAGTGGGTTTTTGCCGGCTTTTCTCAGTTGGATTTTCGTACCAGTCTGGTTCTTCACAGATCTGGTGAGTTTGGTGGTGGAAAATAAGCGACTTAGTCGTTTCTTGGGTGACTCGGCTTGACTCTGTTTCGACTCAGTGTTGCAGCTGAGTTGGTATTATGAGTTTCAGTCTTGTTTTCTGGGTTTGATTAGCTGTTTTTGTCTCTGTATTCTTTAGGCTTTTTCTTTTCCGAACTGGTTTTACCAGTTTTCTGGTAGCTTTTGCAGCCCCTTTACCGGAGTGACAAAAGAAAGGAGAGTAGTCTGGTTCACCTTACTGAGGAGAAAAGAAAAGAAATGGTTCTTGTCTCTCACCCTGTCATCCAAATAGCAGTGAGAAAGGAGAATCTCTTCCTTCAATTCCGGCGACAATTCCGATGACCTCGAAACTGAGTTTCAAGCACAAATCCGGCTGACGACGATCCGACGATGGGGTAGCCCGCCCTCGCCGCTGGCGTCCCGTTTTCTCACCAAATCTCGCTACTTTTGTTGAGAAACGGGAAGGGGAAAAGAGAGGGGGGGGGGGGGGTTTGGGTAAGGGAATCTGATTTCTCATCATTTCTCCTTCTCTCCCACCCTTTTGTTCATCCAAACGAGGGAGAGAAAGGGTTTTCCTTTCTTCTCCTTTCTTTTGTCTCCAAATCGCGAAGTCCAAAGACACTGTTGAAGATTTCACCTGGTTTATTTGTTAATGGATTAGCTGGGCTTCCCCTAGGATGCGTCACTACTGAATATCTTGCGGACTCTACACCCACACAGTGTTGGTTTGCCTTGTGCATCACAATTACTTGTTGGAAAAAATACAGCGACAATCGTAATTCCGAAGAACAATTACTTCTGAAGAACAAATACAGCGGCACACGAAATTGACAAAATTGGAAAATTACATAAACTGTAACCAGAGATACAAACAGTAGAAACGTCGAGTCGTGTGTAACCACACTCTCCTTAACAAAGATGCGCCGCCTACCGTGGGTGTTGTAGGTTGATCCGACGTCTTCGTCCTAGGATACAACCGCTTAAACCACGGCCAACAGAACACCTCTGTTGACTGCCTTGGCGAACTGAAACCGGTGTTCTAAAAGTCGATCAAGTCGGCCGACTAGTCGGCTCCAAGTCGCTAGTTGGAGGTCCTCCGACTTGATCAAAATCCGACTAGTCGGGCAAAAATCGGCGATTAGTCGGCCAAGTCGGCGATTAGTCGGCCAAAAGTAGCTAGTCAGCAGCCGACCGACCTGGGACCGACTAGCGTCTTTTAGAACCTTGACTGAAACAAACGTCTTCCTCTCTCTCTCAAAATACAGTTTCTGGAATGTAGTGTGAAGCACGAATTTCTGATAGATGAAGCACTCAACGGAGCTGCCCTTAAATAGCTGGAAAATGAAGCTGCAGCATTCAAGTCGTGAATCAATGGGGAGCCTCCCCAATGAATACGAATTCAAATTCTGCCAATGAATTGAGGAATAAAAAACTGCCGCAATAACTCTGGAGATTTACAGCCTTCAATCTCAATCATGGGGAGGTTACGAGGTGTTATAAACAGCAATTAACAACGTAATATTCTGCCATCAACGCGTGTAATAAACAGCTACGTGGGTCCTTTCGGTTGCCTCGAGAGACCCTCCGAACGCCCGGTTTCATTCACACCGAATTTCCGAGAAATTTCCAACAATCCCCCCCATGAATGGAAATTGGCAGGCATACTGACGCAGAAATACAAAGCTGACCCGAGAGAGAGGCAACGGATAATTCCTGCATAGGATAGGTAGCTTTTGGCCTTGAACCTTCCCTTGTGATAGCCTATCGAGTTTACTGGCAGACCAGTGTGCGACCCTGCTTTGAACTGTTCCGCCGCCGATGTAAACTTAGACAACAGACGTCACACAGGACTTCTCCTGACGTAGTTCAGTTCTCATTGTTGGGTTCATTTCGGCCATGACACCCCCCTTCCTGGTTTTGCAAGTATTTTCTCGAGAATTTCGCCAGAATTCTCACAGAAGCGGCCCCACTTCATACTCACATAGGTGACCTTCTTATAAAGGGTATCCTGCTATACCCCGTTAGGCATCTCCGACACATAAGAGTCATTAAAAGTAATGCTTAACCTCTTCCACTTTATAGGCTTCACTGTTTTGCATCCTAGAAATGGGCAGGAGATCAAATCTCCACAGTGATCGTTCTCTGTTACACGCAAAAGATAGTCTCATTGAACCTAGATCTTGGGATCTCCAGTCAGCTAGGTTGGCTACCCCCACGGTAACTATGAGCTTAGTGGCTTTAGCCCCATTCCTCTCGATGCTTTCTCAACTAGCTCTCGAGATAACCCTTTGGTTAGCGGATCCGCAATATTGTCTTTTGACCTCACATAGTCAATTGTGACAACCCCACTTGAGAGCAGTTGTTTAATGGTATTATGTCTTCGACGTATGTGTCTTGACTTACCATTATAATTAGCACTCAAAGCCCTACCAATCGCAGCTTGACTATCACAGTGGATACTAATAGCTGGCATTGGTTTTGACCATCTTGGAATATCTTCCAGGAACTGTCGTAGCCACTCGGCCTCTTCAGTTGCTTTATCTAAAGCAATGAATTCAGATTCCATTATAGACCGTGCTATACACGTCTGTTTAGAAGATTTCCAAGCAACTGCTGCACCACCAAGTGTGAAGACATATCCACTCGTGGATTTTGAGTCCATATCCGATATCCAATTCGCATCACAGTACCCTTCTAGTACTGCTGGATATCTGGTATAGTGCAACCCCAGATCACGAGTATACCTCAAATAATGTAGTACTCTGACTATCGCCTTCCAGTGATCGTGTCCTGGATTACTCGTGTATCTGCTCAGTCTGCTTACTGAGTAGGCTATATCAGGCCTTGTACAACTCATCAAGTACATGAGGCTCCAAATTATCCGAGAATACTCTAATTGGGACACCCCTTCCCCCCCATTCTTGGATAAATGGAGACTAACGTCCATGGGGGTTCTTGCGATGCCTGTATCAGACTGGTTGAACTTTTCAAGAATTTTATCAACGTAGTGTGTCTGAGACAACGCAAGTCCATCAGATGTTCTGGTGATCTTGACACCTAGTATCACATCTGCAAGGCCCATATCCTTCATGTCAAACTTAGAGTTCAACATATTCTTGGTAGATCGAATGACCCTGTCATTACTACCAACAATTAGCATATCATCAACATAGAGACGCAAAATGACATATCCTTCATCAGTATCCTTGACATAAACACATTTGTCACATTCGTTGATGCGGAAGCCACTAGACAACATTGCATAGTTAAACTTCTCATGCCATTGTTTCGGAGCTTGCTTTAGACCATACAGAGATCTAACAAGTTTACAGACTTTCCTCTCTTGGCTTGGCGCGGAAAAACTCTCGGGTTGTTCCATATAGATTTCTTCTTCTAAATCGCCATTTAGGAAAGCTGTTTTTACATCCATCTGATGTATCTCAAGGTTTCGCAAAGCTGCGATAGCAATTATCATCCGAATGGAATTGATCCTTGAGACCGGCGAATAAGTATCAAAGTAATCTAGGCCCTCTTTTTGCCTATAGCCTTTAATGACAAGCCTAGCTTTGTACTTATCTATCGACCCATCTGCTTTCATCTTCCTCTTGAAGATCCACTTATAGCCAGAGGCTTTCTACCAAGTGGCAGATCCACTAGTTCCCACGTATGGTTCTGTAGGATGATGGAGTCGATTTCACTTTTAATGGCCTTTTTCCACAAAGGACCTTCAGGACAGGTAACAACTTCCTTGTAAGTCCGAGGCTCACTTTCTAACAAATAAGTTAGAAAGTCTGGACCAAAGGACGTTGATGTCCTAGCACGCTTACTACGTCTGGGTTCAACCTCTTCCTTTTCTTGGTCTCCACTGCTATAATTAGCAGGATGCAAGGTCCGTTTCACTGAACTGGACTCCCCGATGGATCTATACGGAAAAATGTGCTCGAAAAATGACACATTTATAGACTCCATGTAAGTGTTTTTGTGTATATCTGGTACTCCAGACTCATACACAAGGAACCGGTATGCACTACTATTGTGTGCATAACCGATGAACACACAGTCAACGGTCTTCGGTCCTATCTTCTCATATTTAGGAGGAGGTATTGCTACTTTAGCAAAACACCCCCAAACTCGCAAGTGCTAAAAGTTAGGCTTCTTACCTTTGAGCAACTCATAAGGTGTTTTGTCTAACTTTTTGCGGGACATTAAATTCAAAAGATAGTTAGCGGTCAACACCGCTTCACCTCACATGTTCTGAGGCAACCCAGAACTAACCAACATAGCATTCATCATTTCTTTCAATGTACGATTTTTGCGCTCCGCAGTTCCGTTCTGCTGAGGCGAGTAAGGTGCGGTGGTTTGGTAAATAATACTGTGTTCAGCACAGTAATTACCAAACGGTGATTCAAATTCACCACCTCGGTCACTTCTCACCACCTTAATCTTACTGTTAAGTTGGTTCTCCACCTTATTCTTAAAAAGAATGAACTTGTCCAACGCTTCATCCTTGCTCTTTAGCAAGTATACATAGCAATATTTCGTGCTATCATCAATAAAAGTAATGAAATACTTGTTTGCATTCGGCGTTTGGACATACTTCAAATCACACACATCAGTGTGGATTAGCCCCAATGGTTCGGTACTTCTTTCAACCGATCGAAACAAAGTCCTAGTCAACTTTGCTTCGACACAAGTTTCACACTTGTGATTTGTATCAATATTAAAAGCTGGAATATGGTCCAAGTTAACTAATCTAGGCATAGATTCATAATTAACATGACCTAGTCTACCATGCCACAAAATGGAAGACTCAAGCACATAAGCAATTGGGGCATTTGTCTTATTGATAGTAGGGATAACAGTCATTACATTCATTTTAAACAGCCCATCGGCCATATAACCTTTCCCCACATATGATCCAGCCTTAGTCAGAATGACCCTATCTGATTCAAACACCATGCGAAAGCCGTGCTTGCTTAGCAAAGAACCAGATATTAGATTCTTGCGAATGTCTGGCACAAACAACACCTTGTTCAGGGTCAATGTCTTCCCCGAAGTCATCTTCAGGACCACTGTTCCTTCACCAGCAATATCTGAGGTCGCTGAATTCCCCATAAACAGCTTCTCCCCATTAACCGGCTCAAGTGACGTGAACATCTTCTTGTCACAGCAGATATGGCGGGTAGCCCCAGTGTCAATCCACCACTCCCGTGGATTCGAGCCCACCATGTTCACCTCAGATACCATAGCTGAGAAGTTCATGTCAGAACTACCTCCCGAGGCTTCTGCAATATGCGCTTGTGGACGAGGTGGCTTCTTGCACTCAGATGCTTTATGGCCAAACTTGTCACAATTGAAGCATTTCCCTTGGAACTTTTCCTTTTGCGCGACACCGCCCTTTGGTCCCAGATGGACACTTTTGCCCTTCTGCTTGTTAAACCGCTTGTCATGATGGTTCTTTTTCACACCACTTGAGGAAGGACGACCATGCTCCACCATATTGGCCTTTGCCATTTCGGCCTCCTTGGCAGCCTTCTCTCTAGCCCGATTTCCTTCCGTGACATTGAGCTTGTAGAAGAGAGTCTCCAATGTCATCTCCTTGTTCTTGAACATGAGAACTCTTGAATTCCTTCCAAGTTCCTGGAAGCTTGTGGATGATAGCAGCCACCAAAAATGCCTCAGGCAACAACATTCCTTCCCGGACAGGCAGCAAGGGTCGAGGGGGGTAGCGCCCCCTCGCGGGAGTTCGAGGGCAGCGCCCTCGAAACCTAAACGGTATACACAATTCACTGCTTAAGCGATCAAGGCAATTCATCTTCTGCCTCTGCCAAGTATACCAATCCTTGTGCTACTACACTGGCCATGTACTAAGGCTGAGTAATTAACCTTCCACTGGTTATATTACTGCAGGCAGAGCACACGCTTAGGCCGAACTAGCCCAACCACTGGCTGTTCTCAAACCCAACACAAGGACTTCTATCACAAAGCAGAGATCTAGAGGACTGTGGCTAAGCAACGTCACTGCTTAAGCAGAGTAGGTTGCTCCAGAAGCCAAACAATCCACTGATCACAAGTTTCTGGCCGAGCAATGTCAAGGCTTAAGCCAAGTAGATTGCTCCAGAGGCCTATCAAACTTAACAGATCAAGGCCAGTTGCGCACAACTGCCTAAAGCCGTGGCTTAATCAGTGAAGTTCAATCGCGCACGATTGACTGAGGCCGTAGCCCCTGATATTTTTTTTTTTTTATCTATTTCCCACACGAGTAATCTAGTCAGATTACTATATGATCTCAACAAGATACCACCAATTCTGTCTCTACTTCGATTCTGTTCTTGCAACTCAAAAGTCAGTACCAAACAGAATTGTTTTTCTGAAATTCGATTGCCAATCGATAAGAAAATCTTTGTTAAGCTTGTTGGAAAAAATATAGCGGTAATCGTAATTCCGAAGAACAATTACTTCTGATATATATAAACATGAACAGATTACAGTAAAATACACACAAAATTGACAAAACTGGAAAATTACATAAACTGTAAACAGAGACACAAACAGTAGAAACGCCGAGTCGTGTGTAACCACACTCTCCTTAACAAAGATGCGCCGCCTACCGTGGGTGTTGTAGGTTGATCCGACGTCTTCGTCCTAGGATACAACGGCTTGGATCACGGCCAACAGAACACCTCTGTTGACTGCCTTGGCAAACTGAAACAAACGTCTTCCTTTCTCTCTCAAAACACAGTTTCTGGAATGTAGTGTGAAGCACGGATTTCTGATAGATGAAGCACTCAACGGAGCTACCCTTAAATAGCTGGAAAATGGAGCTGCAGCATTCAAGTCTTGAATCAATGGGGAGCCTCCCCAATGAATACGAATTCAAATTCTGCCAATGAATTGAGGAATAAAAAACTGCCGCAATAACTCTGGAGATTTACAGCCATTCAATCTCAATCATGGGGAGGTTACGAGTTGTTATAACCAGCAATTAACACTGTAATATTCTGCCATCAACGCGTGTAATAAACAGCTACGTGGGTCCTTTCGGTTGCCTCGAGAGACCCTCCGAACGCCCGGTTTCATTCACACCGAATTTCCGAGAAATTTCCAACATTACTTGCTTGGGATTAAGCGATCTCGTAATTACTACTACCTAGAGCACCTGATTTATTTGTTAATGGATTAGCTGCGCTTCCCCTAGGATGCGTCACTACTGAATATCTTGCGGACTCTACACCCACACAGTGTTGGTCTGCCTTGTGCAGCACAATTACTTGCTCGGGATCAAGCGATCTCGTAATTACTGCTACCTAGAGCACCATCAGGATTAAGCGATCTCGTAATTACTTCATCACATCTTAGAAGCTCTTGGCATCGCACCTATAAAATGACCTTGGCCAACAACTATTCAAGGTTTCTACCCATTGAAATTAGATTAAGGCACATAAGGGAACAATCAAAACAGAGGTCCAATTAACCCATTTGTGTTCTATTCGAATTAGGGGGTTTTCAATCACAAACCCTAGTTTATCAAGAATTAGGTTTTCCAATTAGAAGTTATCTAGATGAATGAAACAATGTGAGTCATCTTTGTCTGGGTCGTGTTCGAAGAGATCGCTGGCTATTTCAGAGCTTTCTTGGCGGCGCGATGAAGGCAGCATAAATAATATGGTAAGTATTATTACACGAGGTAATACTTACCATAAATATGTAAGAGATGAACTAATTTGACTTGGATAACTGCGTGTGTGTAAAAACTAAAAAATACTTGGGGGTGTTTCACTGACTTAGTTTTTTTGGTTTTTTGGTTTTTTTTTGGATGTTTTTGTTTTGCAATAAAACTAACTTGTTCCAATAATGAGTTTTTTGGTTTTTCGGTTTTTATTGTTCCCACTAACTTGTTCCATTAAACTAGTTTTTTGTATGTTTAGTTTTGCAAAAAAAACTAACTTGTTCCACTAACTAGTTTTTTGGCTTTTTTGGTTTTTAGTTTTGCAAAAAACTAAGTTGGTTTTTGTTAGTGGAATGAGATAGTTTTTGAGTTAAAAAAAACTTTTTTTTTTTTTTTTTTGCGGAACGGGGCCTTGGTCTCAAATATATAAACTAATTTGACCGAGACTTACTGAGTTGTAATTCACCTACACAATATGATTTCCTTTGTACCAAAATGGATAAATGGGTACATATAATGTACCGAGTACTGATTAAAATATATATATATATATAATGTACCGAGTGGGATCTATTTTTGAGTCTCATAAATAATCCAAACCGTTCAATAATTATTATAAAATATTTATTTGATTAATGTCCGCGAAACTCATCTCAATTCGACATAGGTAAGTGGGTGATCCGAATTTAAAGTTTTCATTTTAGATTCAAGATCCTAATCTCTGAATAAAACCTTGAAATTTAGATCACTCACTTACGTATATCGAAGTGAGCTAAATTTGTGAAGGGACATTCAAAATGATTATTAAACGGTTTGGAATATTTGTGAGAGACCAAATGCCAAACCGTCATTACATTTTCTATTACTATATATCTCTAGTTTCTGTACGCCTAACAGGGTCCGTACCAACATAGAGAATTATAGGCACAAGCATGCTTTGATTTGATTAGTTTAATAAGTGCACATCGCGTTCTCGTCACTCTTCAAGAGTGACATAAGGTGTTGGGGGTACGGGTCTTGCGCGATAACCAACAAAATTTTCCTGGCAGGTCCAATTTGGAAAACAAACTTTATCGGGTGGAACATTCCTCCCGATAAAGTGCGCTCGAGAGAGAGAGACCACATTCTCCACCCACCTATGGAACCCCGCCACCATTGCCACCGCCACTAGCAACGGCAACATCAGAAGCGCCACCACCGCCTGACGTTCAAATTCAATCCCAAAAAACCCCCTCAGAAACCCCCCCAGAAACCCCCCCTAGTCACTGTCAAACAGAGAACACTAACAAGGCCATGGCGAATTTCAAGGCATTCGTAATGGCAATAGCCGCCTCCAATCCTAAAAGACCACTCACTCCTTCCCTAAAGACCCTCATTCAAAACCGATTCAATCAGTTCTTCCCCGATTCTCACACCCCCGATCATCCCACTTATGCTGCTGTAAGTCTTCTCGCATTATTTATGATTATGTGAATGCATTTGTACATAACACTATGGGTTTTCATACTAAGGCCTTGTTCTCCAATAGATTTTAGGTACATAAAATTTCACATTTTATGACACTCCAATCTCAATACATAAAATGTAAAAGTGATTTTATGAGATTCTCATAAAATCCTCTTAAAATCTATAGGAAAACCACTACATTTTATCAGTTGGGAAAACAACTTCATTTTATCACCCCTCCATAAAATGTTCATTTTATGAGATTTTCATAAAATCTACCTAAAATCTATTGGAGAACAAGGCCTAACATCCTATTGTCTGAAAGAAAAGAAAACAAAAAGAATGCGTTTGTATTCAAATGCTCGGGATACATTTAATGTCGATTTATATAGAGGCAATTGCATGTAAAAAAAAATTCACGTGAATGCGTTTATAATGTGTACTCGATGTAGGGTTTTTGAGTTGTAATCTGACATTAGAAAGACTGACAATGCCTTATCATTTCTTGATGTCAATTTCAGAAATAATCTGTTTGATTAGCAAGATAACAGAAGGTTATGGGGAGAGAGACACTATTAGGTTTCCATGTGTGTGATAGACAAGAAAAGGAAGGAAAGGGCAAGAAAATAAAATTTTTGGAATATGTCAACTATGCAAGTAAAGTTCCTTTTCTTTTTTCTGTAACAAGTTCATGAAAATAGTCATCTACGTCACAAAGGCTTAAGTTTCTATGTGTAAAGACTTTGGCAGTAGTAAAGAATACGAATGCATGTATGCATATGCTCCTGATACATATATAACAAGATTTACATAGTGGCAATTGGATGTGAATGCCTGTATGAATCCATCATTACTCTTGCGGATTTCTACTGGCAGTAGGGTTTTTGCTTATATTTTTGAAGGGGGAGTCTGAAATTTGATTGCAATCTGACTAAAACCAGAAAGAATGATAATATCATATCATTTCTTGATGTATCTTTGAGTAGCAAGATAACCTTAACATTGCATAGTGGGGGGAAATGTGTTAACTTTTCTTGTGTTTGATTGAACAAGAGAAGGATGGGAAGGGCTAGTAATAAAAATTTCAGGACAGGTCACGTATGCTTGTAAACAAGCACATGAAACTAGTTATCTTGAGTTTGGAATCTTATATGTATCGCAGAAACTTACTCTAAGCAAGTTATTTACTTAAAGCATGTAAGGTTGATTTTGACAAATACAAATTTTTCTTGTGGCATCCCTGGTACTCCATTTAAGATATGTAATAAGAAAACTCTACCACAAATGATTCATCCTGGTCAAATGCTTGCATGAAAATAAATTTTCGTTTTCCTTTTCTATCCCTTCACCTTCACCCATTTTCACTGTCTATATCTTTGCCTTTCTAAGCAACCATACTTATTTACGTGCATATTCAATGAGGTCATAATTGTCCATCTTTTAATTGTAATTCTTGATTAGTGCATGCATGTATGTGGTTCTATGCTCTATGCATTCCTGTATACGAGCGTGCATTATGCACACATAAAAAGTGTTGACGATGACGTGTCTTTTGCACATTCTTGTAATTGTGCAAATTTTAAAGAAGGAGAAAATTGATGAGTGTCTGTGAATTTGATTTTCCGAAGCCATGTTTAAATCAGAAAAAATGTTTTGCTTTGGAATTTTGTGCTCAAGTGTGCCATCTTTTTTTCTGCTGAGGAATTTGGAGGTCAGTGAGGCTGGCCTGCAAAAGCTTATTTCCTCACTCATTCAGTTATTTGTGCATGGTTTGTGTCAAACTATGCAAATACATTATTTATATGCTACATGTATTGATTTGTTGAAGTTTTTTGAGTTTTTGACTATGCACGGTGTTGTTCTTTGTATAGTAATTGTGCATCTCACAAAACACTGAGTTAATCTCTGCGTGCATTTTCAGTTGTAATAGTTCTGATTGTGTGTTGTGGGACGTGATGTAGATGATAATTGCTGCACTTGGGGATTTGAATGAGGAAGGGGGTTTCAGTGAGGAGTCAATATCAAAGTTCATTAAAAATAAGTACAATGATTTGCCGCGGGCTCACTCTACTTTCCTGGATGTGGGGGTAGTGACGAGAAGACTCGAGAACAGAAGCTACAAACTAGCGTCATAGAAGAACAAAAGCAGCCAGAAGAAGAACAGAACGACGTGAGCGAAGGACAAACTCTTGGACAACAAATTGAAGTGATTGAGGGAAAAGGTATATCATTGGACCAGCAAAGTGGAGTTATTATGGAACCAGATAAGCGGCTGAAACAAGAAATTAAATTGCCTGAAAATCGCAGCCAAATGGCAGAGCATCAAAGTAGAGTGGTTGAAGGATTATCTTGGTCGCAGATTCATAAGCAGCTGCAACAGGAACGGGAGAAGCCACATCCCAGGAAGTTAGTGATTCTGGATTCGGCTTCGACCTCCCATACCTGAATCAGCGACAGTAGCAAATGTCTATGAATCATTCCCTTTGGACCATTGCCATGACAAGGAACCAGCTGAAACGGTACTTCATGCATTTATTAAGATATTATCACCAACTAATCAACAATGTCAAAATGAGCAGCAGCAACCAATTAAGCGACGCCGAGGGAGGCCTCCTAAACCAAAACCAGAAGCAGATGAAACTAGTGGGTTGTTAACTTGTTATTAAATTCAAGTGATCAGCAGCAGAAGTATAGAGCCAGGGGAAGGCCACCAAAGTGCAAATCATCTGCTGGTCAACCGAGACAGCGACGTCGGGGGAGGCCTCCTAAACTAAGACAAGAAGCTGATGAAACTACTGGGCTGTCATTAATTGGAATCAGTCCATAATATTTCCATATTTTATTGTTTTGCTCATAAATTGTCCGTTACCTCCCCCTCCTATGGACATCAGCTCCAGCCTCCAGGTTGAACATATAAAATCCAGGGAGTCTGACCTGAATTATTCTGATTTTTTATATGATTGTCTCTTGGCTTTGCTCTTGCGCATTAAGCAAGTTCTTTTCCTCTCGTGCTGGGAATCTATCCATAAGTCCAGATTGTCTAACACTCTAACATGCTTTTTTTTAGGACACTTCACAGGCTAGCATCTCGGAAGAAACTCGATCACTATCTGCTACTCTAGTGCCTCCATCCGATGTATAGATGGTACACTCTCTGGTTTCTCGCTTTTATGAAGCAAACTTTGTTTACTCTTGATGTAACCTATGTGTTGCACCTTCTCTTTAGTTTGAAATACCTATGTGTTTTTCTTTTTTTCTCTTTTCATTTGGTGCTGGAAGCAACGCCATCAGGTATATAGCAAGTACTCCTTATGGGACTCGTTTTGCTTCTCAATTGGAGGTTTTGGGGACTCGGATGCTGTGCTTCTGTCGCCTGCTGCTTGACGAATCATTCAATGGTTGGATACCTGGTTTGTGATTGTGGTGTCCCAATGGAGGTGTACATTTGGATACCTGGTTTGTGATTGTAGTGCCGCAATGGAGTTGTACATCTTTTCGGAATTTTTTTTTTTTCTTTCCGGCACCAGTTATCTGGGTGTTGTATTTTTCCGTCCTACCTTAATAGGGATGGCAACGGGTCGGAGCGGGGCCGGATTTTGCTTACCCCGGACCCGAACCCCGAATGGGTTATCTACCTCTAAACCCGCTCCGATCCCCGACGGGGGATTTTTCAGGATCCCCAAACCCGCCCCTAAAGGGTTTCGGATTACCTGAGTGGCTCCGAAAACCTGAAAACACAATCTACTGCAGCTGCTTGAATAATAGATGGCTTACAACAGAAAGGAGCAATTCTAAAGGAGCAATTCTAGCAAAATTCTGGTCATACAACAAAAATAAGAGGAATTCATACAGGTGTATTGTATATATGTAGAGAGAGAGAGAGAGAGAGAGAGAGAGAGAGAGAGAGAGAGAGATCAGTGAAAAGGGAGAGAGAAACGTACCTGGAGGCAAAATCGGTCGGTGAGGCGATGAGTTGGTCGACTCGATACCTCTGATGGAGGAAAAATCGGATGTGTATTCGATTAATAAAACATGCAAGGATCAAAATAAAATTGAATATAACCCTAGGTTTCAGATGAGATGAGTTCCGGTTATCCCACCTAGTAGTGGAAAATCTAAGTAGCTATTTTAGGTCTGTACGAAATCTGATATCGCACGAACACACGGCCAAGGTCAAACTTGGACAGCCGGATTCTGTCTTGTTCGATATTGTTGGTGCATTTTTTAAAAGTAAAAAAAAAAATAAAAAAATGCTACTTAGATTTATGTGATTTGTTTTAAAATTTGCTTGTCATTGAACTCACATATTTTTATTGCATACGTTGAGGGGGAGCATATACATAGGGGGAGCATTGATTAAAAAATTTCAAGTTATCCTTGTTTTTAGAAATCATTTTTTGTGTCATCATAAAAAAGGGGGAGATTGTTAGAAATAATTGATTTTGATTGATTTTTATGACAAAATTGATTTCTTAAAAATAAGTGTTAAAAATTGATTTTTTGATCTTTATAAAATCTCATGTTTGGCGTTACATTATCTATTTTCAATTCTAGCAGCTAGTTTTTTGGACAATACCATATTATATTACTTTTGTTAAAGGCTTGTATAATCTCTTTTAATATTAGTCCAATTTTTATTGGCCAAACCCTTCTTAAATAGCCTTGAAATTGTCTTTCCAAATTTAGCTCTTGGCCCCACAATGCTTTATGAGAAGTGTATCCCATTTCATATTTTCCAGTAGCATATTTCCATGAATTCGGGCAGTTGAAAAAAAAAGTTCAAAAATGTAGACCGAAGACAGCTATTGGGTATTTTTCGTCTTAGTGAACTTTTATTTCCTTTTGATCATAATTTTTTACTTTTAGAATCCTCTCGTCGAGACCAATGATTAATCCAAATAATATTACGTGAATCTAACAAAAATTCAAAAAAGACAAACAAAACACGAAAAATAAGAAAGACAACAACAAAAAGCATAGAAGAACGAAGCCTCATGAGAATAAGCTCACAATCATAGTCTAACTCAGAGGTCATTAAGGGATAAAATAGTTAAACAAGTAATCACCATTAAGAAAACAAATATTCAGTGATCTTCCTTCTCCATGATACAATTATGCAGGGCCTGTACAAGTGTGCCGACATCATAAGAATGTATGGTGAAGAAAAATGCTCCCTCCGTCCCAAAACAGATGTCTAAAATCACTATTCAAAGCCTCTAAAAAAATCATCAATATTTTTTAAGTTATACTCCCTCCGTCCCCAATTTTTGGTCCCAAATACTACTTTTTGCTGTCCTAAAATTTTGGTCCCAGTTCAAAACTAAGTGGGCATTAGGTACTGAAATTCCTTTTTTACCCTTCCATTTTTTAACTAGTATAAACAGAAGAAGTTGGAAAAGACATTTTGACCGTAATTTTGTAAAAAAGCACTGCCATTACCAGATTTCAATTGGTAACCAATGAGAGTATAAATTTGGAACAAACAAAACGGACATGAGTAAATTTTTTGTAATTACACTAAACTTTCCGCAAATTCTCATAAACAAATCTTACAATGTGCACTGCTCTTTCCAATTGATCAACAAAAGCAAGAACAAAAAGAAGTCATTCAATGTGCACTGATTTTTTTCCATTTACATCTAAACTTCTCCAAATTCACAAAAAGAAGTCCTCCAATGTGCACTGGGTTTTGCCCATTTACATCTAACCTTCTCCAAATTCACAAAAACAAGTCCTCCAATCTAATCTCTTCGACTTTTTGCTACTGGAGACTATAAAAAAAAAACTGGAGAAGTCTTGCTTGAATGCCCTGGAAAAACGAAAATAGAGAACACAAATTTACCCCCCAAAAAAGGGACAGAAGTGGGTGTGAGAATGAAGAGGCAGAATATAGAGTAGATAAGCAAAGGGGTTGATTTTTGGAGAAGTTTTCTCGGTGGAATTCACACAGAGAGAGAGAGAGAGAGAGAGAGAGAGAGAGAGCACTTTGATTATTGGTAGAGTTTTCCTTTTGGCCAACACGTAAATTCCAGAAGTTAAGGATTGGGTTTTTATAGGAAGATTTGATGGAAAGAATTTTAATTTTGGTTCAAAATTTGAATGACTCCAAAACGGGTTAATTGGAAAACATTAATGGAGGGAATTCTAATTTGGGTGGGAAAATTTGGATCAATGACTTCAAAAACACCAGCTTTTTCCTTTTTCATTTGGTGCCTACTAGTACTGCCAAATCAAAACCACTTCCCAGCATCATTTGGCGCCTAATTACCGTATGTGGCAAATCAAAAATCCAAAAGACTGATTTAAAAACAAACAAAAGATTGAAGGGTAAAATGGGAAAATCAAGTTATAAAAAGTGTAATGATTATGTTCCCTAATAAAGTTGGAATCCTGAGGAGGGACAAATAAATAGGGACGGAGGGAGTAATGAATTATATAATATGCAACATGGATCTAATTTGATAGATCTTGCTTAATTTTATTAAATTAAGTTTTTCAAATAGTTAAAAATATTATAAAATGAATTTTTGAGAGACGTGAGTAATGATTTTGGATATCTACTTTGGAACCGACGAAGTATTAGAGAACCACGTGGTTGACCAGCCAAGTTTGAGGACGGTGCACTGCACCGTGTAGTGTATCATCCAACCGTCCATTTCGATAATAGACGGCTCGGATTTAATCCGAGCAATAAATTAAATCCGATTGTCGGTTGTTTAGATTAAATCCGAGCCGTCCATTATCGAAATGGACGGCCGAATGATACGCACTACACCGTGTAGTGCATTTTCTGCATTATTGGGAGGCTGCTGAAGTCCTTATTGGGTCCAGAATCGTCCATTGGGGTTGTTTATTCGGGGTGTGGGTCAATCTTGTATTTTAAGAGTGTCGGTCATCAAATATCGCGTCTTATACGAACTCGCTCCGTTCCTAAATAAGAGCCCTATTTTCTCTCTTTTATCGTTTTTTTTAAATTAAAAAAATAAAGTACTTCTGTGTATCATTTTTTGATTTTTTTACACCGAATTAAATTAGATGAAAAAAAATTAAAAAATAATACACGGAAGTACTTCATTATTTGATTTGAAAAGTAGCCCCGACTTTTCGTAGTGGACTATTATTTTTGAACGGAGGGAGTACTATTTTAGGAATATAATTGAACGGAAGTAGCACTTATTTATCATATTAGGATCCAACAATTGTTATTTCCGATACTTCCACAAAACCACACACATTGTTAATTTGTTATAGTCTTCAAACTATCAAACAGCCATTTCGAACACAAAATTATAAAATACTCCCAAAGTAAATGGGATATGTCTACAAACTTAACAAAACAAAGATAAACACAAAACAACCACTTTTGAGGCAAAAACCATGAAGGAGCCGGAATAAAGGTGCACACTGGTCCGCTAGTCCGTCCAATTCAGTACGTTTTATCTTAGGATTTGGATTAGTAAATATTTAAGTCCATAGGGTTGGGATGGGTTTTTAAGTCCGTTAAGTAAATGGGTTGGATTTGTGAATATCTCTTAAACCAAACCCCTCCTGGCCCTTTAAAATAATGAATGAGACAAATATTTGTGCATTAAATAGTTATACTACCATACTTATATATACAGTCCTTTTGAATAACTATATGGTTGTACACTTTAATTTATTGGCATTCTTTTTTCATTTTCATTCAAATATTTTTTTCTTGATTGGAATAATTCAAATAGATACCAAAAAAAATTTAGGTCCTATTTGAAAACATAAAACTTACTATTTTGACTTTTTATATTTATCTTTCTTTCAAAAATATAAACTTAACAATTTAAATATCAATAAAAAGCATAATATTATTTTGAAGTTCCCCATTCTTCCTAAAATTTTTTTCTCTTTTCTAAATTTCTTTTAGATTCTTATTTTTTTAATTAATCAGAAGAGTCTAAAAAGTAAAAAATTACGACCAAAAGCAAAAATAAAAGGTCACTAGAGAAGACAACTGGTATTTTTGTCAGATCCTATATTCAATCAATAAATTACATGGCAGCTATTAAAATACTAAAAGTTAAAGTCACGATCTAACGACTCAAAACACATGAGTACACTAGAACCGGGGGAATTCGGTACAGAGGAACTGGTGTGAGAAGAAAGGCCACATCACATTTGCCTTGTTTATTAGTAAAATGAAACTTCCATGGAAAGAGTGGAGCAAATTGACTTCAATTGGCAACCAAGAAATGCCGACAACTTCAGAGACTGGCCATATTGTTTCCCTTTCAAGAATTTAAGGAAATGCATTATCTTTGATAACTGGTGGACTCCATACACTGATTGCAGACCCCTTGTGCGATTGGCTGGCATGCTATGCCATCAATCATAAGTTGATTACTAGATTGGAGAGAGAAAGAAACTGAAATAAGACAAAAATTTACTGAACTGAATTTATGGCCCCGTTCACTTGTCAAGAAACGAGTGCATTAAACCCATTGCGGATAGAAATGTAGTGAAGGTAAATGAAAAGTATTTTCTTTTATGCGTTCATCTGATAAATGAAATTTAATTAGGTACAAGTAATAGACATGCAAGATTCCTGCAAAATCTTGAGTTTTCTTTTTTTTTTTGCAAAAGACATGTTTTTGAGAGAGCTAATCATGGTAGAAAAGTGCAAGTGGTGGCTAGTTCATGCGGTAGAGCTCTTGGATGCCCCACTCTGCATCTCGGGATCGAGTCTCATTCCCCCCTACATGTAATAAATTATGAATGAAGAATGATAAAAAAATTCATGGTAGAAAAGTTAAAGACATGGGTCCCAAAACTTTCCTGCTAATTAACACACATTGAAAATGCAAGAACATTCCCGTACTTTCTAATCTTTTCCCTGCAACTGAATGGGGCTTAAGAGTGTTAAAAAATAAAAATTGCCAATCGAAACTAGTATTAGACACAATGTCCTTAAAATAGATTTATTCCCCCTACAATTCACATTGAAAGAAGAAATCAAGAGTTCGATTCCATCTTGACTTAGGACTCAAATTGCAAAGCTTTTGATAGTTTTTAACCATAAGAAAACGACGTTGTCTCGTTGGAATGACACGCTCATTAATGTGTTGGCATGTTTTCAAGCGTTAGGTCGGTTCATTATTACAGTGGCACTCTGTGGTTTAAAGTTTCACACAATGTGAAGAAATTGAGAAAATATTTGAAAGGATCCAAATCCAAAAGACCATCATTCCCAAAATAGCACTAATGCCCCAGTGGATTGACTTTGTAAAATTAGAAAACAGTTAAAATAAAATTTAATGTCAACATGAATGTGAAAAAAACAAGATCTGTTTTCATCTATTCAATGGCAACAATGTAAATAGAGTTACGAGGTCAGAGCTGTACATTTTGAAGACCAAAGCTTTGGGCCGAGCATATGGGCCATTAGTTGTTGGGCTGCTAGGTTTAGTCGGCCTTGCTTGATTCGTCGAATTGGAGAGTATTTACCAGTGGCATATTTAAAGTATAGTACTTTGATCCGGCATGGGTGGCCTGTTTTTGACCTGATCGGGAAGAGGATCTAGTTGAGATTGCGTGCATGCTGCCCCGGACCCCCTGACTGCTAAATCGTAAAAACAAAAATATTATCGCCATGTTCTTTTGAGTCTTGCGTTTGTATTTCTATGGAATTAGAAGTCTGTAATCAGATTATCGCCATGTTCTTTTGTAGAAAACAAAAGGTACCTCAGAAGTATGGAACCGGCGGAAGACCGGGGGCCTGCAGGGCGAAGTTAGCATCTAAGCCATCTATTGCGACAATCAACGGTTCAGATATGTTTTTATATTTTGAACCATTGATTGTAGTGAGTAGTAGAGACCGTTGATTTTTGCAATCCATTGCGACAATCAACGGTTCAGATATCCTGCATGCCCTGGTGTTCTTGTTACTGGTTTTGGTTTGCAATGGCCAAAAAGAAAAGTTTGAACTGATGTGTGTAGTGAGTAGTAGGGACCGTTGATCTTCGCAATCGATTGCGACAATGTTGATCAAAAAAAAAAAAAAACCCATTGCGACAATCAACGTTTCAAATATCTTGTATGCCCTGGTGTTCTTGTTACTGGTTTTGGTTTGCGATAGCCAAAAAGAAAAGTTCACAAAAAAAAAAACTAAAACAAAAAAAGAAGAAATTTTTTGTGAATCTGAAGACGAGCAATAGAAAAAAGTTGTGGGCGAAGAGACGATATTCCATCTGACCCACAGATTTTTATCATCTTTTCCTTGTTTTCTCTCTTTTCCTTTTCTTCAGTTGAAGGAATCAATTTTTTCTATGCAAGAATCCAATATATCGGTTTTCCCGTAATTATTACCTGATTAAACAGTTTTGTCCAGAGCTTAGCTAAACAAGGACGGACGCAAGGGCGGGTTAGTTCGGGCAACCGCCCTACCCAAGTTTCAAAATTTTTTAATATATGTTCACCAGCCCAATAAATTTTTGTTATAGTGCTCGCTCAATCCACACTTGATTTCTGTGTTCATTTCTAGAGTTAGAAATAGGGGCGGACTCATGTTATAGCAAGCATGGTCAACTGACTCCGTTGGATTGAATTTTCCTACTACCTAATTTTGGACATTTTGATAATTTTGCTCCAATGTTATGGCAAGCAGGGTGAAGTGACCCCATTGGATTGAATTTTCCTACTACCTAATTTTGGATATTTTAGTAATTTTTTGCCCCATATCCAATACATTATTTTTTATATTTTGTCCAAGTAACATGAAATAATTATAACCTTGTCTAAATGATTCTTACGGATCGCTTCTAATCTTTTGGTTTAGTATTATATTCGATATACTGTAAAAACTTGACTATCTGATAGTAAATTCTGCGTGCACCCCAAGTTAGAAAGAAAATCAATCATTTTCAGCTGATTTTATATCAAAGTGAGGACCCATAATTGTCAAAGGGTATCCTATTGGTTATTTGATTGTCTAAGCAAAGCTTCTTGTCCGTATCGAAACGGATCACATACCCTCACATGGCCCACGCACATGCAAGGAGGCTTTGCATCTTTTTCCCAAGCCATCGCATTCATATTGAGGCATACCCCCAAAAACGACGAACCGGGGGCCCGGTAGTGAGGGCACTCACTACAGGGTGTAATGAGCAATAGTAGCCGTTGGATTCGGCAATCAATAGTTCAGATTTAAAATAAAACTTTTCCATGTAAGAGACTATTCTTACATGGGCGAATTTATTTTAAATCTGGACCATTGATTACCACATCAAACGGCCACCGTTATTCACTACACTTAATTTGTAGTGAGTTTGGCTCACTACAGGCCCCGATTCCCAAAAAAGTAGAGTAGTATGTGGGTTCTTTATTGAGCATACAAAGGCACATGTTTTAGGGCGACAACACACTTCAAAGTCGCCACCAATAAAACACAAAGTTGGGGATACCAAAACAAATTCCAATCATTCATTTTTTGATTTCGATGCAATTTTTAAACGTTTCATACCTTACAATCTAAAACATGGTTTTAAGAGTACTCGTAAAAAATCAACTCAATAAGATATCGGTAGGGACTTGATCAGTATCCCTTATCGATATTTGATTCTTTATGGGTGCTCTTAAAAACATGTTTTAAACAAACTGAACAGCTCCGATCATCAGTATGAGGCTCCGATTATTGTTGTGCCAAATGTTATGTTATTAGTCGTGTGAGGAAAATCGACCCCTATATTCTTATGGGTTTGGGTAGGTTTCCGTCATTCCCCCATGGCAATTGTGAAACCCTAGATAGTATTAACCCGGCCCGCCCTGTGGACAAGATTACCCTTTCCTTTTTCAGATTGAAAAAAAAAAAAAAATTTTGAATGAAAAGCACACTCATAGCTTAAAGACTAAAGTGAGTGAATAACAAATAATTGAAGATGAAAAAGGCGGTGGGTGAGGCAACTTTGTAATATGCTCGTACGATATAATTGACTCATAGTACTTGTTGGTATCAATTTTCCCTAAAGAGGCCATTCTCCACATCTTTCATGTCTCTTTTTCACCCTTTAGTAAAATAGCATGCACGACGCACTTGAAATTGACAAGTAACGTATTTACATTTGGCCTTCGCAAATTCAAGTTTAATCAGATGCATAGGTTGGGATGTAAAAATATACGTGAAAGAATCATACTTCAACCGTTGCAAAAAGTTGATCCTTTTTGGGAATTTTAAGCTTTTATTGGGACATAATGATTACCTTGTACAAATTTTTAGTTTCAACAATTGCCCTCAGTGTGGTTTAATTTCTTGGTTGGTGAATTTTGTTTGGGTACTAAGAAAAGGATCATAATATGAACTGTATCAAATTTGAGATATTGAAGTTCATAAAGAGACGAGAATTGTGAGACAACAAAAAAATAGACTAGGGGCCTACTTTATGGGGCAGAGAGAGTAAAGTGCTTTTGAAATTTGGTTTTCCCTTTTGTTTTTCACCTCTATCAAACAATCTCAACCCCCAAAAAAGGTGTTGCGACCTGTTAAGGAAATTAGAATTCCACATATAAATTGGGGTATGATTTAAAGGTTTAATCTCTTAATATGTTATTGGGATCTCTTCACGTAATAGTTTAAGTTTTGGGAAAAACATAATTCCTTTTTTTTTTGTTTTCTTTTTTTTGGTATGAATTTCGTAGATTGGTTAGGCATGGTTGCATCACATAACTTCGTATTTGCAAACATTTTCCATGCCTTAAACATAGTCTAGGAACACAAAAGGCGCAGGATATAAAACCAGTTTAATGGAGGTGAAAAATTAAAAAACAAAGCATGAATGCAAGAAATGGGGTAAGACAAGAATTGGATCGCATAGAGGATGAACTTTCAGAATTTATTCACGAAACTCTTTTGACTGAGAGAGAATCGTGAAAGAATGGTTAGCCACACCTTATGGCAGAATTTCTCCAACAGCGTAATCTCTCAAGGCAGAATTGGAGTCCTTCCTTCGGGGTATGCCGGACTTCCCAATCTAAGTTACACCAAGTAACTCAGTTTCATTTAATGTGAGTTGAATTTACGAACCAATTCACTTAAAAAGGGATAGAGGAAGTACATCATATACTCGTACTACGAAAATCTTAAAAGCACTAGTGATAGAGCCATGATATTCTTTTGAAGCGGACAAAATTAAAACCCCAAGATCAACAACTCTTCAATTGCACATTCAGATTCTAGTGACAGCACAAAAGTAAAATTACGATAAGCAGGACTATAACAGTTGTAGCTGTGGCGGACAATCTTCTCCGTTCCTGTATAGATGACCACGCCCGATTTTTGGACCAGGGGAATCTTGATTTGGGATTTCCAGATCTGGACTCCTGACGACGTTGGCGGCAACAACAGTGGGTGACAGCTCCGGTGACTTGCTCCGGCGTTCTTTATTTTCACACTTTATTGTATTTTTCTTTGGTTTTTTTTTTTTTTTTGGTTAGTTTTGTAGGTGGTTTTGGCTGGCCGTTAGTTTTGTAGGCGGTTTTGTGACCATTAGTTATGTAGGTTTTGGCCGGCAGTTTTGCGGCCATGGTTTTCTTTGCCGGTGGTTTTGTTTAATACAATTCTTCTACCCTCTTTACCCAAAAAAAAAAAAAAACAGTTGTAGCCGACTGGAGAGATGACAGTGGAGCTGGAAAAGTGAGAGGAAAGAAGCAGAGTGTATGGAGAGAGGTGTATAAAGAACTATTTCTGTAAGCCAAATAAACACCAGAAGAAATAAATCACAACTATTTATTCGAAAAATAAAATACTCCTGCAATAGATTAAAAGGGTTACATAAGGATAATCTACAGGAGCAAAATAGAGAAACCTACTTAATTATAAAGATGTGAAACTTGAGAAAACGGAACTAATCAAAAATAAATTAGAAGTACAAACACGACCCTAACCTCTCTCTAGATCATGGTGTTACAAAATTTTTAACAAAGAAAAAGATAATACACAACAACAGTATCGATGCAAAATTTTGGTAACGCGTGCACAAATTGGCTGCTCCCAAAGATTTTGCCACTGAAATAGCAGCCCTTATACCTCCAAAAATCAAGGAAGTCGAGAGACGTTGTGCCTTGAAACCATCCCCCAATTAAAGCTAGAAGGCATTAGAAAGGACATGTCTAGAGACCCAATTCAAGAAAAAAACAAGAAAAAGATGGTAGCACTCATTATTTGGCACATTGCGCAATTTCTGCAGTTCTGTTATTAGTAGCATCAGGGAGACCCAATTCAAGAAAAAACAAGAAAAAGATGGTAACACTCATTATTTGGCACATTGCGCAATTTCTTCAGTTCTGTTATCAGTAGCAGGGAGAGTCTTCAGCGACTGCAACGACCAGAAGGGGGGGGAACTTTATTTTTACCCATCGTATGAGGTTAAAGTATTGAGAGGAAAATGAGATCAGTTTTCCATTTACCTGATAAAGGTACCAAGAAGCAAAAGCATCGGTTGCAGCATACTGTAGTTGTTCCGTTGATAAATTATCAGCTTCCCAGTTTCCAAGTCTAATTTTTCCTGGCTTTGGAAGCTGCAGCATCAGAGAACTTTCAGTAAGATCTCGAACAAGAAATTGTTATGATTGCGAAGCATAAAATGTGCTTATACTAAAATAAAAATTGTTAGAGTTTGAGGGAAACATATTTCCAACAGAAGACTAAAAATTTCCCACAATAGGAATAAGTGGATCAATCAAATAGCTGATTTCTAAAGGAAAACCAATGTTGATGTCATTTGAAGATTGTTGATTCCTGGGAGCAGGTGCATGGATTATATAGTACTTCCAAGTACTTTCTCGCTTATGGACATGTTTCGTTTTCAACTAGACAGAGCAGTACCATAATCACTCAATGCCAACATATATGCGTTCTAAAAGATATCCCAACAAGTAAACAAGATGATGGAAAGGCCCCAGTAGAACCATGCACGAAAATAACAAAGTTGCTTCATGCCATGTAGCTTTTTCAGTTCAAATTATCTGTCAAGCAGAAATAGTGAGACAAAATAACAAAAATTGACGAGAGGGATCCCCATATGAACTTCCTGTCACAAAGTAAATACAACTTTTTCAGTTCAAACAAGGATATTGCTTTCACTCGAGTTTAACCAAGAAAAAATACAATAAAAACAGAATCGAGACCCTTGATATCTAAAGTAAATTTACCAAGAAGAACAGGAGGCCGCAACCTGATTTAATCTCCAAAAAGGTGTGGTATGACTCAGGAGACTAACGAGACTACAAAATTTTCAAGATTCATGGCAAGGTCACCAGGCAATATAGACTCTTCCCCTTTCTACGTTTGGAATGGAATGAGTTTTTGTTACTTGGTTCAGCTGTTGACTTAGTGTTTTGGTATTTTTTGCAGTTTTAATGTTTTGCTATCTTAGACTACACTATATGGATGTGGATTGAGCCCTTTTCCAATTCTAGTAAGGAGCCACAGAAAATGTAAGCTATTGAGGTTAGACTAAGCAAAGAAAATCCCCGAAGTCACACCAGCACTAACTATGCTCCAATAACTTTTCGTTTCAATGCTTTTTGGTGCCGAGAGGTTTGCATTACAAGCCTATTAAACTAGTGTTTGCATGGGACACGGGAATTCTAAAAAAATGGATACGGACATGGCGAGAAACACGAAACAAACAAAAAACTATATATAAAAATATTTCATATATGTATAACATAACAATTATATACATAGATGTATGCACTTTTCTTTTGATATGTAAGATTTACACTGTAAAATATACACACCGGGAGAGAGAGAGAGAGAGAGAGAGAGAGAGAGAGAGAGAGAGAGAGAGAGACGAGTGTCCATCCCCCGCGTGTCTCCCTCCAAATAATAATTTAATTTAAGGGACACTCCACATGGCGTGTAATCAAAGCTCTTTAAGAAACATATTAAAAAAACAAAATCTAAGAAAATGATATAAAAGCTCCTCTAAACCAGAAGTATAAATACTAACATAAATATGTAATCAAAGCTCATACACTAAAACACAATAAAGTTATATTTGTATATCTCCTCTATGTGGTACATCAATTTATATTCCAAGAAAAAAACATCCTCTTAATCCCATACCATGTGTCCATGATGGTTTAGTAACTTCTCTGTCGTGTAGTTCATTTCGATTAAAGATCAATAGTCGTAAGGACAGCATGAGCGTGTAAAGATCTGTAGCCATGTTCTTCTAAAAGTGTACACCTCAGCTAAAATACGTAAAGCTGCCCATGCACCTTATGTGCAACTTGTGCAAAGCCTTACAGCAAAGCAGCAGGACATGAGAGGCAATTCTAAATAAATGGGAACATGGACAAGGAGGGGGACACGGAAAATTACATATATTCGCTTATTTTCCGTATGAAAATTCCATCCTGAACAGGGCCGGCCCTTGGGCCAAGCCCACCAGGCGGTGGCAAAGGGCCCCCCAAAAAAGGCCCAAAACAGGGGCCCCCTGTTGTAATGGGTTAGTATAGCATAGGGCCCCAACCAACTTAAGTTATGAAGGCCCACGAAAAAAAATAAAGGCCCACATTCTCATAAGCCCAAAAGTCCAAAACATGTTTTTTTACGGAAACCCAGCCCTGAGAAACCGACAATTGAACAAGCCCTCTTTATTTGAAAATTGGACAAATACTCTAGTCTCTAGAAAACAAATAGAAAAGGCTAAAAGAAGCCCTTTGCCCTCCTCTTTATTTGTTCCCATCCTCTTTATTGTTCCCTGAGAAAAAGACATTGGGAGAATCTTGTACTGATAGCTGGATTCATGTCCCTTCACAAATAATCTTAAAATAATTATTGCAACCCCTGCCATTGAGATTCTCAGTTTCTGCCTGGCAGATGCAGGAAATGCATTTCTTGTTCCCTCGCCATATTATCCAGAGTAAATTTCTAGCTCTGTTGCAAGATACTTGTTCTTTTATCTGATTGCCGCTGGGATTCCGATTGCCATAGACCCACGCCCACTACAACTCTACAAGCCAGTCAAGCCTACAAAAAGCCCTCCCTCTCTCTCCTCTTTGTGATTGTTTTGTGCCCTAATCTCAAAACAAAAAGGTATGCAATTCTTTAATTTTTTTTTCCCGAATTTTTCATTCTGTTGATGCATGATGCATATAGAATAAATATGTTTGCATTTGGACTGGTGTTGTGCTTGGTGTTTATTTGTTTAATTTTCAATTGAAATTTGAAACCATTATATATTTAATGTTTTGCAATAAAATTTGTATTAATCTATTAAAAGGGGATAAGAAATAAAAATTTGTATTAATCTATTAAAAATAATAATTTCAAAACTAGATTATGGAAGTTTGATTGATTTGTTTGCCTCTAAAAATGCAAGAAGAGTGATATTCAAGTGATACCTATTAGTTTTTGTAATGTTTAAGTAACTTTTGTGACTTCTAAATTCAAATTCTTGTAAATTTTTTAGTTTATATCTATTGAAATTATAGTGCTTCTTTAAATGTGAAGGGCCTCAAATTGATTATGTGCTTAGGGCCCCGGAAATCTCAGGGCCGGGCCTGATCCTGAAATTACTAAAACTAGTAATTTCTTTACAATTGTTATTACTTCCTTTTTAAATATTACAAGCTGAATCAGGGTTTTATTTGATCACAATGCATTTATTTGTACTTTCTTCCTCACATTTTGAAATTCCATACTTTCGAAATAAGCTTTCAATAGTATACAACGGTCCTCTATACAACGGTCCTTGTCGTGTTTCCATCCATGTCCAAATTGAGACACGAGTGTCCCGGGTAGTTAAATTTTTTGGACGCACCACCATACATAGGTCTGCAATGAACTGAGCCATTCGCGAGCAACTCGAGGCTTGGCTCGATTATTGCTCAGATCGGCTCGGCTTGTTATGTAAACGAACGAGCTTGAGCTTGGAATTGTGGCTCATTTACAAAACCAGTCGAGCTCGAGCTTCATAAAACTCAGCTCGAGCTGGCTCGCAAGCCAAGGAAAAATTTTAATTGTAACATTATTTATTGATTTATTATTTGTATATTATTGTTTTCACTGCTAAGAATCAAAGCTGTCATGATTGCCTCTTGCTGCCTACACGTGGATAAGAGATACTCCACAAGGAAGCTTTGTAGAGAAAGGATTGCTATTGAAGTTGTATTTTTTTTGATGTGGGACAAGTTTCTCACGCGGAGTCACGCTCAAGGGAAATCCCTTCCTTCTCCTTCAGTCCCACATTGGTTCCTCATCAGAAATGAGCAAAGAAGAATGCCTTTATAATAGGAGGGCTCCACTAAACGCTGAACCTGGCTTACCAATCCCAAGTTGAGGTGAGCAAAGCTTGAGCCCTGGAAATATTCCATGAGCCAAGCTCGAGGCCATCTCTTCCAGCTCGAGCACTACTATTTTCTGGCAAGCCGAGCTCGAGCACGTCAAAGCTCGACTCAGCTCGGTTTGTTTGCAGCCCTAACCATACGTGTCCCTGAATGTCTCAGTGTGTCATGTGTCCCAGAGTAAGATATAACAAGCAGTCAGGAGTGTCACTGCTTCTTAGCCTTACAGACTAACACATAGGCTTTTGGAGGCTATATTACAATTTAAAAGCCTCAAGGCATTTTTCGATAGCCTACTAAACAACCATTTGAGTTTAACAATTTTAGTTTAGATTATCCACATGTAGCCCCAAGAAGGACAGAAGGAAGAAAACAGCTAAAGAAACCAAATTGGGAAGGCCAAGTTAATGTAACAAACAATCAAGTCCCCAAAGCAAAAAAACCAAAGTAGAATCGTAGAAATTAAGAAAATAAAATATAATTCCAAAATAGTGACATCATGGTTTAATGATTCAAGTAGAGATTGTAGCGACAGTTATAGTAGCATAAATATTGCCATACTAACAACTTTTTAAAGAAAGGCCATACACCCTCCATGAAGCCATTTCCCTCACAAGAACTCGAATAAGAAACTCAAAGAGGAAACTACAACCCCATTGCATCCTATAAGCATCGTAGAAACTTTATAACTACTAAAGCCTCCAATTCAAACAATTGGCAATGAGTGGAGAGGCCTTCAAGGATCATAAACTAGTTTTTGAGGTAAAAAATTAACCAATGAGGGACAAACTCTAACCCTCCCCCTCACATGCGTCCCCAAACCCGCACGTGAAGAGTTAAACAACAGATCCATAACATTGGGATCATAACGAAACTAGGCACATTTAAGGCACAAACAACGGGGTAATCAACCAAAAGAATCTTGTCCAAAAGCTTCCAAAACGCTAGCTCTTATGCCATGTTAAAGCATTCAACTCAAAACCAATTGACAATGAGTAGGGAGGCCGTCTGGGATCATATAGTATTGAAGGTCATAATTAATCGATAAGGGACAAAGTGACAAACTCTAACAATACCCAAGCAATGTGGGGCTGTATTCCTTAGCATTCCCCCTCACGTGTAGCCCGTTTTGAGGTCCATCACGTGTAGCCGTGTAGCCTCTTTTCGCGTGTAGCCGTGTAGCCTCTTTTCGGGTTATCATCGTGCAGCCTTTTTGTTGGGTATGTCATCATGGTCTGGATTGTAAATTTTTTTAAAATGTTCGGTGAAACGGGCCCTGCTCTGATACTATGTAGAAATTTTACATCCAATCTAAAAGCTTAAGCTATTAGGTGAAGATGTCCCAACATTATATTAAGTGATGACCCATTCCATCCCCACGCAATGTGGGATTGTATTCCTTACCAAACGAGAACAAGGTCAAGGAACCGAAGGGCTCATCTAAATCAGCATGCTTGATTCGATTAATAGAACTTGGATATGAAAAAATGGACTTATCACATAAACCAAACCAAACCAAACCAAACCGAGCCTTATGTCCAAATCAATTGGGTTGGCTACATGAATTCTTTTTTCGATTGAGCTCTATCAAGGGCTACATGTTCATTGAGATTTAGAGTACAAATATCCTTGCGGACTACAGCATCTAATGTCAATTTAGGTCTTCCTCACCTCGGAGCATTAGTACCCAAATTTATTCTATCAACTCTCTCAATTACTGCATTTACAAGTCTATGATATAGATATGTCCAAACCATCTTAGTTATCTTTTCTAGTCTTACCACACATCCATCTCAGCATTCACATCTCAGTTACACCCGTCTTACTCACTTATCACATATGGCTTCTATTTTTGCTAGATTGGACCTAAACATAAAGGGCTCCTAGAGGTGCTACAGCTTACATGAGGTAGCTTCATCATAATTTTCCACCACAAATAATACAATTTTACTTGGTACCGCCTAAGTTCATGGATATCCTATCTTATCTACATGCAACTAAAATGACCAAGTTAATGCAGTTTGAAAATTCAAATAGTATGCTACACAAACCAGATTTTAGGAAATGGCCTTCGAATGGTGCAACATTGGCTGGTAATATGCAGACCTGTTTCAAGCTAATGCAGTTTGAAAATGTAAAGAGTGAGTGAAGAGCAAGACTGACTCCCCAATTCAGTGCGTCAAGATTTTCCAAAACAGAATTAAAGGTCACAATCAGGCATATGGGATGGCAAGGCAATATGTAGACCTGTTTGCAGATTAGCTTTTCGGTTACTGATGCCATACTCCACTGCTTCGGAACTCCACCAAACTTTTGATTGGCCAGGCCAGACAAATCTTCCAAAGCCTTCACAGATATATCATAATCTTTATAAACTTTACGAGCATCACCAGCAATGCCCACTCCCACCTATACAAATATTAGGAAGTCTAATGAAAATAGATAACATTAAGATCAGAAAATATTTTGGACATGCAGCAAAGTTTGGAGATATTAGGATCATAGACTTAACTAACCTTTACAGAAGTAGGATCTTCAAGAAGAGATCGCAAACTTTGAGGAATTCCAGAATGAATTATATGCATCACATAACAATGACAAGGATCACAGCATATCTGCATAACTGCTACCTTCCTCTGCGGAACACCTGCAGAGTTCAAGTTCTTCCAGTAAAGACCCCACAATAAAACTCTGGTTCACACTAAACGTTCCCACTACCAAAAAAAAAAAAACCCCTGTAATGTCAGCAAATTGTACATTCCCAGGAGCCATTCTTTTTTCAAAGATTGAAGATATACCAGGAAGGAAACAAATATTTTCAACCAAAGGTGTCCTACACGGTGGGTGGACAGAACAAATCTGATTTTTGACCGACTACAACATGATCTTTCATTTCCGTTCAAGTTTTTCCCCATTTCCATACATGATCCTTCCCATACGCGTCATTTTGTAAGATGAATGTGGTCATGTTTTAGATGTTAACTTGTTTAAGCAATAATTTCAGTAATTGTACATGTTTTGACATGGACATTATGTTTCAGATCACACCCATGTCAGTTAGAACTTTACCTAGAAGGTAAACAACAAAAGTTGGACTCATGATGCATTATGACCCGAATTTTTCAAATGCTCTGATAATTTAGAATGTTTAGATCCTTGTAACCATATGTGCAACAAGAAGGTAGATAAACTCAAAACATACAGTGGTTATACCACGTAGTAAGTTTCAGTTTGGGTGATCTCTATTTGGTATCCTTTTTATGTACATTACATTGTGGCCAACAACGACTACACTTTGCCAAGGGGTAGGTTTTAAGCTCCTACAATGATACCTCACATCAAATAAGCACAATGTTAACAGTATTTGACACGTTTCACTTTAAATAACACTTGACTATGACAAGCTTCTACCCTTTGGACAGGCACATTTTTGTTGGTGGGGACCAGGCTACTGTCCCTTTGACACACAACCTTTCCCCCAATTTACAATTCAAAACAGGGTTCCTAGGCTTGACCCCATGCTCTTCTTCAAGGATCAGCACACGATGGGTATGATAGGCTAATCCACTACCTACAACCACAAACCAACACTTTGGTTTTCCAAGGCCGACCCTCAACGATTCAACACTAAAGCTTGATTATGAAGTGAGTAGTAACACTATATGTCCACATACAAAAATAAAAGTTTACGTTAATTAAAGACTTGAGTCTTCGGACCTCCAAGTTTGCTCTCAATTTCAAGCTCGTATGTGGAACGCAATAGTCTCTCTATTTCAGCTTCGGAAGTGAATTATCACAAGATACACCATGATTTACCACTAACGTGTTACATGTATGCAGGATGTCAAAATGATTGACCATAACCCAAAAATTGTCAACCACACTGATGGTTGGTGACCAAGCTATAACTTGGTCATATGGCAATTCTTGACATGTCAGTATGGTCGACCACGCCCATTGAACTTCCATAGAAGCAAAGTGTCAACTTTGAAAACCCAATAAAGAACTCATTACAACTCTCGTTTGGGAATTTTTCATCCAAATTTTAATTTTGAAATTCCAGTTTCATTTTATGGACTCCAAGTTATTTCCAACAACATCGTAAGTTATGGACTTTTGAAAGACAATAATGGTCATAAACTATTTACCAACACGCTCAGTCAGTCTAAATGTGTTCAAAGGTCTAAGCCTTGACCTTAAGTGACTTTATCTCAGTGATTTTAGTCTCCTTGATGCTTTGACATACTTTCTAGTCTACTGACTCTCCTGATTTTATTGTTTTGCTTGAGGTCTCCCTTCATGCCTTCATGCTGATGAACCATCTATGTTGAGTTCACCCTCAGACTTAATCTCCTTGACTGTTTGATGCAGCCTGTATGAGCTTTCACTTTCCCAATTCCTTTTTGATGGTATAAGTGCACCTAACAACAAGACACGTAAAAACCTTGCCAACCCTAAGGTCCTAGTTCTAACATGCATGCAAACATAGATCTATTTTTAGGGAAAGAATGTAATGCTCAAAGTTATGGTGCAAACGGTTCTCTCTGATAAAGAGAGATAGTCAACAAAAACTGAATGGAATGATCATAAAATCGACAACCTACATAGACAACAAAAATATAAAATCTTTCAAATTGACAGAAATCAAACGCATAAGAGCACTATCAGTTATGATACTAATGTCCCAATATGTAGCCCCAGGATTATTTAGAGTAGGGAGTTGTACGGATACAAAAGCCCTTGATCTCTCCATCCTCAAAATCCTTGCAAAAAATGATGTTGCAGGAAAAGCAACACCGCAATAAAATGAAGTATACCACGGTGTGAAAGGATGCAAAAAATTAAATAACACTAGAATAGATTTTTCTTCTTCCATAAACTAGCATTGACTTTCAGTAAGCTAAAAGAGTATTTTCTTCTCCGATCAACTAATGAGCCTTGGAATATACTATGCATAGATTCAAAATTGAACAAAGTTATGTTTTGGATTTGAATGGCACTTTTTGTGTTTTATCCTCCCTTAGATAGCATTTTGCAATGCCCAACAATAACTCTTTGAGTATTTAGCAGTCTCAATAGTTAGATAAGAGAAATCAGAAAACCACAAGATCTATAGTGCAAACGACACAAAAAAGAAAAGAAAAGATAGAGAGAGTTTATATGCACAGGAGGAAACATGCAATTAAGTACAAAAGAATTACATATACCTAATAAGGCTGCAGTATCCCACATAAATGTAAATATGAAACTTAGAAAAGAATTATGCATATAAACACCATCTTAAACGGTTTACACAAGCAAATAATTCAATCAACATATCCACACGTAGACTAAACCCATACCGCTGTGATTCAGGCTAAGTTGAGTGAGATATACCATATCTGTGAATAGCAACCAAAATATTGATGGTTTCATACCCTTCTGAACAGAAAATTAAAGAAACAAAGCAACAGCTTAACAAAGGTAAACGTTTAGACAGCAATTGGAGCAAGGATTTGTTAAGTGATTTATGGAGGGAAAGGAAAAGATGAAGCAAAAAAGCCAAAGTGATTCTTTGGTTCCTAGCATTTTCGTTTTCATACATCCCTTCACAAATCGATGACCCTAACAACATTAATAATAAGATGAAACGAATGATTAGATGGAAAATAGATAAGCGGATGGAAAAAAAATATAACCAAGGAACTGCACCAACCTGTTCTAAATATGGGTCTACATTCGATGTCCAATCCAAGAATAACCTGATCCACTTCTCTCTTTCTTGTTTCAACAATCTTTAAAAGTTCCTTTGCAGCTTTCTCAACCTCACTAACAGTTCTACTATACAGAATTTGACCTTTGAATGCCATTGTTGGGTATCTCATCGCCAACTTAGCTGACACAGAGAAGACAAAAAGGTCGAGATACTAAAACTTCTTTTCTTCCCTAGCCATAACTCGAAGTAAAGTTAAATGAGAAACTTTTTATTGTTATTTTACTGACCCAAAAGCATGACCAAAATGTAGATCTTATATAGCTATAGCCTGTATGGAATAAAGCACAAAACTGGGGGAAAAGGAACAAGGAAATCAGGAAAAAAGTATGATATGTGCACATAGATATTTGAATTTGAACTTGAATTTACTGCAAAATAGGGGGGACAATATCCAGCAAGCATGCGAAGCATGCATTTTGAAGAGTAATTCATCCACATATAACCTGAACCTAAATGTCCGGGACTCTTTTCGATAAGCTCTTGGAATATACCCACACTGCATAAACCACAACAAAAATGATAGGTACACACCCTCTCAACCACTCCCCACCACACCCTCTCTCACATGTGTGGTGGGGCTCACCCGGTGGGTCCCAGTGGCCCCCACCGCACATGTGAGAGAGGGTGTGGTAGGGAGTGGTTGAGAGGGCAATAGCTATTGGAAAACATGATTCATTTCCACAACCGTCTGGATACTTCCTAGTTCTTACTATCACGTCTCCAGTTTAAAGCCATAACAGCTACAGAAAATAAGATTAATTTGCATATTTTATGCACAAATGTGGCATGACTGAATAAAATGCAAGAACTACTAAACAATCTTTGACATCTGAATTCAAGAACATGTGAAATAGAACCGCATCCAATTTCCACAGTGCAAGATCGCCCAAACTGGGTAAGTTATGGTAATAAGCATTTTGCCCCCGACAGTTGAGAGATCTCTCGAGGAAAACATACAAACCATGACTCCACTCCAGTCTCTTGTAAAGCACAAGAACTATGTTACATGGACTCCGTTGAAGGTTACAAGTATGTGTGTACCAATCGGATTCGTCTAACTCTCATATCAATGACACAGGGACACGTTTGAAATACTCATATTCCTTAATATATTTCATTTATTTTAAAAGTGACGTGCATTTAAAAGGTGTCAAAGACCTTCAAACATAAATATGAATATGCCTTTGCGGGTACATAAACATGTTAAACACATACAAAATTACATAACCCAAAAGGGGAATTCTTCTACAAGACATTATACGCTTGAACTAGCTGAGCCTGAACATTAAGGCCATGTTCCACCAACAAAAAACTAGTTTTGTTTTAAATCAAAAACTACTTCATTCCACTAAAAAAAACCCCACAAAAAATCAACAAAAAAACCACTTCATTCCACTAACCTAAAAAAAACCAAATCATTGCACAATCAAGTACATGTACTTTAATCATGTAAAATTACGAATCTGCCCTCCTTTCAAAAAAAAAGAGAGCAATAGTTGTTTGGGTAGAAGGGTAGATTTGTAATTTCATAACACAACTAAAAAAACCAAAAAACCAAAAACTTGTTAGTGGAACTAGTTGGTTTTTTTTTGAAAAACTAAAGATAAAAAAAAACCAAAAAACTAAAAAACCAATTAGTGGAACACCCTCTAATAACCCCACTCTCATTTTATGCTCCCATTGTTGAAAGGATTTCATATCACTATATCAGATTTAGCATGTCGACCACTTGCCCAAGTTTCAATCATCCCCTAAACATGTCCAACATGGTCGTTCAGAGTGACAAGTATCGCTTACCTTCTCATTATCCTCGACGGGCTTTGACCCACACCATGGCCCCATTCCAAGCTCTATGCAAGTACAAGGTCTAGCAAGAATGTAAGCTTTTTTTTTTATCATCTAGGCCTTTCATATTTGTTTCAGGGCTTGTTGAAATCAATAAAAATCTTATTATTTTCATCACAAGGCCTATTCTAGTACACTTATATGCCTATCTAACACTCTTAAGGCCTTTATTAGCTTAGACCAAATTTAGAGAGAGAGAATCAGTCATGCTCCTCCATTCTGAACCAAAATTGCTGGAAAATTTGAAAACACAAGGAAACTCAAAATCTTTCAAACAAGCACTTCTAGATCCCAATATAAAAGAGATCATCTCAGATGGAGAGGAGGAGGGCATGGAAGAAGTTGGCCCTCCAGCTACAATCGAATTTAAGGTTTGAGTGGATGGAACCCCATGTCTGGTTCGCCCCCAAAGGCTAAGAAGAAAAGCTAGAATCCCTTGAAAGGACTGTCTTCTAATGAAACCACTTGGAAAAGTCATAGGATACACCCCTTGGGGCCTCCCGACGATTCAAAGTCCGTTAATTTAGGGGCTGGGTTTTTTCCTTTTTTCTATTCAAATTCGATATGCAAGCCAACAGAACTAAGGTGGTACCTGATGGCCATGGGTCATCATGGACATTGACACCACGATGAGACAATGGGAACCTCTTTTTAAACAACAGAAGCCAAGGAGATAACAGCGGTGTGGGTGAGGTTTCCACAATCGTCACTAGTACTCTTGAACCAAACATTCCCACTCTCCATCGGTTCAATATTGGGGGACACCCTAGAGGTGGATGTCACTGCGGCATCATCTACAAAAGCAATATAGGCTAAAGTGTGCATAAAGATGGATATCAGAAAATTACTCCAATCAAGATTAACCTCAAACGGTAAGGCTTTTGATATTGAATATGAGCATTGCATTCCTTTTGCTATGATTGTGGCAGGGTGGGTACAGAGAGGCATGCAGTTGAAATTTTTGAGATAAACAACCACCCTTTGCTGGTAACATTAGTCCAGCTCCGGAGAATTTGTTGAGAAACAGGCCTATTGCAAACGAAGCAAATCAGGCCTAAGGGGATGAAAACCAAGCCAAGAGCATATGGCCAATGGATGTTTGTCTCAAAGACATCCTGGCAAAACATCACAATAATGTAGGACGATTGCAGGATCTTAGCGATTGTAAGGAAAAAATAGTAGTGTTTTGGTGATGTGATTAGGCAATGTTCAATACCTTTTTTTTGTTGTTTAGCGTTCTACATAACTCCACTTGGGACATGTCTAAACCCTTATCTTTTCCTTGGCCGGGATAAAAGAGGAGAATTGTGCGTTAGGTAGCTAGCAGCTAGCACTAAAACCCGTCAGATCTTTATGACATGAATCCTCATATGAGCCCTTGACAGAGCTCAATGGGAAAAAAGGATTCATGTAGCCAACCCCAATTGATTGGGACATAAGGCTCAGTTTGGTTTGGTTAGCGTTCTAAATATACTTTGTGAACAATAACAAAGGCCGACTCTAAAAAGAAAAATGAAAAAAAAAAAGAGAAGAAGATTGGATTGGATTGGGAATCATGTCTAGGAGCCTAAGGCATCACGCTTACAGTTTTGATTAACTATCACAATACATCAAAGAGGCTCCAACCTCTAATTGTCTAAGATACTTTTTTGTGTGACAACTACGACCCATATCAGTTTTTTGGAATGGGGATAAACTTGTCTGAGTGCTAACCCCTTACCAATTTGTCCATTGCACAGAAAGGCTCTCTATTTTGAATCTGGATCACCAAGAGGGTCAATATAATGGAATGGATTTGATAGAGAGTTTTATGAACACCCCATCCTTAGCCACTTATGTTTCCCTGATGGCATATTGTTTTTTGCCAAAGCTGCACGTAGATGTTGTGTTATCAGCTTGGGAGAATAAATTCTTTACACCGCCGGCGGAAAAGTCCACTTTTCCACCACCACCATTGTGGGACCCACCATGCGTTTATTGTTGTAATCTGAACCGTTCATCTTGTGGGCCCGCAAGGTAGTATATCCACGCAAAAAAATTAGCATGATCGAATATCGGTACATACATAAAAAGTGGAATTTTGGTTCATAAAATGGATGGTCTGATTTTGTCAATAATTTTAAAGTTAAATTGTCCATGACCATTCATTTCACAGAAACAAAATTCAAAATTTGACATACCTATCCAAGTCCAATCAATTGATTTTTTGCATGGATATTCTACTCTGCGGGTCCTACAAGATGAACGGTTCAGAGGAATAATTAACACACTATTGGGCCCACAATAGTGGTGGCGGAAAAGTGGACCCGCCGGTGGTGTAAAGAATTTATTCCCGTCAGCTTGGACACCATGAAATAATTTGGTAATGCTTTTTAGGACAGCTTATCAGTCTTCAAAATCTAAGGGTGTGTTTGGTAACTTTTTTAGTTTTTAGTTTTTGGTTTATAGAAAACTAAAACATGTTTAGTAAAGGTTGAATACATCCTAAATTTTCTCTTCGTTTTTACCTGAATCTGGATTTTTTTTTTATTATTATTTTTTAATGGATGTCATTCCCCTAAAAGCTCGAATGCATCCTAAATTTTCCAAATTCTGAATTTCCAAACTTGAATGCTTTGGAAGATAGCAAACTTGAATCTCAATTACTTTCACCGACAATCTTTCGTAGCAACCACACAGAAAGTCGAGACTAAAGAGAAAATAAGGAATAAAAAGGAAAATGTTTACCTGGAGATGAAGGATGATATGGATTATAAAACCGTTTATTCCGACAGGGTATCAGAGAGGACGAATGTGCGCCGTTGATAGATCCCGGCAACCGCCTGCAAACCGTCTGGCCTTCACCGTCGCTGTCGCTGTTCCGACTCCGCAAATGGCGGCGGTTGATTGGAGAGGAAGACGAAGATGAGGTAGGCGGAGGAGGTGTAGCAGATTGGAATGCGGCTTCGATAGCTTCGAGTTCTAGGTCTGTGAAGGGGATCCCAGTCGGCAATGGAATACTTCCCTCCACTTTCCATTTTTATTTGGTTTTTTTAAACCGTTCCGCTAACCGGTGCTACATAGCACCGTTTAGACCATCTCCAGCTGACTCAACAAACCCAACATTTAGCCAAAATGGCTAGCCAAGACTCCAAACTACTGACCCAGCAGACTCAACATCAGAGTCGCCATTTTCATAAGAGAAAATCACTATTAAGCAAGATAGGTTTCATTTGGAACAGTTGAAAGAGGAGGAGAGGCATAATGCTGGTGGATACAAGTGGCTTGCCTCGCATGCAACAAGAGTACTATCAAAGCCGACAAATGGAGATCCTTCAAAAACGTGAGAAAAACGTGAGAAAAGGATATAACTTTGTTGGTAGCTGAACTTTTTTGGACATAGACTTTTTGAGGAGTTCAACGCTAGAAAAAATACTTCTTTTTTTGAAATTTTTATGTCATCAGTGATGTCTATGCTTGCTACTTCTATGTTGTTCTATTGTAAACAGTAAACAATAGTTTTGGCCTTTAGGCCAACAGGTTAGACATAGATTGCTGTTGCAACAGCTTGACCTTGTAATCAATCTGGGTGCTTTTGTTATTACTTGCAACCAAGTGCAAATCTATTCTAATCTATATAAAGGGAGAGCACCATTTTGGTGTCTCCCCTTTTGTGTCATTGTGTCAACTTTTACTTTTCCATAATTGTCCAGATAAGAAAATAAGGATTATATCTTCAATGTCCTCTGCTGAAACTGCCAAAAACTGCAAGCATAAACAGGTCAAAACACTTCCCAGCTATCTTCTGCTGCAAAAAAAAAAAAAAAAAAAAGGCTTTTGCCACATTTGCTACACGATTCAAGCCTACTGATTTGGATCAAAAAATGAAATAGGCTTAATCCGTAGGTGTACTCCCTATTTGTAGTAGGTGTAATCCTTGGATTTTCATGTCATATTTCTAGTAGCTATCACTAGCTCTTGTCAATAACAGCTCCTGAACTATGCGGAATGAAACATGCTCCCTAGAACATTTCCTTAATGAAGATTGGTAGCACATAGAAAGCAATCAAGGACAAGGACATGACACCAACAAAGCAAAAACCATTACCATCAAATTCTTCTTAGACTAGTTAAATTAATAGAGGCATAGGGAAAAACATAAGTTAACAGAGGCATAGAAAAAAACATAAGTTCTTCAAATTGCATTAAAATGAGAATTACATGATTACATAAAAGGGGATTACATAATTGCATAAATTAATTGCATAATTGCCTATGAAATTTAGTATTACAAATTCCTATGACTGGCTATATCGTTCCCATAAATGTTCGACGAGGTCTGATTGAAGTTGGGAGTGAGATTCTCTATTTCGAATAGAGTGATGGTGTCGAATGAAGTCCATAAATTCTGAAGTGTGTTCACGCGATACTGGTTCAGGGAGAGGTCCATCGCCTCTTTCATATTCAAAGTTGTGTGCCTCATCTTCTCGCTCGTCTTCAATGATCATGTTATGCAGTATTATGCATGCTTTCATGACAAATTTAAGCATTTTACGTCCCCAAAAACGTGCAGGTTGACGTATAACTGCAAAACGAGCTTGAAGCATTCCAAATGTGCACTCTACATCCTTCCTTGCCGACTCTTGGGCTGCTGCAAAATACTTTTTCTTGGGACCTTGCGGATAGGGAATTGTTTTCACAAACGTAGACCATTGAGGATATATACCATCTGCAAGATAATATCCCATTGTGTAGTCATGACCGTTGATTGAGTAATTGGCTGGAGGAGCACGTCCTTCAGTCAATTCACTAAATACCGATGATCGTTCTAGCACGTTGATGTCATTATGAGATCCCAGTAATCCAAAAAATGCATGCCATATCCAACGATCATATGACGCCACTGCTTCCAGAATAACTGTGGGTTTGCGACTATGGCCAGTATACATTCCTTTCCATGCCGTTGGGCAGTTTTTCCATTTCCAATGCATACAATCAATGCTTCCCAACATCCCAGGAAATCCACGTTGTTCACCAACGGCTAGTAGTCTAGCAATGTCATTGCTAGTGGGCGACCTTAAGTACTCCTCGGAATAAATCTCAACCACCGCTTTGACAAATCTTTTTAGACTCTCTAATGCAGTGCTTTCCCCTATGCACACAATCTCATCTAAAGAATCAGCTGCTACCCCATAAGCCAGAATTCGAATAGCCGCCGTCGTCTTTTGAAGTGAAGATAAACCGAGTGTTCCAGCAGCATTTCTTCTTTGGACAAAGTAGGGATCATGTGCTTCGACCGCAGCTTGAATACGAAGAAAAAGAGCACGACTCATACGAAACCTCCTTCGAAAGTATTCAGGAGGATATATCGGTGGTTCTGCAAAATAGTTGCGAAAAATTCTTTCATGGCCATGGATAGTATCACGATGAATATAATTTTGACCTTGAACAGAACTGCGATGTGGTTCTGCATTTAGTCGTTCCTCTTCCATAGCAACTATGGTAAGTGCCTCCAAATCGTCATCAGAGTCTGAGTCAAGAAGAAGAAAATTTAGTAGAGGATTGCGGGCCATAAATTGGAAACACAAAGGGTGCAAAAAGGAAAGAAGTTGGGCAAAAAAATGAACTTCTGGAAAAATATGAAAACTGATGTGGATGTGGAAATGTAAGGATTAGAAATGCTCTCATTTTTATAGATGCAAGGAAAAAATAGCTGTTTGAAAAGTGAAAAGTGCAACATGACTAGGAAGAAAAAAATAGCTGTTGGAAGGAATGCCGATGGAAAGTTACGGCTCTGTTTTTCTTCCCCACCAGTGAGCAGGTTACCGTTTGTTTTTGTTGCAATTCAAAATGAAATAAAAAATATTATTGTCATTTGGTAACCAAAATGGCTAGGCTATTGAGTTGCTCTTACATTTGATGGCTAGCTATACAAGTATATGGCATATTTCCTAGCCAAGATGGCTAGGAACTGATGGAGATGCTCTTAACCCTGTTAATTGTGTAGAATCTGTTACTTTGTGTCTTTTCATTCTGCCACAGGTCATTAAAAGTTTTGAAATTTCAATCCATTTGGTACTCATCACCACAGAGGTTTGAGAGTCACGTGTACTATCTATTCTTTTCCAAATTTACCCTTTCAAATTCATCCTTTCTTTTTTTATTTTTTTATACTTCCTCCATTCCAACTTAATTGCTCCCAACGAAAGTCGTGTCATCTTGAACTTCAAAAAAAACTTGCATTTAAAACTAAGACTAAACAGGGAAACAAACAAGGCGGGAATCACCTCAACGGTCGATCCGAGCTGTCCATTCATTCCAGAATCGAATTCCGAGTGAGTCTACGCAGGAATCACCTCAATTGGAAAATTTTACTTTTTTGCCCTTATTCTAAAATTTAAAATAACAACACAAAAACTAATTTTTTTAAATAATGTGTTTACATTTTTGAATTTTTTTTGCACCGTATTAAAGTTCTCAATGATATCTATCAAACAAGATCCATATTGATAAAAAAAATAATCTTTGCAACTACATTATTTTTTAGTTTGAAAATTGCACGTATTTCGTGGTGGACTATCAAATTGGAATGGAGGGAGTATTAAATGAAGGGATTGGGGATAAAATAGAAAATTAACAAACTCAAAATGTAATGGAAAAAAAGTTGGAATCCCCAAAACGGACCAACAAATCCAGACGGAGGGAGTATTTCTTTTAATTTTTTGAACTTTTTTGTACTCCCTCCGTCCCATAAAGTTTGATCACTACGAAACTACGTGCAATTTTCCAACTAAAAAATAATGTATTTACCAAAATAATTTTTGAATTTTTTTTGCATCGTATAAAAGTTCTCGATGAGATCTATCAAAAAAGATCCATATTGACTTAAAAATTATTTTCGTAAGCACGTTATTTTTTAATTTGAAAATTGCACGTAGTTTTGTAGTGATCAAACTTTATGGGATCTAGGGAGTACAAAAAAGTTCAATTTAGTTTAGTTTTGATGATGTCAGCAGGTGTAATGAGTGGAGAGAGATAGAGAGAGAAATGATGATGTCATCAAAATTAAAACTAAGACTAAACAGGGAAACAAACAAGGCAATGGTTTTTATAAAGACTACTTATTGACCAATTTTTATGTGCAAAATATAGGGTGAGCCTCGTTTAATGAGTTCGATTCAGGCCTCCAAAATATATGAGCCGGCTCTGAGGAAAATGTTAAATATTCAAGATTTCAGTGAGTTTTTTAAATTAAAAATAGAATATTAGTTTGGAGTATAGTTAAATAAAAAAAATTGCAATAAATTTTCTTATAAAAAAATCATTTCAACACTCTTAAACAGAAAATTAGAGGTAGAAGTTGAGTACCTTCTTTTCTTTTCTTTTTTAGGAGTATTATTATTGGAAATGCTCCAGGAGGTACACGAAGGTTGAGGGAAAGGATTTTAGGGTGTGATTTCAAATTGTTTCTATGAATAGGTGGTTTATGTAATATTCCAGAAAGCTAGGGGGGTCATTATAACCTATACCCTAAACTTTTACTCATCCGCCCGACAGAATAGAAATGTCTGCAGAAGCTTGTACTGCCAGAAGATAAAGTAGCCAGAGTGGCCCACATATCAAGCGCCATTTGGCGCTGGTTAGCATTTGCGTTTTTCAAAAGATAGTGGCGAGCAGGCCGAACTTTGAAAACTGTGGGGGAGTGGGAGGAAAGTGGAAACAATAATTAAAAAGAAATTAGAAGGAAAATTGAAAAGAAAATGGGAGAAAAGTTAAATACAAATTTGAATATTTTTTTTTCTCTTTTTTTTTAGAAGCAAACAAAGGAAGGGATCCTTTCCCTAAGATCCAAACAGAGCCTAAATATATGGGTACAGATTTAGGGGTACAAAATTCGTACAAATCGGTTGATTTGGATTGAAGCTGTTTATTTTTTTAAAGTTAATATTTACTTGTACCCCATAAAAAATCAGGTCAATCAAATGAATTAATGCAGCCCAAAATTATCATAAGTGCTTCATCGGTTCATCTAGCTTTTCATTCTAAATAAAAAACTTGATGAATCAATGGAGCATTTAACAATATTCGATTGAGCTAATTTTTTATACGTGGCACAATTAAACATTATTTTAAAAAACATGAATGACTGTGATTATTCTTATGGGGCCTGGAGTGGGCCCAAACCAACCAATCTGTACAAAATCTGCCCCAAACTCTGTACGCTTATTATTGTCCAAAGGAAAATTTTAGACTCGTTTGGAACTAGTGGAAAGGAAAGGAAAGGAAAGGAAAAGAAATGGAAATGGTTACAGGAGAAAAGTGTGAAAAAAATGTAGTGTTCATAAAACTTACTAGTTTTCTTTTTTTGTTTTTCTTACTTTCTTTCCAAATCAAAGAAGGGGAGGGGGAAAAAAATTCTTTCCACATATTCCAATTAAACCTTTACTGTGATTTGAAATTTTTTGAGTAAATTAAAATTGAACCCCCCTCAACTATAAACCACTTTCACTTAGCCTCCCTTGAGTTAAACTCAACACGTAACCCGCTTAAATTATTCATCTGATAAACTCATTCCGCTAGTAAATGCTAGGATTTTTGCCGGAACTTGTATTTGAGTAAAACATGACATGATAAATCACATTTTAAATGACATAACTGTTGGGGTCATTTGTTTGGGGAATCGTGGGCGATTACGGGACAGGAGGTGATTGCGATTTGAATAGGTTTTGTTTGAGTATGGTGACTGGATTTGGTTTTTGTGGTGATTTTTTGGAGGTTGTGGGAGAGAGTTAAAGGCGAAAAAAAAATGGTGGTCTTAAAGTTGACGCACAAGAAGGTAGTAAAATTTTTCGTTGACACCATCTTTCATACCAAGAATTCGTACAGTTTAAGAGGGTTAAGTTCTAAACTCTTAGGCCTTCCTTGGATGCATCCAAAACCCCCCTTAAAAAATTAGACCAGGCGAAAAAGGTGGGTCCCAGTTGTTTGGTTGGGTTTGGCAACGCAAACATCTCCCCCCCTCATCGTTTTCACCCCCTCTTCGTTATCGTTCGTAGCCCTCCCTCTCCCTGATAACTTCGGGCACCCTTAAGGCTCCCCAATAATTATCCGACTTAAGAGGGCTTGGTTTTTGACGTTTTTAGCCCTCCTTATCCCCCTTGAGAAACCCTCACTCCTCCATCTCTGTGTTGTTGCCATTACATCGACTAGAGAAGGGGAACAGTGTGCGATTTGGTGGGGATTTCGTTGCGATCTTGTTTGAGCACTCAGGTCTGGGTTATGATTCACACGAACTGCATTTTTCGAATGGGGTTAAACAGATTTCGTTGTTTCTAGGCTTGTTTCTGTAGATCAATGGTTTTTTTTGGACTAGTTTCAGTCGATCTAGGGTTCTAGCCATCTGGTTTGCATATTTGGTGATTTTGTTTGATTTTTAGTGTGTTGGATAGATTTATGCTTTGTGATGTATGATTTTTGTTCATATATTTGTATTCGTAGGGGTTTTGTACTCATTTTTTTCGACTTATGAGGGTTTTGTTACTGATTATTGTCTATGTATACGATAGTAGTGTTTTTTGATGCAGTGTTTGTGTACTCAATGTTATTAATTTTTTTTTGTTTTTTGGATTTTGGAAAGCAGCCCTTATAAACTCTTATAAACCTGTTAAGAAATCTAAAAAACCAAGTATAAATCCGTTGTCTTTTCCATGGTATAATTTTGGCGTTTAAAAATGGTTCATGGTGACAACTTAATAAAGAAAAGAAAATCCGTATAAGCTAATAACAAAAGAGGTGTTATGTGTGTGTGTGTTTGACATGAAGAAATTGACATGAAGAAAACCCTAAAAAAAAATAGGTGTTATGTGTGTGTGTGTGTTTGCAGTGTTACTCATTAAACCCTTTGTTAGCCTTTTAGGATGGCAAGACTAAACAAAAAACAATTAAGGAGAAGAGAAGAGAAAGAAGTAGTCGTTGCGTTAACAACCTTCATTTATGCTGCAATGTGGATGTTTCGCCTATACTTATTCATCCTATCCACTGCACAATATCCCCACCCCGAGTGTGCACAGAATCCTAACTACTACCAAACACAAGTCAATGCCGTCAATAGGCTTGTAGATGGTAATGAGGTTGAATGCCACGAGCAGTTGAGGGTAAATATGTGTACATTTTTTAGATTGTGCTGTTTAGTTCAAAGTGTTGGGTTAGTGGACTTGAGGTTCGTATGCGTCGATGAGAGGGTAGCTATTTTCCTGTGGATCCTCGCGCACCATACAAAGTAAAGGCGTACCAAACATCAGTTTTGGAGATCGACTGAAACGATAAGCAGACATTTCAATGCCGTACTCCAAGCTGTGTTGCACCTCCATAGAATGCTCTTAGTTACTCCCAATCCCGTACCTGCAAACTACCATGACAATGATGAAGTTGGTTTCAGGTACACTTATGTCTTACTATGATCCTAACTATTCCTTTTTGTTTCCTCAACTCCACCGTATGTAGGGGTTGCATGGTATCTGGGGTGTATCATATTCTTATTACTTGTCTTTTGTGGCAATAATGATTGAATTATAAGGGCAATGAAGATTCAATTATAGCATTTTTGATGCTATGAAGGTACTACCTTGGCGAGGCAATCGTATTTGCAGCCATTGAGTAGTAGCCTTATGTTTCCTAAAGTTAAGTTTGAGCCCATTTGATACTTCTTAAATCTGAGCTTATTTTTCGGTTTCCGTAAGTTGCAGATGAACATGCCAAAATTGTGACTCTTCAATTTTTTATTTACTTGGTTTGTTATTAGTAGTGATGACAGGAAAGAAGCCATACTACGTTGTATGTGTCGAGAGGAGACCTGGTGTATATGAAACATGGGCAAGCTGTAGCAAACAGGTGAATGGGTTCTCGGATGCTATTTATCAGAAGCATTCTAAATGGGAGGAGGCAAACTCCGCTCTTCGAGCTTATTTTGAAAGCATTGCTGGGAGGATGCCAAATATGGCGGAGCCAAATTTGGAAGATCGAGCACCAATACTTATCCCAATAGAAGGTGCCGTTAATGAGGAGGGACGAAGAGTTGGAAAGAAAACAACATGCCTCAAAGTGACATGGTTCTTACTAGGTGCAACAATGGTGACTTTAATCCAGATTGTGGTTAGGAAATTAGTTAGTTTTTAGTACGCAATTGTACCTAATAATTTAATGGTAAGGACGTCAATGTATTGATTAAATTTGTTAGTCTTTTGTAATGAATGTTTGTATTTTCATACTTTTGAATATGTACGAATTTCTTTGAGCCTAGTAAGTGTGATATACTTTGGATTATGTATGAATTTCTATCTTGCATGGGAAACAACTTGTTAAATTTGTCAATTTAAATGGATTTATTAAAAAAAAAACATTTTTTTAAAAAAAATAATTAAAATAAATATTTTCAATGAATTAAATTAATATAGCTTCAAACTGTGCAAAATTTATTAAATAGATTAACTATTGTAATTATATAATTAATTTTGCATAATCAAAGTTTGGTACACCACAAGGGCAAAAGAGTCATTTGACAGCTTTTTCCATCTTTTACCCCTTCTTATTTTTAAAACATCTAAACCAAGTCAAGAGTTATCCCCCTATGTAATCCACCATCTAAACTATCTACTTTTTTATCTCCCCTCCATAAACATCACATCAATGCGGGCCAACCCTCCAAAAATAATACCCCCTCTTACCTTATACCCGCTTTATAACTTATCCTCCTGAGATTTTTGCACCGTCCAATCGGGGCCTTAGGAGGTTAAGTTTTAAACTCTTTGGAGGTTAAGTAGTAAAGGATAATAGTTGAGGGGGGTTAATGTATTTTACTGCCCTTGGAGTTTCAAATTCACTTGCTTTCTTTATCAACAACGCCTGGTTCCTAAAATGATTTTGATTGATACGTCGCTTCCATCATCATTCATGGAGTGAATATATGTCGATCTCCTGGACTATGTGGCGATACACCTCATGTCCAAGAAGCTTTTGGATCAATACACCCACCATTCGATTAAGTTTCTTCTTTGCCTTCCTTTTTTTTTTGCCTTTTTTTTTTTTTTTTTTGTTGGTTTGACACATTTAAGCTTCAAAAGGGCAAACAAGTCTTTGCAGTATAGCATATCTCCCATCATTGGCTTCTAAATTGCACAAATGGTGGCCGTCAACATAATCATGGAGCTCATACTGACCTCTCATCTTGCTTAGCTCGTCTCAAAGCAAGATATCACATAAACAAAACCATTTGACCCCTGGTTGACTCAAAACTGTTGAAAAATAGCCACTAAGGGTTATTAAACACTGGAACTAGCAATATCTAGTTCGAATCTCAATAAACGGTTTCTAGGGTTGGATTCAGAACGTTGACAACTACTATCAAGAACCATTGTAAACAGGTCGAGTTTTCGGCTTGGATTGGCCAATAAACCCTCTGAACTGGTTAACTGCCTAAAATCGTGGCCAACATGCTCAACAATTGGTATGTACCGGACATGGTAACAAATCGTCTGACGTGTAAGCCGCTTAGATGTACAAAGTGGTTGACATGGCGTTGACTGGATGCTGAGTTAGCATTCACCGCTGATGTGTTACGCTTGGGTTTTCTTTGTCCTTTGGTTGCGTGTGCAACTAGATCAAATGCGCCTCCACGCACGAACTTTTCGGCAGCTACTTGAATCCGGTAATTGTCTCCCATAGAAGATTACAACCCTGCGCTTGAAAGGTGTTTTCAGTATCTTTTATATGCCTCCCATTCTTAATAGAGTACTAACAATCGCTTTTTCAGCGACTCTGTGTCAATCGGAAGCTCTGATTAATTGTTGGAGATCGTAGGTCACTCACACACATCACAAATACCAAATGTGTGGTTTGGCCGAAAATGTTATTTGATTATTTCCATAAAAAATAAGACGTGAATACTAAGGAAAAATCTGGAGTTATATAAATTCAGATCCAGTTCGCTCTGAAACTGAGAAACGAAAGGAGTAGTACAGCAAGTTGCTCACAGAATATTTCTTTCAACTCTTATAACCTGAAACCAACTACAACTTTCAATGAAACAAATCCAATCAATTAACTACAATACGGGGAGGAAGAAGATGGGAAAAAATAAGCATTAGTACATATCTTCCCAGTAGACTTGAATGAGATATAATTGGAAAGAAAACTTTATGATTCAAACACCAGAAAGACAGGGACGACAACAATAACACTGAAGATTGTTGTTCGATTGATGCTAATCCTTATACTTCATCTCAGACAATAAGAAGCCAGGCATGTCAAATGAGCCGGAAAACTTGCCAACATCAGCCTTGAGTTCTTCGATGTCCTTATTGTTCACCAGACCCTTGTTGAAGTCCTTCAAGAGTTTTCCGTGCTCCTTTTGGATCTTCAAAGTGATGGTCACAGCAGGGTGTAGGAACTCAGCTATCTGCTCGAAGTCTTTCTCAACCAACCCTCTGGAAGTCATAGCCGGAGTACCTGGGAACAGAGATTCTCAAAACTCATTCTTACTAACAAAAGGTTCCTGTTGTCAATGTTCAAAATTTTAAGACCAACAACGATCAATCACTAGTTTATCTCGTACCTGATGGAAACACAACACCAATAGCACATTCCATGAAAGAAACACCATATGGTTCGCCAAACATGCAATTGGGAGGAGCAATTTCATTGACCATTAATACTCTAAATTAAACTGACACCGAAGAATATAAAAACAGGCCAAAGTGCCTATAATGGTTGAACAGGGATGATTTTGCCTACTTTTCATATCTCAGGTAATGGGCCAAAACTAAAACTGGACTTTCAAGTCCATCCCTGTTGTCATTAGGAAAAAAGGTCTAGTAACTAGAATTTTCTGAGAGAAAACGCAGCAGCAGTCTGTGAAAGTACTTGTTCTATGAATTAGTCAAGAAGATTCTTAAAAGCCACATTCCCATGATGAATCTCTGTTCTCAGAAAAGGCCACCTTCCAAAATTCTTACCAATTCGTACCCCTCCAGGGGCCAAGGCACTGCTGTCACCAAATACAGCATTCTTGTTCACAGTTATGTTGCACAAGTCGTAGAGTTTCTCAACCTTGTTGCCTGAGCCCACAACAACAGCAGCAGCAGCAGCAGTAGTTAGATTGCATGAAAAGGATTTGAAATTTTTTTGGTTCACCCAGTAAAAAAAAAAAGCAACTTATGTCTTTTACCAGTCAATCCCAAAGGACGAAGATCCCACAGAACAAGGTGGTTCTCAGTCCCGCCTGTGACGAGCTTGTAATCTTTGCTCATCAAGTAGTTCCCGAGGGCAACTGCATTGGCCCTCACTTGCTTCGCATATGCCTTGAACCCAGGAGTCATGGCCTGCTTCAGAGCAACAGCCAAAGCACCGATTTGGTGATTGTGGGGACCACCCTGGAGGGAAGGAAATACTGAAAAATTGATCTTGTCTTCAAAGTCATAAACCGCGTCTTCTGGCTGGCCTTTCTTTGTGGGTTTAGGACCTTTCCGGTAGAAGATCATACCAGCCCTAGGGCCCCTCAGGCTCTTGTGGGTAGTGGTTGTGACTATATCACAATACTCAAATGGGTCTGCAGCTTCCTACATCCACGAGAACAATAATTGGAAGAAATGAGAATAGATTTCCAGGATCCACATGATCTACCTCGACAGTCCAGATTGAAGAAGCTAAATCCCGTCAAATAAATATGACCCCATCAAACAAATATGAATTTAGGAATGACCTAGACTGTTATAATACTGCACTAAAATCATTCTGTCAGCGTATATTGAGCAAATTAGTTTAACTCTTCAATTACAGTTTTCAAAAAGAAACAAGCAGTTATAAAAAAAATGAATAAAATCAGGACAGATACACATGTCGATGCTGTCATGCAGATCTCAAAGTTTCGGACCACAAGAACTAGAAGTGCTGGCGGCCAATTTCGGCAAAATTAATTTTTTTCCACATATTAAAATAGTAGGCTGAGATCTGATCCATGACCAGTGACAACAGGCTATACTCTACAAAGTTAAACACAGAAATGAAAAGGCAAAAACCCATAAAAACGAGGATAATGCAGGTCACGGCACTTGTGTATGGTTGCATATGCATGGTTTGCCAAAGAATCCAGTAGGATTTTTTGTTTCCAGAAAGCACATATTTATGTATATTATATAATAGAGTTTCTAAAAACGGCAAAGAGGTTAGCTATGATTAAAACATAATGGAGTCCCAATGTGAAGTGCACACTTTGATGCCGTCATGTTGACCTGACAGGTACAACGCACCAGATCTAGACATTTGTAGCAGTTCACATTTCAACCAACTCAGTTTCCACCAAGTAAACCAGTAGACTGAGATCTGATTCCCACACTAGATTAAATGAAAAGTGTGGAGAGTAAACAGAACTTAATTTTCGCATTTCAAGATCACATGACACAATTCAATCTCTTAGTCCCAATCAAGTGAATTTAAACCGTCATACGAAGTACTCCTAATCCAGTATCCAACCAATGTGACATATACTATATTACCATTTCAATTTTCAATACTGGAAGAAATCTTGATTTTCTATTGTATTAGTTGGAATATACTAGCAGAAAGAAGAAAATTCAAAACCTTATCTTTGAACAGCATACTGCATAGCAAAAGAACGTATCAAATTACAGAAAATAAGTTCACAAGTCCAAATCTCGGTATGGAAACCTCATTAAACCAAATGATATCTCAGTCACAAAAGAACTAATTGAACAAACGCAACCCAGATCAATTTTTTTTTTTTTTTTTTTTTTTGGGGGGGGGGGGGGGGGGGGGGGGGGGGGGGGGGGAGTGGGGGGCGGGGCGCAATTGAACCAGCTCTAAATCCTCACATCAATATAATCCAATACTACTTGAAGAAAAAGGTCTAGAATCAGATCCAATAACACTTCACTTAGCACACCATGACAGTTATCTTAAAAGTAAGACTTTCCAAAAGAAGATGAACTCAATTGAGTTAAACAAATCAACACCCACGTCCCATTAGTATTACTAAAAGAAGAACACAAAACACAGATCACAACTCTATTACAATTTATTTAAAAAGAAAAGTTACCTGAGCTGCAACAAGACCACTGATATGTGCCATATCACAAAGCAACAAGGCACCAACTTTATCGGCAATGGCTCTAAACCTGGCGTAATCCCATTCCCTAGGATACGCACTCCCTCCACAAATAATCAATTTAGGCCTGAAATCCATTGCTTTCTCTTCCAACCTATCCTAATCAATGTACCCAGTTTTCGAATCCACCTTATACGGCAAACTCTCGAAGTAAATCGACGTGGCCGAGATCTTCTTCCCACCGGAGGTATAGTACCTGTTGGTGTTTCAGTTTATTGTAATATCAAAAAACACAACCTTTATCCAATGGATTATTATTGGAAAAAGTAGCTTCTAGCGGGACAAGGGTGCATTCATTTTGTCCTGTCTAGTCAAGCAGGTAGTTCACACTTCACATAAAGTTCAGGTTGATCAGACATTGGTAATTATGTCGGTAACCATTGAAACATAGGTACTGATGTCTGATCGAATCGAATCGAATTTTAAATTGAACCACCTATTCGATGAGACAAACACAATGAACATTTCAGATAAAATAACAAAACCCATGATGGGCCTCACAGCACCAATGCACAGCACACATACTTGTTCCGCTTCTGGTTTGATTTGGCAAAAGACAAAGAAATGGAGGCATACCCATGAGTCAAGTGACCACCAGAGGGAAGATCCAAACCCATGATGCGGTCGTGAGGGTTAAGCACAGCCGTGTAAGCAGCAAAATTGACCGGGCTACCAGAATAAGGCTGGACATTGACGCCCCACTTGGTAGGGTCAAGGCGGTAGGCCTTGAGGGCACGGCCACGGCAGAGGTTCTCGATCTGGTCGATGTACTCGTTGCCGCCGTAGTAGCGGTTACCAGGCATGCCCTCGGAGTACTTGTTGGTGAGGGCGCTGCCGAGGGCCTCGATCACGGCGAATGAGGTGAAGTTTTCCGAGGCGATTAGCTCGATCCCATGGCTCTGCCGATGCTTTTCTTTCTCGATGAGGTCGTGGATCTCTGGGTCGACGGTGTGGAGTGGGGTGTTTCCCCATGCGTTCACGGCCTCCATTCTTAGTTTCTCTCACACACTCACACACACACACACACACACAGAGATGCGGGAGTGGTACAGAAGGAGGTTTGGTTTTTAAGCACCCCCTCCGATTTTGGTGGGATCCGGCTGTGGTGCCCCAAAGTAGTATTGGGGCACCGATGCCCCCAATTTTTTTGGACCATTAGATCTCATAATTTAATTTCAGCCATCAATTAGCCACTCTCCTCTCTCTCCTATAACCTGCCACAACCGGTTGAAAATTCTAAAATGCTACCCAGAGCAAAACAAAAAAAAAAAGTCGAAAATTCAAGAACTCTCATATATTGATTCAATCCGGCAACCATGGTTGCCGACGACACCTTCACCGCCAACCACCACCAAACTTCTCTCTCCCTCTCTCTTACCCGTTTCCCTCACCCCCTCTTTGGTTCCCTCTCTCTTTTTCCCTCTTCCGCTTATTGACCGCAGAATCGGCCGCCAAATAGCCGCCGGTGATTTGTCGAACAAACCCAGAAGCTACTGTAATGGAACTTGGAAGTTTATGAGCAATTACACTATGACCCCAGTACCTTAGGAGAAGATACAGTCTGGCCCATAGCTTTCGGAGGTCACATATTGAACCCCAAACTAACTTCTGAAAACGACAGAACTGCCCAAGCCTTTAGAACATGATTGTTAGGTCCCTAATTTCTTAACAATCAGCCCTAAAATGTCTATTAGTAAAAATGATCAGATGTTGTGGTATTCGTTAGAGATGTTGAATCTCTCCAAAACATATTATTTAATCGATTTTCCTCATCCACATCATATTTGTAATAGAACAATGGGTCAGATATGGCTTTCGCACACAAGTAGGCTAAGGCACCTTCCGCATCACCATCCACAACCTCTGACTTGTTGCAACAATTCAGACTTGTTGCACTTTTATAAAATGTCTGAATACGTAGTACGTCTTTCCTTTCCAAAAGGTAAGTATTTTGAATGAAGATCTATGCTTTCTTGTGAGACAAGAAGGAAGATATATGGAATAGTTGAAAATACTTGCTACAATCTGATTGAGAATAAATTTTGAGTAGTTTAAGGTAGGTAGGAGAAATTTAATTGCATTAATGGCACAATGTGTGGTAGGTAAGCAAAATTCAGACTTGTTGCACTTTTATAAAATGTCTGAATACGTAGTAAGTATTTCCTTTCCAAAAGGGAAGTACGACTAGAAACCGTAGTATGTTCACACAACATACGACTTGTTATAGTGGTAAAAAGGATCAGATGGCGTGGTATTTATAGCCTTATTCTATGGAAATTATGGCATTAATGACGAGTAGGTTTACATTTATGTAGCATAAATGCACTATAATAAGGGTAGTTAGGAACATAACTACCAATATATTTAATGGCTCTTAGTTGTACTTAATTTGTATTATCTTGCACTTGAAACATATTTATCTTTAATAATTAATGAAACTAAATAATATATTGAATGAGGGATTATGGATCAATAGTAATTAGTAGTTACTATTACATTAGTCAATTGTACCAATCACTCATTGATCTCTGTCAACCAACACTACTGTGAAGTAGTACATTAAGTAATAATGTTGATAATATCAACCTAAATTAACCAATTCATTGTAGTCAGATTTTATTAACTACTACATTAACCAATTGTATCAACCATTCATTGATCACTCTCAACCAACACTATTGTTAACTACTACATTTAGTAGTAACACTGGTAATACCAACTTATATTAATCAATTCATATTAGCCAATTGTATTAATATTCGCTCAATCATCCCTATTTATCATTGATTATTAGTTGTTAGATTTGCAACTTATGTTATATTGATAAGTTTTAAAATTGTTTGATCAATCACTTAAACTTTTAGTCGAATGACTCTGACTATAACCGATAATTGTGATTAATCGTCAATCGAGCACTTCCAAATGTCAATTGCAACTATTAATCGATACAATATCACGTTAATCAATTGAAAAAATAAATTTAATTTCTTTTTTTGCATTTAAATCTAATTGTATTAAATACTTTATCTTAATTCAGTGGAAGATCCTACTAAATTATTTAATATTTATTACTTATTGATTTATCTTTCGTCATTCAACATTTTTGTTACAATTATTGTGGCGTGTGTTTAAACAAAAATTATTTTTGCAAATTATCACATGGTCAGCATATATTTTATAATTATTTAAAGGTAAATTATTTAAAATTATTTTAACGTAATTTAGAGATTATTATTATTATTATTATACAATTAATATTTTTATTTCAAAAAATTGTTGTAAGAAATATTATACACAAATTAAAAAATTTAACTAAAGCCTTTTTCACCTCATTTTCTAATGTTGCCCACTACAAAAAAATTTAGCTAAAGGACAAAATTTGGACTGGAAACAGTAAAAAGTGGTGTGGTGTTATAAAATCCCCAAAAAGTTAGATTTTTCCGCTCAAAATGGTGACTTGCTACCGGATTGTCCAGTCGCCTTATTTTCTGGTAAGTATTCCCTTCTTGCGTGGTAAGTATTGCCTTATTTTGTGGTAATATTTATCCTATTTGGTGGTATATATTTCCAATATTCATGGTAAGTAAAGTGCGAGTTTTTTGGCGGGAAAACCGCAAAACCACCTCGTTTTTTGTCAAAACCACTTGCTTTTTGGGATCCAATGGCTGAGATTCGTTTATGGCAGATCTAATGGTCTAAAATTAGTGGGGCACCGGTGCCCCAATACCACATTGGGGCACCATAGAAAGATTCATTTTGGTGGGTCGAGAAAGATGGAGAGGGTGGTGGAATCAGTGGATCCAACATTTTACCTTCATTTGTACGTAGAGTATATTTTATTCTATGTGGACTGTCAAAATTGTTTTTATTTTTATTTTTATCAGTACAAATTTTTTTTTTTTTTTTTACAGTACCAAAATATGCTACTCCCTTCAAGATAGGGTTAAGATAGGGTTAAGGTAGATATCACCCCTCTCGATACCCACTCCGAAAAAAAATTATGCACAAAATTTTATTTTTATCTTATATTGTTACTCTTACAACTTGAATCTATATCAATTATTTTTCATTTTCCTTATATATAGTAAATGTTGGTTAAGTTGTAATTGTTATTTTGAGAACTTTTATTTTTTTTGCTCACTAATTTGGAATCAAAAAGATATTTTTTTAATATGTAAAAAAATCAAAGAGGGGCGAGTAAACCTGTTACCTGATGAAGGTGGGGCAGGAGTATCTATTCATTATCCGATTGGGTTAGGGGCGGGAGCAGGTATGGCAATACCCGCATCGCTCTGTCCCATTGTCATTCCTAGAACCCATAAAATAATGGAAAATGCTACAATACACACCCCTTATTTGGGTGTCTACAAAAGTTACGATTTTTTTTATTCTAAAAGTTACGAGACACACCAAAATGTTACGAATCATAGAAAATATTACGAATCATATTGCTAAAAAGTTATGAAAAACTAAAAAATGTTACGATTGCCAATGAGGTGGCACAATCTGGACCATACAATATGTGCATATGGTACACCCCTTTTAATGGGTGTGTATTGTAGCCATTTCCTAATATAATAGTGTAGTTTCAATTACTCTCCACCTTATTCACGTAACCCATATGCTGTGTGGTTTTTTTTTTTCAATCCTCACACTGTTGCAGTGAATTTTAATAGTTTGAGATGTAATTCTAAGACACTTTCATACTCATGCTCTCGCTTGCCTACGTGAATTATGTGACTTCCACACTCTCATTTAAAAATATTTAACTTGCATCCAAAATGCTGTCAATTTAATGTATTTCCAAATCTAATCTTTTCAATACAATCACCGCTTTAAAACGTCAAAATGTATGCAAACAAAATAAGAGTTACTTTTTAGCATTTTGTTCCCGCAATAATGCTAGAACCACGTTCACTTTACACATCGACCTATACTAGAAATGTGTGTGGAACCACACTTGTGAGTACGGGCATGAAAATGAATGCGGTTTCATCATTTTTATTACGTATTTGTGACCCTGCTCGGTTTGTGCTGAAAAAGATAGTAATTGGGGACACCTGCAGCCTTTCATTAAAATCCGGACAAAAATATGGAGTATTTGTTTATTGATGGGGTTTCAAAACACCGACAGAAATAAAAATATGTTTCATTGCGTATCCATGAAGAGAAAATTTTGGGTGCAAATGGTGTACCACTAATGTGGTATTCGAGCGTAAATTTCGGCAGTCCAAAATATTTTAGGCCTAGACTTCTCTTTCCCTCTCTAAATTCCGAATCACCCAAAACACTTTTAAAAAGCCGATGCGCACTTGGTACGTAATCAACACCTAAGTTTTCCTCGTCGGCGAGGCTACTGCAACATTCAAGAAGAAAGGAAATAATCTTGGCAGATGGAACAATATATCAAGATAGCAACAATTACCAATTGTGTTGCTAGGCTAGTTACGGAAAGGTTATCATAGACCAAGATCTGAGGATCGAACAATCTAGGGGGTGTTCGGAGTTTTTTTAAATAAATTGGCTTTTTGCGGTTTTTTATGTGATATATTGTAAGAAAATGATCTATCTTGATTTTTGAAAAAAATTGTTTTTTTTGTTAGTGAAACACCCAAGTTTATTCAAGGTCAATGAAGCAACCTCCATCAGTTCTAAGGAGTCTAGCTCCTCTCCGATCAGTCAAATGGATTCAAGAAAACAACCACTCCAATTTCGACTCGGGGGAAAAAAATTTAGAACCCATTTTAATGATTGGGACCGTTCATATTTTTGAACTCATTGAGAGACTCAAGTATGCCAAAAATCAAGTTGATCGATTAACGGTTGATATGATTTCGAAACGCATTTATGTTGCAAAAATAATACAAATTGGTTTTGTTCCAGTGTTGTAATCTTATTTTTCCAAGATAAGTGTGTCCCAAACGTGTTCCAAAATCATATCAGATGATGTCCAATAAAATTGATTTTTGGTATACTTGATGTTTTCAATGAGCTAAACGAAATGAACAATCTCGATTATTGAAGTGTGATCGTAAAAAATTTTATGGGCCGAAATTGGAGAGTTTACTATCTTATCTATATTTAATCAGAGAGCTGCTATGAGTACTGACCAAAATGCACCGATTGTGCACAGATTGCTGTATGGGGTCCACCTACGAGTTTCACACAAATGATCCAAATTGATCATTAGTTTTAGAATATGTTTTCAAGTGGTTTGCTTAGCGAAAAAGTCAGCTTAATCTGGTAATTGTAAGTGCTTGACCCAATCTATAAATTTTCATTTTGAATTGAGGATCCAATATTTTGAATGAAAAATTTATACATTGGATCAAGTACTTACAGTTATTCAATAAAGCTGAATTTTCATGAGTCAACTAAAAAAAATTCTTAAATTAATGAACGGTTCAGATTACTTGTGCAGAACCCAAAAAATAAACCCCGCATGCCATTTTGTACACCATCGGTGCAAAATGGATCAGCACCCGTAGCATTAACTATTTAAGCATTTACCCCAAACCAAGGTGATTACTAAGTATTTTCTTGTTTGGAAATTGGAACGATAGGGTCGGTATACGTCCTTGTTGGGGGTTGGTAGGAGGTTTTTTTTTTTTTTTTTTTTGTGTTTTAAAAAATAAATAGTATAAAAATAGACTACTCCACACATTTGTTATGGAACAATGTGCCGTCAATACCACCTAATCATGGAGACTCCACGGCATTATGCCGGGATCATACGTGGGGCCAATAGTGGTCAAGTGGGGTCATTTGACCTCACTCAAAGTTCTATAATCCCTAATATTGTAAAAATTTGCAAGTTAATTATAGAATTTGACCCATTAAAATTGTGATATTACCCTAAACAAGAATGACTTGATGAAATCTTACATGTCTATAATGAGAAAGTGTAACAAATTTTTGCATATAAGCCCAAGGATCAGGATCTGACCCCATTAAAATTGTTATATTACACTCATGATCTGGCTTTGTCATTTAAATATGAAAATTGATATTCGCACTCTCAATTCTGATGCAGGGGTTCCAAGCTAAAATAGTTTTCCAAAATCATCCTTTTGCAAGTTCCATGATTACTTCAGGCACTTCAAAAAACCTTTATTGTTCTCATTTACTTCAAGCGCTCTAAAAAAGCAAATAGTTTTTTTTAATCAGATAAAAGCAGATAGTTCAACTCCTTTTACTGCACGTCATTGAATTGCCTACTTCCATATGCAATGTTTCCTTCGTAGGATCTTCATGTTATTGTCTCCATGTTCTGCACCAGGACAACCTGGACAAGTGGTCTTCGGCCTATGATTGTAGAACCATCTTTTGGCCATGCAAAGTCTCTTAAGAATTCTGTTACTTTTTCTCTCAAGAGTTCTCTAACTTTAGTGATGTGCTTTGTTTGTCTCACTATGAGTTTTAAATGTAGATTTGTGGCCGTTATGAAGTTTTTGCAACATTAACATTTTCAATTGTGTGATGTTTATTTTGGAGAATTCTAGCCACGCTTTTTTTTTTTTTTTTTCTGTGTGTGTGCAAAGTGGCGGACGCAATCTGACATAGATGCATGTTTAATGTTCGGAACCTAATGTTTATGTTGTGAATGTTTAATGTTTGGAACGTAATGTTAATGTTAATATTTAGAACCTAATATTTATGTTTGGTTTTGGTTCATTTTTCCGTTTGGAGTGCCTTAGTAAATGAGGAGATAATTTGGGGTGGAGTGCGTCCAGTAATTTTTAAGTATATCTTAAAAATGGTAGTTTGGTAACTTCATATATTAAATATTGGAGTGTTTGTATAAAAAAAAAGAGCCCCAAAATCAGCACCCTTAAATATTAATGAAAATCATTTTCTGTCATGGAAAAATCATGCCATATAATGTTAGGTAAGATTTTGACACCATGCGCTAAAATTTCTCGTTCCACCCCTGGCTGGGATGAAGTTACTGTCACACCGCGTGCAACAGGCACAAGAGAATGTGTTTAGTCTAATTAAACGGTTATTATGTAAGAAACTCCAAATACTTACCCATTAAACCTACTTGAAGTGCGTATAAGTAATTCACATTAGGTTAATTTAGAGAAGTAACATATTAAGGGTTGGTGTTGTGGTTGTTGAGGGCGATTTAATAACTTGATACACACCAACCCCAGAAATTGACAATTTCTTGTCCTGCACTTTAACCCCTTTCAGCAGTCTATTTTCATGGGCGAATGTTTCAGTCTCTACGAATGGAATGATGATCTAAAACCAAACTCAAAGCATTCTCACCTTTTTTCGTCGACTAATCACTGACAACCCCCACTAAACATTCACCAAACCTGCTATGAGTTTTATGCAGTCGTAGTTATTTGACAATTAAGGACCTCGTAAAGTCTTTAATTTAGATTCAACTCTTACATGCGTACGCATTTTTATCAAATCTTTTATCTGTATTTGTATCTGCTAGTCAATGATGGGATTGATCACAAATCAGTTAATCCATATTCGAGTGAAACCAACATTATGATCTCGAGTTCCACTTTGGAACAGGACAGATTGAGGTCCATTTCAGGCTCTTTTCGGATCCAGTTTGATGTTCAAAATCAATTATATTCTAGAGCATATTGAAAGATCAGTAACTAGAATTATATTTGATCGTATATTGTTTGATGTGCTTTCAGAACAAGCACATATCTATATATGTTGGAGGAAAATGGATTCCGAGTGAGTGTTGCAATATTTCTTTCATCAAGAGGAATGTACTACAAAATCATATCAACTGATATCCAATCAATATAATTTTTTTCAAGGTCAATACACTTGTTTCATTTAAAAAAAATGAATGGTTCCGAATATTAAACTGGGCTTGGAGAAGAGTGAAAATGCCCAACATGACCGTGGAGTCCCAAAACTAGCATTGGAGTTATTTTACGTGTGTCCTTGGCTATAGGATTGTATTGGTGCTATTGATGGTACACATATTGATGCAAAGGTCCCCGCTTGTGAGCAAATTCCATACTGTGGGAGGCACATGACCACGTCACAAAACGTGATGGCTGCTTGTATGTTTGACATGAGATTTACTTTCATCTGGTCGGGTTGCAAGGGAACGACAAATGATTCACAAGTGCTTCATGAATGTGTACGGCAATGCAATTCCCCATGCCACCTCTAGGTAATATTGCTGCCTCTAGCTGATATTAAACAACTGAACTGTTTAGACAAGTCATGGGTACCCTTCATCTTACTTGTGTATAATGCTAAGTTCTCTCATACTAATTTGATTGTCTTCTTGTGTCAGTTGATGCTTTTGAGTGGCTTACAATGATTGTGCATGCTTGCAATCAGATATTCTGTGGGAAATTCTGGTATTGGTCACTTCTGTTACGGTCATGTGGACATGCCAGCCAATTTTTTCCAATGCTGCTATGGTTGCCAATCAATTAATTTACTGCACTTGTTTGCACTGCTTGCCAATACTTGTTTTCTGCTGCTGCTGTTTTGACATTTTTCTGATGCTGGTTGTTTGTAGGGCAGGATATATATGTTGATGTTGCTGCTTCTTACTTAGTTTGGCTGCTACTCTAAGAGCTGGACTTGGGGAACATCATCATCGTATTAGGAACTGCTATTCTTTTACTTAGTTTGATTTGGAATCTGTTTTGGTGGTCGGTCGGTAGGGGCGGAGGGAGGAAGATACAAAGGGGGTCCAAATTTTTGTAGGGATAGTTATAGTTTTGCCCAGGTTTTTGCTATTTGACTCCTCCTTTTTTGCCCAAATCTATTAAGAGTTCAAATTTTGACCCCACTTGCCCAGGTTTTTGCTATTTGACCCCACTTTACACCTCATTTTTTGCCCAAACCTATTAAGAGTTCAAATTTTGACCCCCCTTATAAAAAATCCTGGCTCCGCCCCTGTCGGTCGGCCTGGTCATGTTTTGACCAGGCCCTTGTTTTGATATTTTGTACCTTATTTAATTTGTTCACTTTGAAAATGCTGAAATGTGGTGAACTGAAGCTAGGAGTTGGTATACACACACACACACACCATTTTTTCAACTTCTTTTGTCCATTGGTGGAACTATAAATAAGAGAACTTGTCTAAAAAGCTTTTCAACTTCTTTGCCATTTGCAGCTGATGCTAGCTCTTTTTTGGGTCTTTTGTCCACTGGTGGTATTGTTTTCTGCATTTGTGAGCTGTTTTTTCAAGTCATGCACAGAAGATACTCTAAGGGAATGCATTTATTTGCATCAAAAACTTAATTTAGGTACTAGTGCAATTCAAATATTACTTTGTTAAATGCCTCATTGGTAATTGGTAACTACTTTGTATGTAAGTGCTATGTCATTGATTCGGGTATGTAATTAAGTACTAGTGCAATTCAAATATTACTATTGTGGTGGGTAGACGCTTAAACATCTGTTATGTAATTTATTAGTTGTATTTACTGTTTTTGTGGAAAATTGACTTTTTTTTTTATCGGCAAAAATTGACTTATTTTATTTATGCCATTCATGTTTACTTTTTCTATTGTTATTAAAAACAGGTTGACACAAACATGTTTTCTGTTTTTACTTCTTTTCTAGAAAAAACAGAAATTGATGTTTCGAAAACTGAAAACAGAAAACAGGAAGTGTTACCAAACATAGCCAAAGAGTTCAGTTTTGTCGAGGGATTTCTTTTCATTCTATCCTATGTATTTTGCAATAGTGATATAAACAAAGCAAAACTCTGTTTCATTTACCTTTGCCCATACATCTACTTTCTAGTTTCTATCAACAAATTCTAAAACAAACTATTTTCACAAGATTAACAATAATGATACATACACTTCCCATCAGCCACTCCCAGCCACTGTTCACGCGCACTGTTCACGTGGGCCCCACCCACTTTGCTTACCCAGGTAAAAAAAAAAAAAAATCTGAAAATTTCAAAATCCCCAAATCGGCTCATTCGCCCTCATTTTTCGCGGGCCGTTTGAGAGAGAGAGGAGAGGAAGAAGATCGATCCCCACCGGCGACCCGCGACCCCACCCTCCTCCGACGGTCGACTGCACTCCACCACTGCCCTTCACCGCTGCCCTTCACCGGCGACTCAACTGCGACTCAAGCCCAACCCGAGATCTGAAAATAGGGAGATCTGAAAAGCAACGGGCGGCGGCGGCCAATCGAAGAAGACATACGACAAGCGACTCCACCACGACGACGAAAAAGCAAGAATACCAGCGACTCCACCCTGACAACGGCAAATCGAAGAAGACGTACGGCAAATCGACGCCAGGTCTCTCTCTCTCTCTCTCTCTCTCTCTCTCTCTCAATTTGTGCGTTTGTCAAATCAGAGACCCTAGTTTTGAGTTTAAGCAATAAGTCAGATCTGAGTTAAATTTTTTGAAGATGTAAATCATTTCTCATTGTCAGCGATGGAAATTGGAAGAAGGTACCATCTGGTCTTGCATTTCTATTAAAATGATTTTCAATACTTCATACAATAAGGTTGTCCCAGTGTATCAGATTTGGATTAGAATGCCTGCAATGGACATTGTTCTTGACATTGTTCACCCAGCTGCTAAGATCCTTGTTGATATTGCCAAGTCACAGGATTCTGAGGTATAATCATAAGTACTATTGCTTTTATTTGCTGCTGTAGGTGTTGTTGGCAATGAATCTGTGTAGGTTCACTGTGCAGATCACTTGCATTCATGCTGTTGTCTTTTAACGTTGAGGCTACTTCTATTTCAGTGTTATGGGAGTTTGAGACCCTTGCTGTTGTATTTCATGTATAGTTGTGCTGTGTTGCACAAAACTCACGCATAATTATATGCTGTTTTCTAGAGACAATAGCGACAATGACAATGTGGATGGGTATCTTTCAAAGTTGCATTTCCTTTTGAAATTGCATGCGTAACTGAAACATCACCTGCGGATTAAAAATAAACAAGAACAAGTGAGTATTGAATCTCTACACTTATAAAAAAGCATTGAAAGTTCAATCCGGTTCTCAAATCATTCATAAAAAAAAAAAGTTAACTACCTATAAAATGTATCAAACAGGTAGCAGAATACAACTGAGGTGAAGCACTATGATGACACACTATAGCTTATAGAACCCAAAGCAAAGAATAAGAATAGAAGAACAACAAAAAAGCAAGCAATGGTGACCCGTCAACTCAAAATTTCATAAAGAGTCCAAGACGATATCAACTTGCGTTTGTGAGTCCAGACATGTCCTTTCAGATACTCGTACATGACTCTAACAGTAGTGACTAGTGTCGTTAACTCCTAACATGACATTTCCTGGCTCAGATTACAGTCAGGCCTGATTGGATGCAGCATTAGAAGGGGTATAAAATTATACCCCCTCTCCTTATATCCCGGTCCCACGATTTTATGCATGGTTTGGGAAACAAAAATGCACCCGGATAATTTTATACCCCCACCCTTTTAATACCCCTGTATACCCCCCAGCCCTTACTAATTAATAACACCCCCCTGTTACTATTTTATACCCCCCCAATACCCCTTACCAAATTACCCCCGTACCCCCATTTATCCCCCTTCTCTTATTCGATCTCCAGAAGCCCTAACCCCACAAAACGACTGCTGTGTTTTCTGTGGCTCTGGCGAGTGGCGATTCAGGAGATTCAGGCTTGGCCGTCGTATTCGTCTTCTCCGTGAACTCCGGCGACCGAAATTTGATTTCTCAGGTAACTCTAGCTACTGGTTCATATTCAGCACGTCCGTCGTATTCGTCTTCTCTCTTCTGTGTTGAATGTGGCTCAGATTTTTCAGTCGATTGAGTTGTATTTTTGTATTTTTGGATCTGTCTGCACAACGAGAGTTCCCATATCTGATAAGTATAGATGAGTTGTAGCTTTTGGATCTGTTTTCTTATCACCTCTTGCTAGATCTGTTTTGTTCATCGAAATTTGATTTGTCAGGTAACTCTAGGTACTGTTTTTTTTCCTTTTCGTTGCTTTGATAATGGAAAGGTATGGGTTGCTTTTCATGTCCTGGAAGGATATGCAGTTTTTAATGGATGAGCAGGCCATAGCTTTCCATCCGTGTTTTGGATGCCGAAGCTTCACCTACCAAGCAGGGGCTTGCTTTGACTTTGCCTGAATGTGAGGCTTGCTTTGACATTATTGATGACACTGTTTTTACACAGTTGACAAAAGGAATTAGTACCATTGTCGATGAATGTTAAAAAAGGAATTAGTACCATTGTCAGGATTAGTGAAAATGCATAAATGATAAAAGTTGCACATTTGTCACTATTGACAAATGTTTGAAACAGCTTAGTTAGAGATTCTTGCACTCCACTCCACTAGAGTAATCCATGGTTGAATGACTGTTTTTTGCGTGTAAATTATAAAAATGTGATCAATAATTTATGTTTGTAACCCAATCTTAGGATGACAAGATTAAATCGAACACAGTTGAGGAGGATAGAAGAGGAAGAGGCATTTTTGGCTTTTCACGCGTTTATTACTGCAGCTTTAGGTGTGTTTCGCTTGTACTTCTTTATTGCGAGTACGATTGTGGAGCCCAGTCCACAATTGACTCCTAATCCAAACCTTTACCAACGACAAGTGGATAGAATCAATAGTCTTGTCAGAGGCAATGACTTAGATTGCTACGAACAGTTGAGAGTAAAAATTAATCTTCATTTCGGGAAAAATAAAATAAAAAATATTTTTTTATTACAATACTTAATTATATAGCTTAATTTGTGACATTTATAATTTATTTATTTAGTTTTGTATTTAATTCATTAATTTAATGTACAATCTAAAAAGAATAATGCACAAGGGCAAATAGGTCAATTGACATCCACCCAACCTTATACCCCCATATAAACATCAAAACAAACCAAGTACTATTTTATCCCCCTTTCATCCAAACCAAGTACTATTTTAATACCCCTCCATAACTATCACATCAACGTGGGTCCACTCTTACTAACTAATACCCCTTACTATCTTATCTCCCATTACTATTTAATCCCAACAAAACCTATCCCGCATCCAATCGGGGCCTGCCACAGAATTGAGTAGTAACCTCTCAACTCAGTTATTTGCATAAAATAATACCTGAATTCTCACACTTTCACAAACCCCTTCCTACAGTTTAGCTTCATCTACAGAGTCTTGAGCTCTTAATTTCCAATTTCAGGGGATCAATCAACAAGCCAGTATTTGGTACGGAAAAACTCTCAGTTCTCATGGAGTATTACTAGTTAGAATAGATTGGTACGGAAAAACTCCCTGAATAGATTGGTCTTGCCTCTACTTGTAAATCAGAGGTTGTAACAAATTGTCTCTCTTACTGAAGTATCTCAAAGCAGGCTTCTTCTACTGGGCGTCATGGTGGCAGAGTGACGCCGGAGTTGAGTCGACTGTGCAGTCGACCGTCGGAGGAGGGTGGGGTCGCGGGTCGTTGGTGGGGATCGATCTTCTTCCTCTCTTCTCTCTCTCTCAAACGGCCCGCGAAAAATGAGGGCGAATGAGCCGATTTGAGGATTTTGAAATTTTCAAAATTGTTTTTTTTTTTACCCGGGTAAGCAAAGTGGGTGGGGCCCACGTGAACAGTGGCAGGGAGTGGTTGGGAGTGGCTGATGGGGAGTGTATGTATCATTATTGCAAGACTAATTAGTTACGGAAACATTCATGAGATAAAAAACAAGAGTAAAAAATCACTATACAGTAGCAAAATATATAAGAAATAGTAGGCCTAGTTTGCCATTTGATAAATTCAATGCAATCTGATACCGATAATTGTTTATTTAAATCATCACACAATTTTAAAATCTGATTCAAGTTAATATTTTTAACTGAAAATTGGGTAATTTTATTAAGCATTTACTGATATCCAATGCAGCTGATTTTTTTGTAGGAAGAGTTAACATCATGTTCTAAGAAATGAACCGTTCTAATCATCGAAATATAACCGGAACATGGTGAGTAATGTTGACCTCTTTTTAAAGAAGGTTGATCAAAATTGAACTGCTTGATGATTTACTAAACAGAGAGGACTTTTCAGGTGCCATCTCCCAAAGCACTTTAGGCGCCTGGTCTAATTTTGTATAAAACATAGAAAGTCAAAAAAGGGCCGTCAAAAAAGTGGAAAAAAAAAAAAAACCCAGAAAGATGCAACCATTTATTTATTCCTTACAGAGACAATGGGGCAATGGTCGGTCGAAAATTTTAAAAAGGAAAATGGCGCTAAGGTCATCAGTCCGTTTACAAAAGAAGATAATATGTACCTACCATAATATCTTCAAGTTGGTTCCCTCGGCCTCCTTTTTTAGACTAGTACCGTTCGGCTAACGGAATTTTCGGATTTTTTTTTACTTTTCACGCTTGTTGAGATATATCATTCTTCCCACATGCATCAACTAACAACTCCCCAAAAGCAAAAAAGTTAATGGAATAGGCCCTGTGCTTTCCAGAAGTAGATATCTTGAAGTCTTTTAGCGAATAATTATTTGATGCTTCAGTTGCTAGCTTGAAGTCTTTCAGCGAATAATCTTTCAATGCTTCTGTGACACTGCCATGTGGTGCTTCAGACCCCTTTTTCATACACAATGACGGGACCCAAGACAAAGTTTATGAATCTCGTACAACGTGTGGTGAAAAAGGGTCTTGGACACCACACAGACTGCTGATTTACATCTATTAGGAGAGTTTGAAGAATGATAGATTATCTTTACCTATTAGGCGAGTTTAAATTCTTGGGCTTTGTCTATGAATAAAGTTATGTAGATATTAGAGACCCACATGAGAAAAACTAAGTAATTAACATCTCTCCTTCTCCCAAAAAATGATCTCATGTCAAATATCTTCTCTCCCTAGGGTTTCCATCTAAGAATCCTAGGATTTGTGAGCAAACCCTAAGTACTCTTCTCCACGTGGCGAGAATAGAAGACTGTATACATGTTGGTGTTATTTGAACACCGCAGAGCAAAAGATCTAATATAAGCTTGAATAGGCCAATTTTGAAATAAGGACTTACTGTATGGACTCCAAGAATGCTAAACTCTTCTTCGACGCTAGAATCTGTTGGAATCACATCATATCCGGCGTAATATTTGACCGGATTCTTAGGGATTTGATTGATATGTAATCCCGCAATATTAGTGTTTTGATTTTATTTTGTTTCCTTTTATCTTTCATTCTCTTGGGTATATATACCCCTCTCTTGTAAATACATTAATTTAGATTCAATATATTCTTTCTTCTCTTTTCTAGTTGGTATCAGAGCAAACATCTATCTCACCAAACAAAAACCCTAGCCACCAAACTGTAACCCTAGCCAACACTAGCCACCACTCTCCGACCACTACCACTCTCTCTCTCTCTCCTTTAACCCATCACGCTATATGCCCTAGTTCTTTCACCAGTTGCTATTATAACAGCAACCTAGGGTTTCTTCTCTCTCTGATTGCTGTGATCCGTTTGGGTCATAGTTGGTCACATGCGTGACTTGTTGATGCTGTAGAAAGGCCTTGTGTGCTCTTTCTATTCTATTTTTCTTGGGCTAGCAGATTAGTGTGTAGCCCTCCCTTTCTTTATCACCACCGGGTTGATTTCTCTTTGATTGTGCGGTCTTCACAATGACTGATGGAGGTAAAAAGAATGGTGTTGGGGAGCCGTCAGTTGGTGCTTCTGTAGTCAAGCCCGAGTTGTCTCCGCTTGTGCCTGGTGGTAAGGTAACAAGTGTTTTATTGAATGGCAGAAATTTTGCTGCTTGGTCTCGATCTTTTCGTCTCTTTGTGGGGGGGCGCGGCAAGATGTCTTGGCTCTTGGGTAAAATGCCTCGTCCCGCTGATGATGATCCCACATTAGAACAATGGAACATTGATAATTGGACTATTCTTGGTTGGTTCTTTAGCTCTATGGAACCGTCTATTTTTAACATGTTTATGTATCATGAAACTGCTAATAGCCTTTGGAAAGCCTTAACAAAAATGTATGCTCATTCCCATAACGAGGCTCGTATATTTGAGTTACATCAGGAGATCTCTCATGCATCTCAGGAGAGTTTGGGTTTGTCTGTGTCAGAGTTCTTTGGATACTTGCAGGTGCGGTGGGAAGAGTTAGCCCAGTATGATCCAGTTAGTGATTTCGGGGAAACAGCTCATGTTGCTGTGAAAAGGTTGGATCGTCTTCACACTTATTTCTTTCTTATGGGTCTAAAGTCAAATTTTGAAAATCTTCGTGCTCAGATTCTCAATACTTCACCATTGCCATCTCTTTTGGATACTTTTGCTATTGTGGATGGTGATGAGCGCAGGCGTCTGATTTCTACTCATACCCCATCACCAGCTGTTGGGGTTGTATCTGATCAAATGGCATTTGCTGCATCCTCGGGTTTTCGTCCCAATGGGGGTAAAAAAATTTGCCATCATTGCGGAAATTCTGGACATATTAAAGAAACCTGTTGGAAACTTCACCCAGAGTTGAAAGCTCAGTTCAAGAAAAAAATGGGACCCCCCCAGCCAGAGTTGCAGCCACTGTCGAGACTTCTGATTCTCTTCATTCAGTTGTTGCCGAACTTCAGGCTCAGGTAGCATTGTTAAAGTCTCAGAAGTCCACAACTAGGGGTGTACACGGTCCGGATCGGATCGGATTGGCATGAATCCAATCCTAATCCGCGAGTCACGGTTTTTAGAAAATACAATCCGTGTCCGGACCAAAAGTCTCACGGTTCGGTTCCAATCCAATCCGCGAGTCACGGATCGGTTCCGGTTTTATCCACGGATTACGTGTTATATATAAACAAGTAGCAAAGTTATATAATTGAAATTTTACCTAATGGTGTAAACACAACTAATTAGAGAAGAGGTCTTCGTTGGAATCTCACACTAATGGTGTAAACACAAATACACAACTACTAATTGAATCTACTATATGTTGTCACAAATCCTAAGTTTATTTACTCCAGATGGACAATATTAGACTGCTTCCATGGGTCATCAACAAAATACACATCCAAACACGGTTATCAACCTAGTTTTGAAAGAGATCACAGTTTACCCCTAGTTTGTGTAGTAGAAGTTTGTGTAAAATTATGTGTGTGTGTGTGTATATTTTAAAAATTTATATATAATAAAAATCTCACGGTCCGGATCGGTTAATCCACGGTTTCGAAATCAAAATCCGTGTCCGGACCGCGAGTCACGGTTTACTAGTTTTTCAATCCGTGTCCGGACCATTAATCCACGGTTAAAATCCAAAATGCGCGGATCGGTTCGGTCCGGACTGGATTCACGGTTCACCGGTTTTTTTGTGCAGCCCTATCCACAACTATTTTGACTCCTATGCCTTCCGCTGCTACTACTGCCACTTTGGCCTCAGGTACTCCCACTGCATTTCATGTTCGCTCTGGAACCCCCTCATGGGTTCTAGACTCTGGTGCTAATGACCATATGACGGGTGAGTTATCCTTGTTTTCTACTCCTTTGGTTCCCACTCATACTTCTGTGTGTTTGGCTGATGGTTCCATTAACACCATAAGTAAAAAAGGGGACGTTAAACTTTCCCCTAATATTGCTCTATCTTCTGTCCTTTATGTTCCTCAATTTTCCTTCAATCTTTTGTCGGTCAGTCGTCTTGCAAAATCCTTTAATTGTGCTGTCATCTTTTTATCTGATTGTTGTCTTTTGCAGGACCGGAGTTCGAAGAGGATTTTTGGCAAGGGATATGAATGCGATGGACTATACTACTTTGGCGAACCTCCTCCTATCTTGCCCTCTGATCCTGTGTTTCAAGCTCACACATCTGCCGTGTTTGATTTTCCAGTTTTTGTTTCTTCCAAAGACTTATCTTTGTGGCATGCTCGATTGGGACATGTTAATTTTCAGTGTTTATGTTTAATGTTTCCAATTTTTTCCTCGGCTTGTCAACATTTAAAGTTTAAATGTGAAGTGTGTGAACTTTCCAAACATTGTCGTAAGCCTTATATTCCTCGGATGCATCGTGCTCCAGCTATTTTTAATTTAATTCATTCTGATGTGTGGGGGCCTTCTCCTGTTACTGCTATCTCTGGTCATCGATATTATGTTACATTTATTGATGACTTTTCCAGGTGCACTTGGGTTTATCTTCTTAAGAAAAAATCCGAAGTGTTTGAAATTTTTTTGCCAATTCCTCTCCATGATTAAAACTCAATTCAATATTGTGGTTCGGAATCTTCGGTCAGATAATGGGGGGGAATATGTGACAAAGGACCTTGTTTCTCACTTAAACAAACGTGGTATCCTTCAGCAACTCACCTGTCCCTATACCCCTGAGCAGAATGGGGTTGCTGAAAGAAAAAATCGTCATCTTATGGGTGTTACAAGATGTCTTCTTCAAGGCATGTTTGTTCCCAAATCCTTCTGGCATGTGGCAGTTCTTACTGCTACTTACTTGATTAATCGTGTTCCTAGTCGAATATTGGGTGGAAAATCTCCTCTTGCTGTTCTACAGCCCGAAAAACCGCTATTCTCTATCCCTCCTAAGATTTTTGGTTGTGTTTGCTTTGTCCAAAACAGGAGTCCTTCTCGAACAAAGTTGGATAACAATTCCATTAGGTGTGCCTTCATGGGTTATTCCTCTACGTCTAAAGGATATCGGTGTTATGATCCTTCTTCTCGTAGATTTTTAAATTCTCTCGATGTGACTTTTTGGGAGGATACACCTTTTTTTGTCCATCATACTGTGGATATTCCTATGGTTCCCACTGCGGATGTGCCAAGTCCTATTCCTATTCTCGATACCGTGGATATTCCCATTACCGATACTGTGGATATTCCCATTAACGATACTGTTGCAGGTACACCAGAGCTTGTGTATAGTCGTCGCCCAATTATCCCTGAGCCGGAATCCCCTTTGAATGAAGGTACTGTGCCTCCTGCTTCTCCTATTCTTTCCTCCCCTATCCGGCGGTATCCCACCAGGGACCGTCGACCCCCTATCGTCTTTCGTTAACTTCATCTACTAATCACCCTATTGAGAAACATATTTCGTATAGTGCACTGTCTGTCCCTTTTCAGGCTTTTATTGGGAAGCTTGATTCTATTCCTATTCCTCGTTCTGTCGGGGAGGCTATGTTGAGTCCCCATTGGGTGGCTGCGATGCAGGATGAAATGGGTGCCTTACAGAAAAATCATACTTGGGATTTAGTGGCTCTTCCTGAGGGGGAGAAAACAGTGGGGTGCAAATGGGTGTTTGCTGTAAAACACAAGGCTGATGGTTCTGTTGGTAGGTATAAAGCTCGGTTAGTGGCAAAGGGATTTACTCAAGTTCCGGGGAAGGACTTCACTGCCACATTTGCTCCAGTGGCAAAACTCACTACCGTTCGCTTGCTTATCTCCCTTGCCGCCTCTCATTCGTGGCCTTCTATTACTGGGTTTGGTAAATTTCAGACTCATATGTGGCCCATAGTTAACACTTTGGCCGGGGTTTCTTTACTAATTTCATTGACTTGGAATAAAGGACTGATAAGCTTGGGACAAATATGGACCTGTTATTTAGGATGGCAAGTCAATAATACTTGTAAAAAGTCAGATGACCGTTTCAAAAGAAAGAAAATATTTATAGGCCCTTAACTAGCACGCCATTGGAGCTCCATTTTTTAAGCTTATTTGTTGTATCTACTACTACTTTAAAAAATTTGAAGCATTGAAAGTGTTTCCAGCACTTTCCCCTTCTCAAAATACCCCTCCCTAAAACTGAAAATAACTACTAACCCAACCCAATTACAAAAAGCAAGTTGCCTACTCCACCCAATTACAAAAAAAAAAAAGAAGAAAAACACAAAAACAGGCTGCCTTCTTAGTTAACAAGCCACCGTTTCCATTATTCGCCATATCGAAACGACACCAAAGCCAAAAACGAACCACCAGGAAGTCCAAGTAGCGCTCCTTCAAAACGGAACATTGACAATTACCCACCCCAACATGTCCAGACCACGCCTACTGACTAACTCCATTGCGCCGGCAGATTTCTTTGTTCCACCGTAGCCCACAGCCCAGCCCAGCCCCTCCTCCCCCTGCCGCTTCCACTCTCTACACAGTAAGAACAATTCTTATTTTCCTAAATGTATAAATGTAATGCTTAGTTTGGAATCACCATAGAATTTTCTGGAGCAAATATTTATTGCACTAAAGGTGTTTGATGGATTGCTCCAATTGGAACAAACCAGCTAACTCCCCAAAAACAAGGGGAAGATTTTGGAGAGGTTTTGAGTTTCTCTTGAATTCGAATTTGAATTGAATCTGAGTCGAGATTTGATTAGGGAGTGGACATTCCCACATAACCAAGTCCTACGCCTCCTACGCCTTCTGGGTTGGCGGTGACATTTGGGAGGCTTAAAATGAATTTTAAAAACCCGGTTTTTCTATTGATAAAAATTTGATATATGTGGCTAATATATATACTCCTTATAAACGGGAGAGTTGTTTGTCTACTTCGGCATAAAAAAAAAAAGTGTATTTTCCCAGCCCACGATATTTTTCAGTGGCTGCAAGTGATCCGTCTTCATATCTATTTCAGAAAATTCAACAGTTAGACCCTTTCTGATGCAAAAATAGATATGAAGCGTTTCAACAATCGACAATCGCTTGCTGCACAGCAGAAAGAAATGGGTATTGGTGTATACGATGACTCAGTAAGTATGATTGTAATTGTGGTCTATACTTCCATGCCCATTAATTTAATTGTTACCATCAATATAGACTAATAGCCCAACAATGTACATGACTAAGAAACAAGGATTGGTGACATTTTCGAATGGTGGTTTTTGTTGGGGTGCAGACAACCTTCAGCAGTATTGGGGGTGTGGGGGCGGGAGCCTCCACGGGACAAACGTGATGTAATCTCAACAATAATGTTACCTGTAAAGAAAGAGTAAAAAAATAAGTGTAACACCTTGTCAATAATTAATACCAAAAAAAAATATTTAAAGTTCTTGAAATTTGTTTGTTGAAAAAAGTTGTTGAATGCAAAGATTGTCTGTTGGTTTTCATGCTTGGTGAGTTTGATTTTTTTATTAAAAGTTTTTTGTTCAAATGGAAGATACAAAGCTTAATGTTTTTATGGGTTTGTTCAGTGGTCTGGTCGAAAAGGAAGTCTTCAAACATGGCATTTTGAGAGAGAAAGATGGAAGAGGAGAGAACCCAGCAGAAGAGAAAAACAAGGGAGACAAAGAGAGATGTCTTGAGGGGTATTTTGGTAATGGGATATTCGGGGGATATCATATTCGGATAGAAAAAAACAAATGAACACAAGATATATGACACCTGGACCGTAGCGAAAACGATATTTGAGGGACCTCGGTGTGTAATTTCGGCTATAGGCCCGACCTAATTATTTCGTTGTTAGCTTGTAATTAGGGTTACATGTTTTTAGAGAAAAACATAGAGAGAGAGAGGCGAGAGAAAACGCAGATCTCAGAGAGATTGCGAGAACACTTGTACTCTTGATTTCGATTTCATAGTGGACTGGTGTGGCTGCCGTGGTTTTTCCTCGCGTTGAGGTTTTCCACGTATATTTGTGTCTCATTTTTCCCTCTTTTCATTACGCACAATTATTCGTTTTTTTGTTCTGTGATTCATTGTTTCCAAGATCCGAAGGGGTGTTGTGGGGTTGCGAAAATTCAAACAACTGGTATCAAAGCCGCGGTTGAGATAGGGTTTGTTTGACGGGTTAGAGTTTAATCTTGTTCGGGCAGGCTAGGGTTTCAGTGGGAACTATGGGTTCGGAAGAAGGGAAATCGAAGATCGATAAGTTTGATGGGTCAAACTTCTCATTCTAGAAAACGCAGATAAAGGAATATCTGTATCAGAAGGATCTTTCCCGGCCGTTGGAGGGTAAAGAAAAGTGAAAGAAAGCTGAAGAGAGCGATGATGATTGGAAAGTTCTTGACAGAAAGGCGTTAGGGGTTATTCGCCTGTCTCTTTCAAGGTCAATCACACGCAACATATTGAAGGAGAAAACGACGGAGGAACTTATGGCAGCGCTGAAGAAGATGTACGAGCAACCGTTTGCTGCGAATAAGGTACATCTTATGAAAAAACTTTTCAACCTGTTTATGGAAGAAGGGGTTTCCTTTATGTCACATCTCAGTGAGTTCAATACGATTGTTGATCAACTTACGTTTGTTGATATCAAGTTTGATGATGAGGTTCAAGCTTTGGTAATTCAGTCTCAATTGCTAGAGAGCTGGCAGGGTACTGTTACTGCAGTCAGTAATTCGGCAGGGAAAGAGAAGTTGAAACTGAGTGAGGTTGTTAGTTTGATTCTGACTGAGGAGGTCAGAAGAAATTCGATTGACAGTTCAGGTTCAGCCCTAAGTTTTGAGCAACAGAGGGGCAGAAGCCAAAGTAAGGGTGGTCAGAATCAGAACAGTTGACCATTAAAGGGAAATCGGGCTAAATCTCAGGTTCGGCCCATTAAAGGTGAATGTTGGAATTGTGGTCAGACGGGCCATATGTCACAAGCTTGCAAAGCACCGAAGAAGAATAACGGTGGGCAGGAGGCTCACGTTGTGCACGATGTACTTATTCTTGCTATGAACAGCGACGCCGAATCATGGGTGATTGATTCGGGTGCCTCATTCCACGCCACTGCTAACAGGGAGGTTCTGCAGAACTATGTAGCAGGGAACTTTGGGAAAGTATACTTGGGGGATGATGAGCCTTGCAGTATTGTGGGAAGAGGTGATGTTCAGATTGCGACGCAGGGGTACAGATGGTGTCTGAAAGATGTCAAGCACGTTCCGAATTTGAAGAGGAATATTGTTTCTGTTGGACAGCTTGCAGTAGTAGGTTATACATCGACATTCACATGGGACACGTGGAAAGTCTCCAACAGTACCATGGTGGCGGCTTAAGGCAAGAAAGTTGGTACACTTTACTTGACTTCACATGGTAGCGACACACTTGCAATTGTAAACAGCAAGGAGAGTTCAAATCTGTGGCACAGAAGACTGGGACATATGAGTGAGAAGGGAATGAAGGTTTTGCAGTCGAATGGGAAGCTACCGGGGTTAGAGTCAGTGGATATTGACATGTGTGAAGATTGCATCTTTGGTAAACAGAAACGGGTTAGCTTTTAGAAAGGCGGCAGGCCACCCAGGGCTTAGAAGCTAGAGCTTGTCCATACAGATGCTTGGGGTCCAGCTACTGTTGTCTTCTCTTGGCGGTTCTTATTACTATGTTACCTTTGTCGATGATCACTTGAGGAAGGTATGGGTATACTTCATGAAGCATAAGTCAGAGGTCTTTGAAGTCTTGAAGAAATGGAAGGCCATGGTTGACAATGAAACGGATTTGAAAGTGAAGAGGTTGAGGTCTGATAATGGCGGAGAGTATGAGTTGGGGGAGTTTAAGAGAGCCTGCGGTCTATTCGAGATTTGATTAGAAAGGACACCTCCAGGGAATCCGCAGCATAATGGCATTGCAGAGAGGATGAACAGGACCTTGACTGAGCATGGTAGGAGCATGCGGATACACGCGGGGTTGCCTAAGATGTTTTGGGCACATGCAGTCAGTACAGCAGCATATTTGATCAATCTTGGGCCATCAGTTCCGCTGAACTTGGGCATACCAGAGGTGGTTTGGAGTGCTAAGAAGGTAAATCTCTCACATTTACGTGTTTTTGGTTGCGTGTCTTATGTGCATATCAGCGATAAAGACAGGGATAAGCTTGATGCTAAATCACAGAAGTGTACTTTCATTGGGTATGGCTGCGATGAGTTTGGTTATTGGTTTTGGGATTACAACAACAAGAAGATAATCAGAAGCAAGGATGTTGTATTCGATGAAAGGGTGATGTACAAAGACAGGGATAGCAAACAAAGCAGTGGGAGTACCACTTCGAATGGGGATACGTTCGAGTACTTTGGGTTGGAGGATCTTCCAAATGACAGTGGGGTTGAGCAGAGGTCTGGTCAGGTAAAGGAGAGAGCTTTAGATGAGACAATTTCAGAGGGGACAATTTCAGATAGGGTAGCTCCAGAAACAGGGACTAGTTCGACGGTCAAAGAGTTGAGGAGGTCAGCCAGAGTACCCAAGCCGAATCTGAAATACATTTCTTCGCTAGATTACTTGCTATTGACGGACAGTGGAGAACCAGAGTGCTATGATGAGGTTTTGCAGGTTCCTGAGTCAGCTAAATAGAAGACTGCGATGCAGGAAGAGATGGATTCTCTTCATTCCAATGGTACTTGGCAGTTAGCTCAGCTTCCAGAGGGAAAGAAAGCCTTGCAGAACAAATGGATTTATTGACTTAAGCAGGAGAGTGATGACAAGAAAATGTATAAGGCAAGATTGGTTGTAAAGGGCTTCCAATAGAAAGAGGGGATCAATTATATAGAGATATTTTCGCCGGTTGTGAAGATGGCCACTATCAGAGTGGTGTTGAGTTTGGTTGTTACTGAGAATCTCTACCTTGAGCAGTTAGATGTTAAAACTGCTTTTCTTCACGGCGACTTGGATGAAGAAATCTTCATGAAGCAGCATGTTGGCTTCATTGTGAAAGGCAAGGAAGAGATGGTGTGCAGGCTCAAGAAGAGTCTGTATGGTTTGAAACAGGCTCTCAGACAGTGGTACAGAAAGTTTGATGGTTTCATGCAGCGCAGTGGCTATACAAGATGCATTGGAGACCACTATTGTTACTTCAAGAGCTTTGAGTCCATCTACAACATTTTATTGCTCTACGTTGACGATATGCTTGTAGCAGGTTCCTGTGTTAGGGAGATCAACAGGTTGAAGCAATAGTTGGCAAAGGAATTTGCTATGAAAGATCTGGGTGCAGCTAAGCAGACGCTTAGGATGAGAATCAGCAGGGATAGGACTCAGGGAAGCTAGCGTTTAAGTCAAGCTGAGTATATTGAACGTGTTCTGGGGAGGTTAAATATGCAGGGTGCCAAGGTAGTTGGCACATCCTTGGGAAGTCACTTCAAATTTTCTCAGGGGCAATCACCCAAGACAGATGCAGAAAGAGAGTATATGGCCAAGGTTTCGTATACCTCGGTCATTGGTAGCCTGATGTATGCGATGGTGAACACGAGACCAGATATTGCCCATGCAGTGGGAGTTTTGAGCAGGTTTGCTAGCAATCCAAGAAAACATCATTGGGAAGCAATAAAGTGGATTATGCGCTACTTGAGAGGTACCACTGATTTGCCACTTTGTTTTGGGAGAGGAAATTTGACAGTGCAGGGATATGTGGATGCAGACTTTGTCGGTAATCAGGATATGCGGCGAAGTACCATGGGTTATATCTGTACTATGGGTTCAATAGCGGTGAGTTGGGTTTCACTCCTACAGAAGTTAGTGACATTATCCATGACAGAGGCTGAGTATGTGGTTGTGACTGAGGTTGCAGAGGAGATGATTTGGTTGAAGAGCTTCTTGGAGGAGTTGGGTTTGAAGCAAGAGAACTGCGTTCTTTTCAGTGACAGCCAGAGTGCTATACACCTTGCCAAAAATCCAATGTTCCATGCTAGGACGAAGCACATTGATTTGAGGTACCATTTCATTTGTTCGCTTTTGGAAGATGGGGATTTGTTGCTAGAGAAGATTTTGGGGGACAAGAATACGACAGATATGTTGACCAAGTCTATTACTGTTGAGAAATTCAACTTCAGTTGGCCTTCATGCTTGAAGAGATGATGGGTCTGGAGCCACACCAAGAGGGGTCAGATGACTACGTCCATATTGATTGAGATTATTTGAGGTTTGCAGATGTTTGTATACTGATGCTTCGGTTATCTTCAAGTGGGAGATTGTTGGGGAGCAGACAACCTTTAGCAGTACTGGGGGTGTGGGGACGGGAGTCCCCATGGGACACGAGAGAGATGTCTTGAGGAGAGAACCCAACAGAAGAGAAAAATGAGGGAGACAAAGAGAGATGTCTTGAGGGGTATTTTGGTAATGGGATATCCGGGGATATTATATTCGGATAGAAAAAAACAAATGAACACAAGATATATGTGTAAACACCCCAATTTTTTGATAAACTTGTGCATCCCCAATGATGAAAAAAATGCGCGAAATGTACCTTGGAACGGATACTTGAGTCGGATGGATCAAAAGAGCCGAAAACCCAAACCCACCTGAACCGTACGGCCTGAAACCAATAACCGTTCGGCTTGAAATTCTCTTTGCACCGTGCGGTGTTATACTATGCACCATATGACACATTTTTGACGCCGTACGGCGTTCCTTGTCCCATCAACAGGATTCCCGCGATTGCTCAGCAGCTCAGAAACGAATGATGATATTCATCCGAATGATGATATTCGGCAATGATGCTAGCTCACCTTCGTCTGTAAAATCCGACGCCATTCAGCGGTTTCAAGAGTTCAATCAGAGAGAGAGGCCTGATCAGATCATACCGAAAAGATAGAAACCCCAAATTCGTTTGAAAAATCCCAGTGATAATACCACTCCTTTAAAAAAATCCCATTGTTATACTCGTACCCATCCACTGTTCAAGCCTCTCCTTCATACAAACCCAGAAGTCCAGTGTCTATTTCCCGCAACCAATCAATCCAATCCGTTCGGTTCTGTTTCAAGGTATAAAAGTTCGTTTTCGAATCGCAATCTTCTGAGGGGAGCCTCGATTGGGCTCGAGGAGGGCTCCGTAGCTCTTCCTTGAGTCCAAACGGAGACATTTCAATGGAATTCAAACCTCTCGGATAGGTATCGCACGACATTATCGATTGTCGTGGGATGTTGTCTTTAAAATGTGTTACATTCATTTAATAAAACCATTTTTCAAACTTATTTTCATCAACAAATAAATAATGTGGTTTTTGCACAAAAATAGAGCTTGTTTTCAACCGGGTGAAATCCGAAATTTTTGAATCCTCTGTTTCAGAAAACCCGATGCTCTATTTTTTTGGGAAAACCAGAGGAAAAATTGCGATTAACCCCCTATAGTTTCTGTGTGGGGTATTTTCCAATAAATACTGAAGACGAACAGAATAGCTCGTCCAGAGCTACCACGTGACATGCACGAGGAAAGAGACGCGGAATAGTACGCTGACGACCACAAAGCCCATAATTCAGCAATTACCCAAGTCTACCTGCTCGTCGGATAACGCAGAAGGAGTGGCCAGAAACATGAGAAACCCTAGTGGCAGCCATATCTTGTGAAGATAAGGAAAGAAGGAAATATTCGAGGATATTCCCAGAATCATTTAAGCTTGTGAAGATGAGCACAATCTTACTCGGAGATGGAAAGCCAGTCAATTTACTAAACAAGGAGCGAACTCCCATGTAGGGTAAAACTCCAGACGAGCAATATGCGGCCATCTTGGCAAGAATCCTTATCGGATAAGGATGCAGAATCACGCAAGCTACGCTGCCCAATAAGGAAGAATCCTAAGCTCGGAATGATTCCATACAAAGAAGAATTCCACAGGGAATGTAAATGCAAACTAATCGCCTATATAAGAAAATGACTCCTAAATACTAGAGGTATGCTTAAACCTACTCTGGCACTTATACGCTCGTTTGAGTTATCCTCCAGTTCGTCAATACTAACTTAGCCATCGGAGCGCCCTTGCCGCCTAGAGGCAGGGGTGCTCTGACAGTTTGTCTGTGCTGCAGGATCGAGGTCGCTCCATTTGAAGAGGATTTGATCTCATAAGAGCAAGGAAATTACTTTGTGAGTTTTTCCCCTCTTACAATTGGCGCCGTCTGTGGGAAATAGAAAACCCCCACCGAGATCATCCATGGACGATCGCGATCTTCACACACCACAGAAGAGTGGGGCTGGGAAGGATCCCTCACTAGGGCCGCCCGGTGCCCCAAAGAAGCCTCCCGCTGCAAGGATAGCAAGTCAGATAGAGCGTGTGGAACGTTCTCAGCTTGGTAGATCACGAGTGGCAGACTCGAAAGCCCCATCACGGAGGGACCAACGAAGGAATTCCCCGCCACGCCACGCCTGGAAAAAGACAAACTCGGGGGTGAGGCGAGACAAGGAATATGCAGAAAGTTTTGTGCAAAGAGAGCAAGAAGTCTCAGACCTGGCACGACAGATCGCTCAGGAAGAGGCTGCAATAAAAAATCTAAAGGATCTTACGGCAAGTGGAGGAAAACTTGAAATCCAAGTCCCGGGACGGAGGTAGGGATAGGAGACGGTCGGGGAGAGAATCTCCACCAAAAAGGGCAGATTCCACAGCCAGGAAGGGCCCACAGCGGAAAAGAAGAGCCGCAAGCGAATCCCCTGATAGTGGGGAAAGAAGGCGGCATGGAAGGGACCGGTACGAAAGGTCCGATTCAAACAAACGCTACGACGAGCGTGAAGTGACCCGGGAAGCAGCTAGAAAGCCTCTCAACCATGTGGCTGCTTCCCCACTTGCTAAATGGATCCAACGGGCAGTGACTCACATTCAGCACTACCAGCAGGCGATGTTTATGCATGCAAGGGACGACGCCCTGATGTGCAAGATGTTTCCGTCAAGCCTGGGTAAGGTGGCGCTGAGCTGGTATCATCATAAGTTGGTGCCAAATTCGATCCAGAGTTGGAAGCAGCTTTCTGAGGAGTTCACGGCCCGATTCTTGACAAGTCGTGCAGCACCAAAAACTTTTGACATTATGACTGCCATGGGGCAAAGGGAAGGAGAAAGTCTGAGGGAATATTCGAAAAGAGATTGGGAAACCTTTAATGAGATTGAGGACTGTAGCGAGGAGTACGATATAGCAACTTTCAAGACGAGCTTGCTTGTCAGCTCAGATCTGAGGAAGTCCCTGACGATGAACCCAGTCAGAACAGTGGCAAGGCTCATGCAACGTATCGAGCAGCATGCGCTCGTCGAGGACGATTGTATGAGAGAAAGTAGGAAAGAGAATGCAGGACGACCTGTCACCCCAGAGAAGAAGACGGCCGATCAGAAAAGCCATAGGAAGGAGTACTCCACCAACAAGAGGGACAGTACGTCCTACCGAAGGGATAAGGCCGCAGTGGAGACCCGTTCTTTCCACAGCATTTACACGGTTTTCAATGTGCCAATTTACAAAATGTTGTACAAACTTAGAGACAAGCCGTGGTTTCGCGACCCGCCAAAAATGACAGGAAATCTAGAGAGGCGGAGAGCAACAAACAAAAAATGCAGCTATCATCGGGACTGGGGGCACATGACAGAAGACTGTTTCGAGTATAAGAAATTCCTGGACAAGAAAGCAGCTGAGGGCCTCCTTGACGAGTCAGTGGCAGAAAGAAAGAAGGATCAAACAACCCCAGTCGAGGAAGTGGATTGTTTAGAAAAACCCAAGGGTCTGATCCAAATGATTCAGGGCCACGCAGCTCCCTACACCGAAAGTGAGATCAGATATTGTGGACGGTCGGATCCATGCGGCTCTCTCTGCTTTTGAAGAGTGAATACGAAAAATGATGAGTCGCCACTCGGGGTTTATATAGAAAACATTTTGGTACCCGAGAAACCGTTGAAAAGAATGACTCTTTTGTTTTGGAAAAGGTTTGGTCTGCGAAAAGATTCTTTTTGGGTTCGGAAGCCACGTTACGATCGGGGAAGGTTTTATTGAAAAGCACCCCGCTCGCCCGGACAATTTCCGGTCTTTACTAAATATTTGTGGGATTTTTCGGAAAATATTTTATTACAAAACTTTTAACAAAAATACAAAATAGGATTAACAGAAATAAACAAGTAATTTATAAAACCATAACGGGAATAAAATGAAATACACGAACTTGATAACAGATAAGCAGAACCTGAGGAGAAACGGCGTAATATCCGCGGCTTAAACCAGAAAAATACGAAAACAGAGCATGATTCTGCTTGAAACAGGGGAGGGACTCATTCTTCCAAAAGTTAGCCGCCCGGCCAATATATGTTGGCCGCCCGGCCAATTATCCGGCCAACATTCCTCTGTTTTTTTGAAAATCTGACAGACCAGAAAAGCGCCCTGAAAACCTTTGTCTTGGAAGGAGGCCGGTTCTTTTAAGTTCGAAACAAACTTGAGAAGTATATTTTGAGAAAGTTATTCCCTCGACGAGGTCGTATCGTGCGATAACGAAGAATAACGCCCGATACGGAGCCGTGGGGGTGGATTTTGCTTTGAACTGAGATTATCCAAACCCGGGGATGATTACGGGAATCATCCCGAGCTCGGACAAGCTCCCCTCAGAATGCTAGATAATCGATTAAACGAGCGACGTTTGTACCTTCGTGGAATGAATCGATCGAGCTTTGGTTTTTCTTTGTTTCGGGGAGGAAGAGTTTTGATAAGGGTCAAAGGTTTTGGAGAGGAAGTAATTTGGCAGTGCTTCAAAGGCGTAGAGTAACGGAATTCAGTTTTTTGGCTTTTTGGGTATTTCTGTTCGGGATCTCCTTTTTGGGCGGAGGCCGGAGGAGGGTTTTTATAGCCGTAGAGGGGGAGGAGTAATGATGGAGGAGATCCTTCTGAAAATCTTCGCGATGATGATATTCCCTGCGCCGGGGAATATATTCGTCTGTGAAGAATCTCTGCAAAAACAAGCTGTCCGATTTGACAACCAAGATTGGCCGCCCGGCCGATCATGTTAGCCGCCCGGCCAAACAAGTTAGCCTCCCGGTCAACATGAAGGCGAGTAGACCGCTCGGCTGTCAAACTGGACCGCTCGGCCAAAAGCTGGTTATTTAATTGATTTTTTTGTGAGCTTTGATCGATCGTTCTGAGGTAATTACGCATGTTCCTTTCATCATAGGGGATACACAGGGATTAAAATTGGGGTGTCTACAGTTGCCCCTCTTTGACGAGACTTAATCATCATTCTGTGATGCAAGTTGCGTCAAAGATATAGACGTCCCAATTTTGATCTCCCTAGTGCGAGAAAACAGATAAATAAAATATGGTTGAGCACGGAGCTTCCTACGTACCCTGTTTGTAGGGATCAGACCAATCGTAGTTCGGGGCTAAAATGAGTGCTTTAATGCCTCGGAGGGACTTACATAACAAGTGTCTTGGAAAATATTTCAACGCCTCGGGGGCTCTAAAAATTAATTTATGCTGAGAAGCAAACTAATTGATGCCATAGAGGACTTTTGTATTTTGGAAATTTGGAAAATGCCGTAAAGGACTTAAAAATGATTTCTAAACTTTTGAAAAATGCCGTTGTGGACTTAAAAATGATTTCGGAATTTTTGAAAAATGCCATTGAGGACTTAAAAATGATTTCGGAATTTTTGGAAAATGCCGTTGAGGACTTGTTTGTAATTTTGGAAAATACCACGGAGGGCTAAAAATGTAATTTTAAATTTTGAAAAGTGCCGTAAAGGACTTATTTGGAAAATGCCACTGAGGGCTAAAAATGTGATTTTGGAAAATGCCACAGAGGCTAAAAATGTAATTTTGAATTTTGAAAAGTGCCATAGAGGACTTATTTGGAAAATGCCACTGAGGGCTAAAAATGTAATTTTGAATTTTGAAAAGTGCCGTAGAGGACTTATTTGGAAAATGCCACTGAGGGCTAAAAATGTAATTTTGAATTTTGAAAAGTGCCGTAGAGGACTTATTTGGAAAATGCCACTGAGGGCTAAAAATGTAATTTTGAATTTTGAAAAGTGTCGTAGAGGGCTTAAAAATTTTGGAAAATCGAACAATGCCTTTGAGGGCTTAAAATGATTTTGAAAATTGGATGGTGCCTATTGAGGGCTTTAAAATGGTTTATGAAAATTTATCCGGTGCCGTTGAGGACTTAAAAATGATTTTCTTTAGAAAATTTTAAATGATGCCTGACGGACTTTGAAATATTTTGAGGAAAACATGACAGATGAAAACAGTTTTGATTTTAATGCCTCGAAAGGACTTACATAACAAATGGAAAGGAAGGTACCGTGTTTATGATGATGTTCCGCTTGGAGTCATGAGAGTGCTTATGACCAGTTTGGAGCGATCCGTTCGGAGCGAATGACCGCCCGGACCCATGTGAGTGATCGTGATCTATTCGAAGCGATCCGTTTAGAGCGAGTGACTGCCCGGACCTACATGAGTGCTTGTGAATGACTGTGTTAATATAACTAGAGGACAGTTGATTGAAAAACTATCCCGAAGGACGATTGAATGAAAACATGTCCCGAAGGACGATTGTTTGAAAAAATATGTCCCGATGGATTTGATTGAAAACCATGCCTCAAAGGATGAGTGATTGAAAAACTGTCCCGAAAGACAATTGATTGAAAAGCTATCCCGAAGGATGATTGGTTTTGGAAAACATGTCTCAAAGGACGGTTGATTAAAAAAAAAATGTCCCGAAGGATGGATGATTGATTGATTGAAAAGATGATCATTTCTGGTTTTGAAATTGAATTTTGAAGGTGACCATTTCTGGTCTTGAAAATGATTTGATTGAAAACATGTCCTGAAGGATGATTGATTGAAAAACATGTCCCGAAGGACGATTGTGTGAGACTCAGGTTTTGACACTTGACGTCACAATGACAACATTCATTTCCTTAAAAAGTAAGGTGGCGCAACGGGGTGCTCATTTTGCTTTACTGTCTTTCCTTTTTGGCCAAGGTTGAGGTTGTATCAGGATCTTGAGCTTTTGGGTTTTCTGAGCTTTCGGCTTTCCATGGTCAAGGCTTGAGCCTTTTGCGCTGGAAATGTGCTTGTCCCAGTAGAAGGCATTGGGTTGACGTGCCCCAATCCGGGACAAACGTGACCCTCGATTATGAATCTATTGGTGGTTTTAGCCACCCATTAACCTGTGTATCCAAACATAGGCCCTTCCATGCATTGAAATCGTCTTCCATGAGTCTAAGGATATTTGACTGGACAATAGACCTTGTGTGGATTTGGACAAGGCCTTGGAGTGACTTTACAATGATGCCCCTGATTTGGGCGGAGACTGACTACTCGATTGACTTTTTGACAAAGGGAGTAAATTTTGATAGGACTAGGTTGACTTAAAGGATTTTGGCAAGACCATATGGACTCGATAGGAAAGTGACCTCCCCAAGGGTGCCCCTGACTGGGCGGAGATTGACTATTAGCAGACATGGATTGTTTTTTACTTGACAAGAAAGCGGACTTTGACAAGATTATGTCAACTTGAAGGGTAGAAAAGACCATTGAGCAACAATAAATTCAAGGATTCAGAAAATGGCAAAACGTGCCCCACAATTGAAATTGTCATAAACTTGAGTCTTTTGATTTTGAAATTGTTTCACCCCATCAAATGATGTTCATTCGAAACACAAGATTTCTTATCGTGAACCCATGCCCCTGGGTTGCTGATTTACTGATTTTTCATTGAGTTGCTTAGTTTGGAGGGCTGCTGATGAAGACCGATTGATGTGCCCCGGTTTGAATTTTTGCTTCAAGTGATGCCAATGTTTGCACAATGCTTTGACTTTTAAGGGAGATTAGACTGTTCCCTTTTTGACTTAGATTCTCACCATCAAGTTGCTCTTTCCAATCTGAAAGGACTTTGTTCAGGTTATGACGGGGTCAAGGTTTGGGCTTGACAGAGAAAGGATAAAAGGCTCAAAAAAAAAAATTTCAATTTTGTTCCGGGTTTAGAGCTAGCAGCTATCTTGGGCTTCTTTTTTTTTCATGATGCCCCTTTTGCTTTTTGATGGCATTTTCTCTCATTTGATTTTCTCTTTGTCTTCAATGCTTCGCATTTTGTTGTGCCTTTATGCTTGGCACTTTCATTCTTTTGAAATCTTGACGTGCCACTTGACAACCATGCGTTTGGCGCCTTTTGAAATTTTAATGTACCTCTAGCAGTCGTGTGCTCATATCTCCTATTTCACCTCAATGTGGGAGATAGCTGCCTAGCTGGGTTCTTATCCGAAGAAATTGATTTACGCTCAAAAGGGCTATCAAGGGATATATTTATCTGGGGAACAAAAGCAAAGAATGCCTTCCTTCATTTTGAATAGCGCAACTTGATAGAGAGAATCTGTGCATGCTCTAACTTTTGCCTAGACCATATTTTGCAGTTTCGATCTAGCGAGCTTTTTGCCTTCACTTTTTCCTAGGCCGCCCTTGCGGGTTTTCGACCTAGCAGGCTTTTTCTATGTCAAAGCATTGCTTCATGATGGCATCGAGAAATGGCACCTGGAATTCTTTCTTCTTGTAAGAGCTGAGGGTTCAATCATCCCGTGTTTTGAAGTGGTTATCATGAATCTCAAATGATGGTGGAAAATATTTCTAAATTTGAGAGTTTATTTCAAAAACCCAAGTTTATTATGACAATTTCAACATAAAGGCGCGACATTGATTTTCGAAGGTTACGACCGAACCACTGAGGGTTGCCTACGTATCCCTTTGCAAGGAATCAGGTCACGCGTAGTTCGGGACTACAAAACTGACTCTATTTTTGTTTTTGTTTTTCTTGACAACAAGAAGACATTACAGGCTCGAATTTGAAGACGGACACAAACCTGAAAGCAAAAGCATGAAATACTCGAAGTATAAACTAACACAACAAAGACTTGACTTCGACTCGAAACTTGACTCGAAGACTTCGCTTGACTTGAACATTTCCAAGACTCGTGGAAGATTGACAGTTGTTTCCCCAATGCTAACCCTGATTTTGGTCGAATAAGCAATTCCCCATAAGCTTCGTGTTGATTAAGGCAGAGTGTCTGGTTCCAATGGTGGAGGAAGAATGGTCCCGTTGTCAATGAGATCCTGAATCTTGTAGCAGAGACGGTAACACTCATCGGTAGCATGACCGGGCATTTGATGGAAGGCACAGAAAGCATTTGGGTTGTGGTAAGATGGAAGCTTCTGAGGTAGAGGAGTTGGAGGGATTGGTTTGATATGGCCAGTTTTGAGGAGTTCTTCATAAATCGAGGACAGAGGTGTGGAGAATTGGGAGAGGGTTCTTTTTGGTTTTTGAGAATGGTTGGCTTGAACTTCGTTGACAAGTATGGCTTGATTGAAACTTTGGTTTGTGGAGCTGGAAGAGGCTTGGGTATAATCATTTCCGCTGAACAATGTATCGCTGTTGTCAGAGTACACATTTTGGTTTCGGGAACAGGTCCACTTTTCTTAAAAATTCCAGACTGGATTGCCTCTTCAACGGCAAGGCCTGCCTCATAAAAGGTTTTAAAGTCTGTAGTAACCTGCAATACCACCAGGTGTTCAGCAAAATCCAGTGACAAGTTGCGAGTAATGATTCTCATTTGTTCCTTTTCAGAAGGTCGGTCAATCATTTGAGAGGCTTTTCCTCTCCACCTTTTCATAAAATCCGCAAAAGACTCATTTGGCTCCATTCTTGTAGACTCCAATTCACGTAGAGTCATTTCAAACTCGATGTTGTAGTTGTATTGAGCCACAAAGGCTGCCCCAATGTCATCCCAAGTTCTTTTCTTTGAAATGTCTAAATTCAAAAACCAATGCAGTGCTGGTCCTGTGAGTGTCTGTTGGAACATTTGCCCCATTGCATCTTTCCCCACATCATACATGGATAGAGTACCCACGTATGTCTGCAAGTGAGCTTTCGGATCACCATTGCCGTCAAACTTATCCCAATCTACTGGCTTAAAATGCTCTGAGAGCTTGGCATCTGGGAATAGGCACAACTTGTCCATATCAACACTGATTGTGGCTATCTTCTCCTAGTTTCTGAACAGACTCTTCCAGTTTGGTGATTTTAGCCAATACCGACTCCATGTTTTGATTGCTCGAGTCCCCTGCCGGTGATGGGAGTTGAGAAGTTAGCTTCTGAATCATGAGCATCATGTGGGCCATCTGTTTTGCACTGTTGGCCTTTTGCTCTTCCAAAGCTTCTCTAAGAATTTGGACTTCGGTTTTCTCTAGTACCTCAGCGGCTTTCGACATTGCTGGTGAACCTGTTGAACTTGACTACTCTGCTTCTGACTCAATTCGAATTATCCGCTGTTTAGGAGGTCAGGCCTAACCGGGTATGGTGTTTTTCTTGCTTTGACCAATGACTTTGAATTGACAGTAAAGCAAATATTGAACTCAGAAGTGCCCCTATTTGTTAAAAAGGGAATGTCATTTTTGTGTCGTCATGCATGTCACCCTAAGTCTCAGAAAGTTTCCAACAAGATAAAAATGCTTTTGAGGGTAGACCAAATAAAATAGAGCTGCTAGAGCACGGTTGACACTGGAGATTTTGTTTTGTTTTTTTTTTTTTTTAGAAAAACTAGATTTAAGGGAAATGACCTTAAAAAGATTGCCCTGATCCTCAGCGTTTCTTTTGACAGTGTATCCTTTGTTCAGGATAGCAGAATTCGGGGAAATTAAATCAACTTTGTTCTTGATGATTCCTTTTCAAGGATCTAACTTTGATTTTAGGGACAATTGCCCCAGCTTGGGTCAATTGTTCCTAATTTCGGTTAGGTCATTGTCAAGGAATTATTAAGGATCAAATTGATTTGATTTTCCTAAGTCCTGTTATTCTAAGGACTGAATTAATCTGAACAACGTGCATTGGGATGCACGACTCATCATCGGGTAGGGCAACCTCTCAAGACCGCGGGAAAGGTGACAATCTAGGGTAAATTATACTACTAATGCGAATGTGAGCTTAATGACAGGATATGCAGAAAACAACTAACAGGTAAACAGGATATGCAGAAAACAGATAAACATGATATGTTAGAAGCAGTAAACACATAACAGGATATAACAGATAATCCTACCGTGCAGGCCCTGCCGTAGGTTGGAAAGTGCTATGGTTTACTATATGCAAAAGGCTGGGTTTTGGTTTGAAGGGGTTCCCTAGACTAGAGCCAATATTTGCCTCCCAGTGCCAAGTGTACTGTATGGCAAAGGTCGAACGGCAGGCTGACTCATCATCGTCCAGGGTTTGCCGAGAATCTTGGGATGTCCTAACACCAGCAAGCCGGGTAGGGTAACCAAGACGCAGCAGCAGGGCTTATCCAACATCGATGCACGTGCAATGCAAAAAGTTTCGCAATAAAATATTTTCAAAAATCCCACAAATATTTTCAAGTTTGGCTCACCTATAAATTAATTTTTATTTTGAAATTTTACTCGAGCAAACAACCGGGAAAACTCCAGTCCGGATTGGTCGGGCGTAGCCCTGTTACTGCACCATTCCTTTCTCAATCACGCGAGGCGTGTTCGTTTTTGTCAAGCTTTCGGGGGTCGTTTTACAAGTGTAAAATATCAAAATAAAAATTAATTTAAAAATCCCCAGCAGAGTAGCCATTTTGTGGACGGTCGGATCCACGCGGCTCTCTCTGCTTTTGAAGAGTGAATACGAAAAATGATGAGTCGCCACCCGGGGTTTATATAGAAAACATTTTGGTACCCGAGAAACTGTTGAAAAGAATGACTCTTTTGTTTTGGAAAAGGTTTGGTCTGCTGAAAAGATTCTTTTTGGGTTCGGAAGCCACGTTACGATCGGGGAAGGTTTTATTGAAAAGCACCCCGCTCGCCCGGACAATTTCCGGTCTTTACTAAATATTTGTGGGATTTTTCGGAAAATATTTTATTACAAAACTTTTAACAAAAATACAAAATAGGATTAACAGAAATAAACAAGTAATTTATAAAACCATAACGGGAATAAAATGAAATACACGAACTTGATAACAGATAAGCAGAACCTGAGGGGAAACGGCGTAATATCTGTGGCTTAAACCAGAAAAATACGAAAACAGAGCATGATTCTGCTTGAAACAGGGGAGGGACTCATTCTTCCAAAAGTTAGCCGCCCGGCCAATATATGTTGGCCGCCCGGCCAATTATCCGGCCAACATTCCTCATGTTTTTTTGAAAATCTGACAGACCAGAAAAGCGCCCTGAAAACCTTTGTCTTGGAAGGAGGCCGGTTCTTTTAAGTTCGAAACAAACTTGAGAAGTATATTTTGAGAAAGTTATTCCCCTGACGAGGTCGTATCGTGCGATAACGAAGAATAACGCCCGATACGGAGCCGTGGGGGTGGATTTTGCTTTGAACTGAGATTATCCAAACCCGGGGATGATTACGGGAATCATCCCGAGCTCGGACAAGCTCCCCTCAGAATGCTGGATAATCGATTAAACGAGCGACGTTTGTACCTTCGTGGAATCAATCGATCGAGCTTTGGTTTTTCTTTGTTTCGGGGAGGAAGAGTTTTGATAAGGGTCAAAGGTTTTGGAGAGGAAGTAATTTGGCAGTGCTTCAAAGGCGTAGAGTAACGGAATTCAGTTTTCTGGCTTTTTGGGTATTTCTGTTCGGGATCTCCTATTTGGGCGGAGGCCGGAGGAGGGTTTTTATAGCCGTGGAGGGGGAGGAGTAATGATGGAGGAGATCCTTCTAAAAATCTTCGCGATGATGATATTCCCTGCGCCGGGGAATATATTCGTCTGCGAAGAATCTCTGCAGAAACAAGCTGTCCGATTTGACAACCAAGATTGGCCGCCCGGCCGATCATGTTAGCCGCCCGGCCAAACAAGTTAGCCGCCCGGCCAACATGAAGGCGAGTAGACCGCTCGGCTGTCAAACTGGACCGCTCGGCCAAAAGCTGGTTATTTAATTGATTTTTTTGTGAGCTTTGATCGATCGTTCTGAGGTAATCGTTCCGAGGTAATTACGCATGTTCCTTTCATCATAGGGGATACACAGGGATTAAAATTGGGGTGTCTACAGATATGTGCAGAGGCAGAACGAGCATGCAAAGCACTGTACAAGTTGGGTATGAAGAGGCCCAAGGAAGAAGAGGTCACGGCAAAGTCAATCACGTTCATGGATGAGGACTTGGAGGGACTGATACTGCCACACAATGACGGCTCTGGTCGTTACCCTACGTCTAGGGGAATACGACGTGGAGAAAATATTAGTAGATCAGGGGAGCTGCACGGAGATTCTGTATTTTGACACTTTTAGGAAGATGAAGTTGTCTAGGACGAACTTAGAAAAGAGTCAGACCCCTTTGATCGGGTTCAGGTCACAGCCGGTCTGGCCCATGGGTAAGGTGACTCTGCTCGTACGAGCAGGGTCCGTTGTATTAAAAACGGAGTTCCTGGTCGTCGACGTCCCATCTTCCTTACAACGCCACCATTGGTAGGACGTGGCTGCACAAAATGAAGGCAATTTCATCAACTTACCATCAGATGATAAAATTCCAGGGGACAGAGGGTATTGAGCACGTCAAAGGGAACCAGAAAATGGCAAACCAATGCCTAGTCTCAACAACCAACAAAGCCCCCAAGGCACATCTCGTTCAATCTGTTGAAGTATCCGATCAATCTACACTAGAAGACGTTGGAGGAAACCCAGCCCTGAGAACTGTGGAAGGACTGAAAAAGGTTCAGCTTGACGACCAAGATCCAGAAAGGTACTTTCTGATAGGAGAGAAGCTTGACAGGCAGGAGGAAGAAGAGCTCGTACATTTCCTCAAGCAGCACGTTGACGTATTTGCCTGGACGCCCCAAGAGATGCCAGGCATTGACCCCAATATAATCTGTCATCATTTAAACGTAGATCCCCAGCACAAGCCAGTGATCCAGAAGGTCAGCCCCTCAGCATGCCGAAGCAGTCAATGAAGAAGTCGATCGCCTTTTGGAGGCCAAAGCAATCAGAGAAGTGAATTACCCAGAATGGATGTCTAATACTGTCGTCGTCAAGAAGAAGAACGGAAAATGGAGAGTGTGTGTGGATTTTACAAGTCTAAACAAGGCCTGTCCCAAAGACAGTTTTCCTCTGGCCAGAATCGATCAGCTCGTTGATACAACTGCTGGGTATGAACGAATGAGCTTTTTGGATGCCTACAGGGGATACCACCAGATAGCAATGCACGGACCAGACGAGGAAAAGACATCGTTCATCACTCCACGAGGGCTGAATTGCTACCGGGTCATGCCTTTCGGCCTCAGAAACGCCGGGGCCACCTACCAAAGACTCGCAACACTCATGTTCAGAGACTTGCTTGGGAAGACTATGGAAGTCTACATAGACGACACGGTGGTGAAAAGCAAGGAGAAAGCCGGTCACATAGCTGATTTAAAGGTAACTTTTGATATCTTACAACGATTTCAACTAAAATTAAATGCTTCAAAATGTGCATTTGGTGTAAGTTCTGGAAAGTTCTTGGGTCACCTGGTTACAGAGCGTGGCATAGAGGCCAACCCAAATCAAATTACAGCCCTCCAAAGACTCGAAAGCCCAAAGACAATCAAGGAAGTGCAAAAGTTGACAAGCATGGTGGCGGCACTAAACAGGTTCATCAGTCGCTTGTCAGACAAATGCAGGCCTTTCTTCCAGCTGCTGAAGAAAAGGAAAGGATATGAATGGGGACCGGAGTAAGAGGAAGCTTTCAAAGACCTCAAGAAGTATCTCGAAACTCCCCTGTTGCTGTCAAAACCAGAGAAAGGAGAACGGTTGATCCTTTACTTGGCCGTCTCAGAGCATGCAATCAGCGCAGCCCTCCTCCGGATAGAAGGCACGGAGCAAAAACCAATCTACTTTAGAAGCGAAACTCTCCTGGACGCACACACCAGATACCTCCCCTTGGAAAAGCTCGTCAAGGCTTTAATCATGGCTTCGCGGAAGTTACCACACTATTTTCTGGAACACCCCATCACTGTATACACTGAGTCTCCCTTAAAAGCATTGCTTCGAAAAGCAGACTTCTCTGGGAGAATCTCCACTTGGTCGGTAGAGCTCAGTTAGTACGGCATTGATTTCCAACCAAGAACGGCCATCAAGGGCCAGGTGCTGGCAGACTTCGTAGCTGAGTTTACCCCGGCCAAAGGGGAGCCTCCCGTGGTTCGCGAATGTGAACCAAGTCTTCAGGTCGACGACCAAAATACAGGAAGCTGGCACCTATTCGTTGAAGGATCAAGCATGCAACAAAGGCTCAGAGGCAAGAATAGTGCTATTTGCTCCAGAAGGTCTGATGCTCTAACAATCCATTTGTTTGGGCTTCAGCGCAACGAACAACGTGGCAAAATACGAGGCCCTCCTAATCGGGCTCAAGAGTGCAAGGACCCTTGGGATCAAGAAGTTAAAGATCTTCTGTGACTCACAGCTCGTGGTAAATCAGCTAAGTGGAGAATACGCTCTAAGAAACGAGAAGATGGCAGCCTACGCAAAGGCTATACAAGATCAAATGGCAGATTTCGAGGAAGCGAAGATAGAGCAAATCACTTCAGGGCAAAACGCTCACACAGATTCATTAGCCTGCTTGGCCTCGGCACTATTAACAGAGTACAAGCGCACTGTGGCCGTCGAATAACTAGCCCAGCCTAGCATTGGGCGGGAAGTCGAAACCAACATGGATGCAGACTTGGGACCAAGCTGGATGGATCCAATCACCGCTTACCTAAAGGACGAAGTCCTTCCGGAGGATAAAAAAGAGGCCTACAAAATCAAACTGAAGTCTGCTCGTTTTTGGCTCTCACCACAGGGAAAGCTGTACAAAAAGTCGTATCATGGTCCCTACCTGCTTTGCGTGCATCCCACGCTGGTACAGAAGTTCCTACATGAAATACACGCCGGGACATGCGGCAGACATGCGGGGGGAAGATCAATAGCACATAGGGCAATAACCCAGGGGTACTGGTGGCCATACATGCAGGAAGACGCAAAGGTGTTCGTCAGAAGTTGCGAAAAGTGCCAACAGTTCAAACCAATAATACGAACTTCGACAAAAGACCTGCAACCTCTCACTAGCCCATGACCGTTCGCTCAATGGGGGCTCGACATCATAGGGCCCCTGCCCATGGCAACGGATAAGAGGAAGTTTTTGCTGATGGGGACAGATTACTTCACCAAATGGATTGAAGCAGAACCACTAGCCAAGATCACTGAGGGCAATGTGGAGAAATTCGTTTGGCAGAACATCATAACAAGGTTTGGGGTGCCTTACTGCATAATTTCGGACAACGGGGCGCAATTCGGGCCGAAGTTCGAAGATTTCTGTGCCCAACATGGGATACAGGAACTACTACTCAACACCTTCGTATCCTCAAAGCAACGGACAGGCAGAGGCCTCTAATAAAACAATCCTTAAAGGAATCAAGCGGAGATTGGAGAAAAAGAAGGGAAGCTGGCCCGACGAACTCCCGATAGTACTGTGGGCATTCAAAACCACACCAAGACGGTCAACGGGAGAAACTCCATACTCCTTGGCCTACGGTACTGAGGCCGTGATCCCCATCGAAGTGGGGCTACCAATGAACAGAACAACATTAGTAGAAGCTGGTGGGAACGACCAAGCTTTGGCAACAAATTTGGATCTTGCAGAAGAGCGACGAGAAAGAGCTCTGGTTACACTGGCGGCTTACCAGCAACAGCTTTGCAGGACTTACAACAAGAAGGTCCACCCCCGCGAATTTGGAGTAGGAGACCTCGTAATGAGGAAAGTGGTTGGGAATACCAAAAAGGCATCAGACGGAAAGCTCGGACCAAACTGGGAAGGGCCCTACAAAGTGGTTGGCATGGCCGGAGTCGGAGCTTACAGGCTTGCGGACCTAGATGGGAATCCAATCCCCCGCCTTTGAAATATCCAGAACCTCATGAAGTTTTTTCCTTAAACACTTTTTTCCTTTTCTCTTGAATAATGCCCTGAAAGGCAAATTAAGATTTTATGGTCCAAATAAGACTCTCTAGCTTTATTGAGAATAAAATAGTCAGACTCTTATCTGCTTCTTCTTTTTTGCAAAATTCATGCACTATTTTATTTTAAGAAAATATGGGCTTTGACCATACGAACAAACCCCATATTGGGGGCATTATACAGGCAGAATGCAACGAACATTGCACGTCCATACCTAAGCTCGTTCGTGGCCTCGTCCACGGTTAGGCGCGAATATGCCTAAAGATTGTCCATGGTTAGGCGCGAACATGCCTAGACCTTGCAGCGAATATTGCACCCCATGGCCTCGTCCACGGTTAGGCGCGAATATGCCTAAAAATTGTCCATGGTTAGGCGCGAACATGCCTAGACCTTGCAGCGAATATTGCAACCCGTGGCCTCGTCCATGGTTAGGAACGAAAATGCCTTAAAAATCACTCATGGCCTCGTCCATGATTAGGCGTGAATATGCCTAAGCCTTCTTGTGGCCTCGTCCATGATTATTTAAGGTCAGATATATATATCTGACTAAGTGCAGGAACACCTGGGTTCCAAAATGATTGTCTCATATATATCTGACTAAATGTAGGAACACCTAGGTTCCAAAAAGTTTGTCTCATTTATTTCTGACTAAATGCAGGAACACCTAGGTTCCAAAAGGTTTGTCTCATTTATCTCTGACTAACTGCAAGAACACCTAGGTTCCAAAAAGTTTGTCTCATTTAATTCTGGCTAAGCACAGGAACGTTTGGGTTCCAGGGTGCTTTGTAAAATGTGGGTTAGACACAGGAACATCTAGGTTCCAAAATATTTGCCTTGTTTAGTTTTGATTATATGCAGGAGCATTCAATGCACACCTCAACAGTGTGAACCACCAGTCAAAGCAATAGGAGGGTCAGATGCAAGACTCAAGCTCGCACCCCTCGTACCTGTACACAGATTACTCAACAAATGCTGCATAGACAAGTGCAACCAGAACATTCAGAACTAATATAAAATAGAATTCCAAAGTCTTGTCAACGGGCAACTCAGACTTCAGCCCACCTAACACCACGAAGGGTGTAACTACTGTAGTTCCAAAAAAACAAGACCACGCAGGATCAATTCGTCCAGTTAGCCACGCAGGGCATGGGACCAAAAATTGTGTTAAAGTGCCGAACATAAGTCAAGGAATGTCAAGAGTTATGATTAAACGGATCAAATAGGCACAAGGCCTCTTCACTAGGCCTCATGGACCTCAGTGGCAGAAATGTTACCTGAACCATCACCACCAGAGGAGGGGAGCTCAACCTGCTGCTCGTCAGGGACAGATGTGTTGCCACCAGCTTCCTTCTGGCTGGGGTCAACAACTGCACTCTGGCTTGGCACAGCACCATTCTGGGGAGCAACGTCCCTGCGTCTGGGGTACTCGATCTCAGTCCAAATTGTATCTCGTCTGTCAATGTCCTGTTTGGTCAGACATGCCTTCAAGCCTCTGGCAAAGAACAGCTCTTCGAATTGCGGCATCTGGGCCTTAAATTTCATCTTTGTATCATTCACCCCCTGATTGTAGGCCTGATCAGAAGACGCCTGAGCAACAGCCAACTCAGCCTCCAGATTTGCTTTGCTCCTCTGAGCATTCGATAGCTCAGTCTCCAAAAGCCCAAGTCTGGTCATGGCGTCACTAAAATTACGATCAGACTCACCCACACAACGTTTCAATGAAGCCAGCTCGTCCTTCATCCTCTCATTCTCAGTAGTCATCAAATGGTTGGCATTGATCAGACGATTAGCACTGACTTTCAGCTCGTCGTTCTCATTCCTCAGCTGCGCGTTGGCACTAGTGATCATTCTGTTGTCTTTAGCAGCCCGGTCGCAAGCAACATACATAAGTTGCATGGACTGCAGCTCGTCACAAACAATCAACAAACCAACGTGTTAAAAAGAAGGAACCCTTAAAGATACCATAAAAATGAAACAACAAAACCCATACCTTGATGTGATGCTGAAAACCATTTTTCAAGAGCTTGAGATAACTGGATCCAGTCTCTCTCTCGACATCCCCAGGAAGCAAAACAGCTTGTCCAATGGCCAGAGCAACGTCAGCATTGTCACAGCTATCAGTAGCAAGGACAGGCTGGGTACCACAACGAAGAGGAGGGTTCCAAACGGCCATTTCAGACTCAAGTTCAGGCTCAGGAGTTGGGGGAGGTGGCTGAGCAAAGTAATTGATAAGCCCCAAATGTTGTATAAAACCGGGCTTATCTCGCTCATTGTAATCACACACACGTGCATTTTGTTCCTTTATACGATTGATTTTGCACGAGTTGTGTTTTTGATGAGTTTCAGAAAATCGGAGCTAAAAGGTATGTCCAAAGCTCCAAATAATCCCCGGTTGTATCCGAAAGTACCCAAGGTCCCATAATGCCGTGGAGGACAATCGCCGAAGCTTAGAAGTCGATTCAAGAAGCTTTGGAAGGTTCAAGGAAGGCCCGGAACAAAAGAACAAGACATTTGGAGTTATGAGCCTCGAGAAAATCTGACCAACTGATAGAAAAAGGCTCATTACTTTCAAAATACAAAGGCTATGAATATGAGGTCAATTGGGTTTGAAAGTAGACTCATAGAGCTTTCCAACGGTTCAAGAATCGCCTCATTCCGAGTTTGGAAGAAGCCGGGGCGTGCCCGCGAAGTTGGGTAAAAAATCTGCCTGAAGAATTTCACATTTTGAAGTGAGATACCGGTAGCTTGATTTTGGGGATACTGGTATCCCTGAAACAGAAGGTCATTTTGAGCGAGATACCGGTAGCTTGATTTTTGGGATACCGGTATCCCTGCAAATTTTCAGACTTTTTTTGGCCCGATCCAAAATATCTTGTGGCAATTTTGTAATTATTTGGCACGACTTTTGGGGCCTTTATAAGGTCTTCAACCTCAGAATTGTAGGGTTATCTCTTATTTTCCCCTTCTCTCTCTTCCTCCTTAGTTTGTAGCTTAGTTTAGCTCTACCATCTCTCTAGATTTTCATGCTCTTCCATTTAGTTTCAAGGTAATTCTTCTTATTTAATGTTGTAGTATGTGTTGAGACCTTTATATAAATCTAGTTTATTTCCGTTTTTATCGGTTATTTCACTCTTGTGTTTTTCTAGCTATTTCCTTAGAAAACTCTTGTTCTTAGTTGTTGTTTATGATTTTCTCAAGTGTTAATGTTGTAGGAAAACCTAGGATTAATCATAAAAATCAGTTTTTAGAGTTATTAAACATGTTTTTAGTTTTCTTTCAATTCATAGGCTTAATTTCTAGCATAATGTGTGAGTAGTTTTAATAGGCTTAGTCATGGGGTGATTAACACTCCATGACTTGGGTTTAATCCGTCCATCTCGTGTATAAGGCATAAATCGCTTGTGTACCGAAAATTTGGGGTTTCACTTTTATGTACCAAAGAGTGGGTTTGTTAATCCTTTTGATCACCCGTAGCCAAGATCTTGACTACTTGGCACGTGTGATGCTTTGGGCGATGTCAACTCATTTGTTTGCCAAATGTCCCGAAAACCCCTAATCTTTGGTAAACACATTTTTTCTAGTAAAGGTTTTAAACTCTAAATCTTCCGTTCGGGGGCATTTAACGATGCCCCGAGCCGGTTATCAAGAGGGGATGGATTAACCCGAGTCACGGTTGTTAAAATCCCCTAGACTTTGCCTCAGTTTAAATTTGTCGTTTTTAAATCTCCGCATCATTCACGAAGTTAAGTGAATTCCACCCCCAAACTACAAACGCCAAGTTTGCCGCTTTAAGGCTAAACCTTCACTCGCGAATCAATCACTCACGCGCAACGCATTCGGTCTCTGTGGACTCGACCCGGACTTCCGGTTATCATGCTTCGCGACACCTAAACCCTACGCTTGGGGAAACATCATTTGAAGTACAATCCAAGGACGCAAGCAGTAACTCCTGGTAGTACGACGACGCTGCTGAGGAGGGTTTGGAACAGGAACTGACTCTTCTCTGGGCCTCTTCTCCAGAGCAACATCAGGCTCCCTTTGCTCTGGAGGAGGAAGAGGAGGAGAAGGAGGACGAGCAGAAGAAGAAGCTCCCTGCGGATCAAGAAATTGGACAAGGGATTCATCGTCATCAAGGGTTATGAAATCAGAAAAGTCTGGTACAACTCTCGGCATGGCTGAAACAGGGGATTGGCCTCTCACAGGAATACTGCTAGTACTCTCTCTAGACAATTCACTCTGAATGTTTTCACAAGACAAGTCAATTCCAAAATAATTGTTTGTACGAGAAGCGTGGATAACTTGATTACGGAGAAAAAGCTTCTGAATAGGAGAACGTCTTACCCCAATACGACCTCTCCCCCTATGCAAATTCCTGGCTGAAGTAGAGGCCTTACTCACGGGGACACCACCACGGTAGGAGGGATTGTACTTCAGCAAAACATGTGCAACCCTGCCAAGCCCTTCTGGGTCAATTCCCCTTACTCTCTCGATATCAAGAAGGTGGACACCGTCGTGCACCACCAAGTGACCTTCGTTGATATTCTCCACTGTAGAAACAGAAAGAGTAGACATGATGAGCAATTAAGAAGAAATTACTAAAATAAAGAAACTGACAGAGGGCAAAAAAGAGGAGAACCGACGTGTACGCCCAAAAATGTGGGGGCACGGAGGCCCCACGACGTTGCCACCGTCGTCCCTAGGCAAGAAATTTCCAGTCACAATAAAAAAATCATCATTCTCCCCGCGACAGGAATTGGGAAGATCAGTCACTAAATGACGCTCTTTGTCTCGAATCTTGAGATAATAAGTCCCATGGGTGGTGGGGCAGACGCTGTAAAGGCGACGGATATCATACCAACCCAGGTTCGTGCCCAAGAGTCTGTTCAGGGCCACCACACCCATGACCACGCGATAGAAGTTGGGACAAAGCTGGAGAGGGGTAAGGCGACAGATGCTGCAGATCTCGACTAGCAAGGGGTGTAAGGGAAACCTAACACCTCCTTCTACAACGGCTAAAAGGGGAACGTAGATCCTACTCTCGGTTTGGTCATGGGTATCAGCGCCAGAAGGGGCAAAGGCTAGATTAACATCATCAGGGACCTCGTAACGGCGGCGGAAGGCCTCCATGTGAGCCTCATTATCACAAAGGCTCCTAAACCTACCCATGGCGGAAAGCAATGGAGGTACGAGTAAACCCTAAAAACAACTGTGCAAGAAGAGCGAAAAGGGTCGCGAGAAACTTGCAAGCAACCGACGACGGCCGGAGAAAGTCTTTTCCGAAGAAAGGGAAGTCTGTAAAGGGGACAACTCAAAGGGCACAACGGCAATGGCAACAACTCTCACAGAATAGCACAAATATGGAAAAAAAAAGAAGGTCAAGGAAACATCTTATACCTTCTCAAATTCAAACTAGTGCTCGCTGACGTCATCCAAAACGATAACGTTTTGATTCTTCACGCCTTTCCACAAAAAGGTGGGGAAATGTTAAATCGGTAATTAAAAGGGTGCAATGATTCAAGCCACCCAGACAACGGAAAGGTGTCTTGGAAGTTACGCTCATGCCTGTAGGCACAGACTTACCGCTTAGAGAGTCTGCGCAACAGCTGACACGTGGCGGGCACATTGATACGAAGCGTAACAACGGTACGAAAAGATACTCATGACAGAAACTGCTCGTTGATTAGCTTCAGCTCATCATGCGCGAACATGCATGGATGACCAAAAGCTGGGGAGCAATTGTGTGGGGTATTTTCCAATAAATACTGAAGACGAATAGAATAGCTCGTCCAGAGCTACCACGTGACATGCACGAGGAAAGAGACGCGGAATAGTACGCCGACGACCACAAAGCCCATAATTCAACAATTACCCAAGTCTACCTGCTCGTCGGATAACGCAGAAGGAACGGCTCGAAACATGAGAAACCCTAGTGGCAGCTGTATCTTGTGAAGATAAGGAAAGAAGGAAATATTCGAGGATATTCCCAGAATCATTTAAGCTTGTGAAGATGAGCACAATCTTACTCGGAGATGGAAAGCCAGTCAATTTACTAAACAAGGAGCGAACTCCCATGTAGGGTAAAACTCCAGACGAGCAATATGCGGCCATCTTGGCAAGAATCCTTATCGGATAAGGATGCAGAATCACGCTAGCTATGCTGCCCAATAAGGAAGAATCCTAAGCTTGGAAGGATTCCATACAGAGAAGAATTCCACAGGGAATGTAAATGCAAACTAATCGCCTATATAAGAAAATGGCTCCTAAATACTAGAGGTATGCTTAAACCCACTCTGGCACTTATACGCTCGTTTGAGTTATCCTCCAGTTCGTCAATACTAACTTAGCCATCGGAGGGCCCTTGCCGCCTAGAGGCAGGGGTGCTCTGACAGTTTGTCTGTGCTGCAGGATCGAGGTCGCTCCATTTGAAGAGGATTTGATCTCATAAGAGCAAGGAAATAACTTTGTGAGTTTTTCCCCTCTTACAGTTTCTGTTTTGCACTTATATCCCCTCTTAATTAATTTTCTCGTATTTATGTGTTTGATTGCGTGTTATTTGATTGATCATGATTATTTGTCTCTTTTTTATCTCTTGATATATTGTTTATGTGAGATTAAAGTTTTCAATAAAATATTTTCAGAAAAATCCCACAAAAATTTAGTAGAGACCGAAAAATTTCGGGCACGCTGGGTGCATTTTTCGAACAAAACCTTCCCCGCGGGTAACCTGGCTCCTATTTACCCAAAAAAAAAAAAACCTGGCTCCCGAACTCAAATCTCTACTTTTTGCAGATCAAACCCATTTTCAGCGGCATAAGAGTCATTATTTTTCTAAACGGTTTCTCGGGTACCTAACATTTTCCAAAACTTAAACCCCGGGTGGTGACTCTAAATTTTTCCTTTTTTTCGGATCGCCCTTTTTCACAAACACAACCAAAACAGGTGGACATGCCCGCCGAATCGAGCGTGCACAAAATGACGACTCTGCTGGGGATCGATATTTTTTAAATTAATCTTTATTTTGACGTTTTACACTTGTAAAACGACCCTTCGAAAGCTTGACACCAAGTACGTGCTTCACGCTGTACTAGAAAGGATTGATGTCAGGGTGAAAGCCCGATCAGTCTGGACTGGAGCTTTCCCGGTTGTTTGCTCGAGTAAAATTTCAAGATTTTTTTGATTAATTTAAAAAGCGAGCCAAACTTGAAAAATATTTGTGGGATTTTTGAAAAAAAATTTATTGTTAAACTTTTGAATTGCACGTGCATGGTTACTAGCCTCGCCGCTGCGTCCTGGTTACCCTACCCAGCTTGCTAGTGTTAGGACATCCCAGGATTCTCGGCAACCTTGGACGATGATGAGTCAGCCTGCCGTTACTACCCTTGCCACGTCAGTATTCTTGGCTCAGGGGAGGCAAATATTGGCTCTAGTCTGGGGAACCCCCTTTAAACCAAAATCAGCCTTTGCATATAGATAATCCTAGAACTTTCCAACCTAAGACCGGACCCACAGGGTAGGATTTCGTGATATATTCTGCTGCGTGTTTACTGTTTTCCTATACCCTGTCAGCATGCTGCCTGTTTATCGCTTTTCGCACATGCCATGCTACCTGTCTACCGCTTTTTGTATATACTGTTGTCATTTTGCATGCATACACAAGTTAGAATGTCCCTAGGTTTCACCTCACTCACCTTGAGGATTGTCCCGATAATCTCTGGTTAGGCTGAATACCCAAAAAAAAATTAAAAAAAACAAAAAAACAAATTTTTTTTTTCCATTTTTCAAAAAAAACATTGCAAATAGGCTCCGCTTTTCTCCAAATAAAACCAATACTCCTTTTGTCAGAAAACAATGGCTGACCAACCAAACAACAAGAGACTTAAGTCTACCTTCTCCACTCTCCACAACGCCCCTATCTGGGTCATTGAAGATTGCGAATCCCCAAGCCTGAAGAGAAGACCCTTGAAGGTAAAAAGCTCTACAAATGGGTTGACCAACTCACCAAACCCGACCAGTTAGACACATTGAATCAATGGGACAGTTCTTAAAGCCATCCAGGCTGGAAGTTTCACGTCACGCCAGACAACGGCTTGAATATGCTCCCAGACAAGATCACTGTCATGTATGAAGAAAATGATGAAGACTTCTGCCCCATGCCACCAATCAAGTACTTTGATGAATGCGGCAATCCGGTGTACTACTTCGCTGACCCAGTCACTGGCCACAAATACTGGGACGAATGCAACTGTGATGGCTGCTACGAAGATTACCTTCTCAACAATGAGAGCATATCCCCCCATCAGCTCCAGGAACAGCAAGAAGAAGAAGCCAAGGCCCGCAAGGGAAAGCAGAAGCTTGGCGAAGCCAGTTCACCAGTCAACCCAACTCATCCCATCCCGTGAAGCCACAACCTGAACAATTTGAAGCGCACGCAATAACCAGATCTGATCAAGCCGTCGAGGGCCCTTTTGGAATAAGTCAACGTCAGTTGTCCAGTCTTAATGTCGAGTCTGTTGTTGTTTTCTGTACGGGTTATTTATCGAGTCTGTAATGACCTGTACTTTGCTTATCGAGTCTGTTTTCCGTCTAGCGGAACTCCTTTGGTATCACTCCATGCTTAGGTGATCAATGAAAAAAGACATCTTTTCATAAAAATTTGGAGCCAATTTGCAGTCTCGAACTACGTTACGGCCTGATTCCTCTCCATGGGGATACGTAGGCAACCTCAGTCCGGCTGTTGTATTTAACAAAATCTGAGAAAATTGGGGCAATCCTGCATCATGCATAACACCTCATTCATGTAAATAGATTGCATATAAAGCATAATTTACTTTGTTCATACCATCAGTACATAACCATTGGCAAAAACAAGAGCACTCCTACACCTGGTTGGGCTCGAACTCCCCAACAGCGATTAATTCGGACTGAGTCAAGAGTAGAACAGTCAGCTAGCCTTCCAGTCATGACCAAGAACACAGAACAGACAGAGAAGACCGAGGTTCAGATTCTCAAAGAAGCTTTAGAAGATCAACGAGCCGCTAATAGCAAGCAAATGGCTCAGATGATGATCTTAATTCAAGACATTACTTCCCGGTTACCTTTTGGGGAATGGTCAAATAATCACCCGGGAATGGAAACTATGATGGCCAAGGTGGCCAAGCTTGAGGAATCAGTTCAGAAGCAAGAAAAGATCGCTGCAATAGGCATTGATATGGAAAAACTATGCCTGTTCCCTGATGCTAAGCTACCTGACAAGTTCAAGCCAATTGATTGGGACAAATTTGACGGGAGCGGTGATCCGAAAGCACACCTGCAAACATACTTAGGCACCCTATCCATGTATGATGTGGAGAAAAATGCTATGGCTCAAATGTTCCAGCAAACCCTGACAGGATCTGCACTCCGTTAGTTTCTGAACTTAGACAATTCAAAGAAGAAGACCTGGGAGGACATTGGGGCAACCTTTGTGGCTCAATACAACTGCAACATCTAGCTGGAAATGACCATTCGTGAACTAGAATCTACAAAGATGGGAAAGAATGAATCTTTCGCTGACTTTGTCAAACGCTGGAGAGGAAAGGCTTTACAAATGATGGGCAGACCCTCGGAGAAGGAACAGATGAGAATTATCACTCGGAACTTGGAACCAGATTTTGCTAAGCACTTGGTAGTCTTTCAAACCTCCGCCGACTTCAAAACCTTTTATGAAGCTGGCCTTGCAGGTGAAGACGCAATTCACACTAGCATATTCGACAAAAGAGAATCTATTTCTCAACCAAAGCAAGTCTACTCTGGCAACAGCAATATCCTTTTTGGACCAAACACCTACAATCCAGCTAAAGCCAGTTCCTCCAATCCCAAACCAGTCAAAACCGAACCAGTTAACCAGATAGCCACCCAGTCACCACTTATCCAAAACACCTCCCAGCCAAGGAGAGAATTTTACCAATTCCCTTTCCCTCTTACCACTGTCTACAAAAAGCTCCTTGAGAAAAATGCCATCAAGCCTCTTGATCCACCTAAAGAGCTTCCTGCAAACCACAACCCGAATGTCTACTGTGCCTACCACCAAATGCCCGGCTATCATAACAACAATTGTATCCACCTCAAACACATAATCCAAGACTTGGTTGATGACGGAACCATCCCAATTCCCAAACAAAAACCCAATACCATTTCCAATCCTTTGCCTAACCACAAGCAAAACATCCAGATCAACCAAGCATCCTTCAGCTCCACTTCAAAAGGCCAAAACCCTACTCAGTTCAATCCAAACCTATACATCGTGCCAGTCTCTGAACCTAAACCTTTTGTACCGATGCCGGAAGACCTGGAGGTCCATGCCATCAAAGCTTTTGAACAGAAGCCCAAACTCAAATGGGGTGACCTCGCTGAAGAAGGAGAATGGGCCATGAACGATCAGGAGTGGGAAGATTCCCAACAAGCATTGTTCGATTCTTTGCTAATCCCTTGGGACCCGAGCCAGTACATCATCCCAGAATTTCGTGACAAGCCAGTTATTTGCATACCGGAAGGTCTTAGTATCAGCCAAGTTGAAGAGACGACGATCTGTGCTGACCCTCTGGATACAGTTTCACTCCCAACTTTATTTCAGCACAACTCTTCAGACAACTACTCGCTGTTTCAACTTCCTGAAGAAGGAAACCATCAAACCATCAAAACTGTCTTTAGTGATAATGATTGGTTCCCACAAGCATACATTATCGGAGAATCTCTCCTGCGGCCATTTGCGCCATTCCCGCACACTTCCAACGTATCAATCCTGGTCACTGACCCCCAGACAACCACATGGAATGAAGATGAAGTTATCGACATCCGAGTCGGTAGTGACGAAGTGTGGACAGTCAATAAATCCATGCTAGACCAGTCTTTCTGGCAAGATTTAGAGGTAGCAAATCTGAAGACAAAATTGGAAACGGTTGATATCAGTAGCCAGAAAACTCCAGACAATTTGATAAACTTATGGTCTGAGGATCAACATGAAAAACAGAAAAGGGAAACTATCAAAGCCAGGAAGCGCAAAGTTAGTGAAGGATTTGTAGATTTCTGGGGCGAAAACCAACAACTCTGGGAGGATACGGTCAATCGAGTAACAAGAAGTGGCCGAATCTACCAACTGACTAATCTTCAAAGAAACATTCCGTACCGAACTTAGCCATAAGAGTTCATTTGGGACGATCCCGTTCAGGAAAATCCATCTCCTATTGAGCTAGAAGTTACTACTCAACCACCTCAAAGGAACCGAGCAACAGCAGAAGACTTGGTTCAAAAGCAGCTTGAAAGAACTCCAGCATTGGTCTCAATTTGGGGACTACTATCTTCCTCCGGGAGCATCGTCAGAAGCTGATCAAAACTCTGTCCAACATGGAAGTACCGCCTGATACTCCCCCAGAAACCATGGTGGCATTGCTTACTCCGGCTCGTGCAAAACACGTTGTTATCTTTACTAAAAAGGATCTACCCTCAGAGGGAGCTGGCCATAACAAACCTTTGCACATCACTCTCAAGTGCATGGGAAAATGGGTCCCGGTCGTTCTGCTTGACAACGGATCCGCTCTAAACGTATGCCCTCTACGGATAGCCCACTGCTTGGGTTTCAAGAACAAAGACTTCCAGCCTTTTAACCTCGGAGTGCGCGCATATGACAACACGCGCAGAGATGTAATGAGAATAATCCAAGTGGAAGTAATGATTGAAGACTTCAAAACAGACATTGAGTTCCATGTACTCGACATTCCCTCATCATTTAATCTGCTACTGGGCAGACCTTGGCTCCATCGATCAGATATCATGGCAGTCCCTTCTTCTCTTCACCAGAAAGTCCAACTTGGTCTGGCTTCAGGAACTTTAACCATTTATGGAGATTCAGGAATCCGTCCCCATGTCCTTGACAATGCACCATTACTCGAAATTGCTCATGGAGAAGAAGATGTCACTCTTGGTGGTTTCTCTTTCAACACTTCAGGATCAGTCCTTACTGTTAAGATGGATGAGGACTTCTCAGTTAGCTCAACTGCCTTGGAAATGATGAGAAAGATGTAATACCTACCCGGCCTGGGGTTAGGTCTGAACAATCAAGGGATGGCTGAGTTCCCCGAGTTTTCGACAAATAATCACCGCTTCGGTCTCGGTTACGAGTCAACTAACGGCGAGCCAAGAAAAGGAAGGAAGACGCAAGCTGGTGTCAAAAAGAAGCCCATTCAGTTTGTGAAAGCTCCAGAAACTATCTATCAAGGGGAACTAGAACCATTCTGGGACATGGAAACAAAGACTAAGCTGCCAGGCTTCGAAATCTTTGCAAACGACACTTGGGACAGTGACAATGAAGCCGAGAAGAGGAAAGAGCTGGTTAAGGCACTCCGAGTTGATTGGATCGAAACTCTTGACTCAGGAAATCTCCAATCACTGTTTGGGGAAGAAAGCCTGATAGGTGTAGCGGATGACAAGCCTGCTGCGATGTTGTTTGATTTGAAGCTTGATTTGGAGCTTGCCGAGGAGGTAGAATTGATGATGTTGTGTCAAGAAGCCCTTGGAGATGTTACTGCACTCATTGTGGATGCCATTGGAGTTTATAAAAATTGCACTTTTATACCTAGGATCACTTACATTAACACTGAATTTGAGTCAGAATATGAGTCTAGCACTGAGTCTGAGTTTGACCCAGAACATGTATCTGTCACTCCCCCGCATCATCACTTTTCTTTTGAATTTGAGTCCACCTTCATGTATCATGCCCTGGGGCCCCCGTATTTGCTATCAATGAAGTAGACTTTGCTTATCTTGCTGTATCCGAAATAAATTGTGTTGACCCCGACAATGAAGAGATTGAGTTCGAGGAAGAAATTCCAGAAGAACTTCGATCCCTAATCAGAAGGGAAGACGAAAGGCTGTAGACACCCCAATTTGATTATCCGTGAATCTTAAGCAAGAGTCCAGGTGTATCCCCAATGATGAAAAATTATTGACGACGTCGCGAAATTTATTTTATTTAAATCAATGCTTCGATGAACTTGGATTTACCATCCGCCAAGAAAAAGACCATCAAACCCACCCATATCAATCCATTTGGCCCATTATAAAGCCCAACAAATAAGCCCAAGTTCTATCCCAATAAAAAGACTAATTTCAGATCCAAAGTACCATTTTTCGGACGCGATATCACAAGAATGACCGACATACGTACGCAGGGGCATGGGCCTCCATGCTGTAAATTGTGGAAGTCCAACCTTGCGGACGCAAGGTCAATGCTGCGGACGTAAGGTCAAACCTTGCGGACGCAACACTCAACCTTGCGGATGCAAGGTCAAACTTCCAGACAGATCCTGCAGCTTTGGCATGGCTGTCCATGCTCCATTCACTCACCTCCCTTCCGATTTCTGGCGAAAAATTACTCTTAGAAGGTTCCTTTGTGCCTATAAAAGGAAGCCTAAGTCTTGGTTTTCAACACACAACAAAAAATCCTCAAGAAAACCTTGCTAGAAAAACCTTTGTTCTCATTGTTTTTCCTTTGTAAACCCCTTTCCCGAACCCAAAATTCCTTTCCGAAAATCAGCCACAAAAATCCCAAAAATATTAGTCTCAAGCCTACTTTCCAAAATTACCCAAAACCTTGCCTTTAATCCAAGTTTTTCGAAGCATTAGTTAAATAATGTGCTTTTCGCGGCGAACGGAGTTCATACTCGCCGAATTCGTGATTTTGAGGGGAGCATCCGGACGTTGATCAAAAGAAGTTCAATCTTCGCCCTTTTATTAATTTGTGGTAATATTTCATTTCTCTAAATCTAGCCTCATGCATCGTTATTTTTATTTATTTTTCCTTGTTCCCTTTCCCGTAATTGTCTAAACCACTCTAAATCTTCTTTTAAAATCCCATAATTATGAGTAGAGACTAATCATTTTGATTAGACGGGATGGGTGCATTTTCCAAATAAAACCTTCTCATCCCGTAACTTAGCTCCGGAACCAAGATCACTCTGGTTATGACGGACCGGTTGTCTCGAATTTTGTACGTTGAATTCTGTTGCTTGGTTAACCTTAAAATCAAGTGGCGACTCTAATGAACGCGTGTTCTAGTACTTCAAGGTTTCTCGCGGAGGTCAAGGGTGCCCACAGTGCCGACTCCGCTAGGGAGAAATGAGAGCTAGACTCGAAAAAAAAATCTATGGGATTTTAAATTTAGTTTTTAAAGTGATTTTCTTGCATTGCACATGCATCGATGTATGGATAAACCCTATTCGGCATTATTCGATATCCTGGGCGGGCAACCATACTTGGGCTATGTCGAAGAAGCCAACAAGCCTTTGGCTGTGATAAGTCATAAGTACTGCTTGACCATTGCTTTGCACGATACTTGGCAATGGGAGGTACACCTGTGACTTTGAGCCGGGGTACCCTTTGAAACTACCAGCCTTTTGCATGTAGTGCTCCCTAGAACTATCCAAAATTAGGGCAGGAACCTTGTTAGGATTATGTGTCACTACATACCCCATAAACTGTACAGGTTGCCAGTTGAAAATCAGAGGGGATGATGCCGAATTGATTAGAAAAGAGGAGAAGATTGCCGTTTCTTAATGAGAAGGAGGATCTTCTTTTCAAAAAAACAAATGCGGGTTTGCAAAAGTTATTAAAAAAAAATGATTTCATTTTTTTTAGCCTCTTTTGAGTCATTTATAGTTCCCCAATATAGTTAAAGAATTTTAAAAATTAATGGAATCCTAATTTTTGAATTCCACAAAAAAAAGAGGAAAAATTCTTAAAAAAAAAAAGAAGACAGTCACTTTTCATTTTACTATCTCCTTTTTACTTTTTTTTTTATTTTCATTTTCACCTCCCTTTCTTTTTCTTTTTATATAATAAAAATGAAATCTTCAAAAAAAAAAATACAAAATGAAAAAGAAAAATTAGGATTTCTTAAAATTTTTGAAATTTTTTTTTAAAGTATATTGCGGATTTATCAAGTACTCAAAATTCATTTTCCTATCAACCCGTTAATCTTTTTCATCCAATTAGAGGAGTGAGTTCATTTTCCAACAAAAAAGGCCATTGAAGGCATTTCTAGTCAAAAAAAAAAAAATGGTCTTGGTCTTTATTTTTGACACTTGGTACGTTTTCTTGTCAGTTTGTTTGTCGCTTTTTCACTGGAAAGAAGGAATACACTCATTTGGGACCAAATCCTCGGTCTAATACCTGATCTAGTTGACACCCCTGTTCCAGATTTTATTCCAGTCGCCATTCCAGTTTCTGAACCAGTAATGGCTGGGCGAAATGAAATGGAGGAAATGAGGGTAAACATGGTTGCGATACGAAAGTCCATAGAAGATATGGGAAACGTGATCAAGACCTTGATAATGCTCATGCCAGAAAATCCAACGACACAGAGAGCACCATTCAACAATGAGAGAATGAACCAGCTCAATGAAGAAGATTGGTACGAAGAAGAACCGCATCCATTACGACAGAACGTAGAAATCCTTACTGCCGCACCGCGGCCGCCGGTGAATGTTGAGCAACCAGCCACTGATAAGTACAAGACTCTTCAAGATCAAATCGAAGAGTTAAAGTGAACTATCATCCGTTCAAAAAAATTGGGTACCTAGATGGTGGATATGGATAGGCTGTGTCTTTTCCCTACTATCAAGCTACCGGAGAAGTTCAAAATGCCCGATGTTGAAAAGTTTGACGACACTGGAGATCCGAAAACACACTTAATGAACTACACCGGAACTTTGATGCCAATGGGGATCAGGCCGCAGCAATTGGCACAGTTATTCCATCGAATGTTGACTGACACGGCGCTTCAATGGTTCTTGAATTTGGATCCTTCAAAGAAGAACACTTGGGACGACATTGGGCATGTTTTCATCAACCAGTATGCCTATAATGTCCGACTTAAAGTGACCACAAGAGAATTGGAGGCTACAAAGATGGACCCCAAAGAAACCTTCACTGACTTTATAGCCCAATGGAGAGCCAAGGCAGCAAAAATGGTTGACCGGCCTAACAAAAAGGAACAAATCAAAATGGTCATCAAGAATGTGATTCCAGAATTTTCCAAGTACTTGGTGACACAATCCTTCTCAAGCTTTGAAAGTCTATTCGAAGCCGGAATCTCAATCAAGGATGCTATGAACTCGGGGTTGTTGGACAAAGAAGACTCGAGTCAAAGAGGAAAACGGGTCTACAATGGCAACAGTAACTCTTTGTATGAAAATAGTGGAGGAAACTTTACTGGCAACAGTAGCAATTATCTTGGTAACAGCAGTCGTCTACTTGAAGTCCACAACATCAACAACCAACCCCCTCTCCCTCATAGAAGAACCTTTAGCCAACTAGGACTTCCTTCTCAACCATACATGCATGTTATTCAAAAAAGGCTTCATAAAACCTCTTGATCCTATGCCAACATATGAACCCCTTCTAACTCTGTCATAAGATCCAAGATCTCATTGACAATAAAACCATTTCTGCACCCAATCACTAAACCCAATATGGTAGCCAACCCCATGCCTAACCACAACCAACAATAACCCAAACTCAACCACATAAGTACTTGTGCTACACCTTGACCCTAGCTAGTATACTATTCTCACCGACCAACCAAAACCCATCATCCGCTTTCCCACTGCTGCTATCAATATAATTGTTGTCACAATCAAAACACTAGTGTATATGGTGGACTTTCATGATGTATGGCATTAAAGGGCAAAGAAACAAAAATAGGCAATGGAATTGGATTGGAAATCTGGAACAGGCTGACTTAGGTCTTTTGTTTGACAAAGAGTTTGGTCCCATGAGTATATGCCGAGATGATGCTCTGATGATGTTTGGCGCAAAAGATTTTGTAGACTGCTCCGGCCTTGTAATGGATGTTGTAGGAGATTACAAAAATAAGACTTTTGTTGTAATTGCTAATAATGATGAGAATGAGTCCAAGTCTAAGTCAGTTTCCTAGTCTTTTGTTGAGTCAATCAACATTGCAGTTGGCACACCCAAGCATTCTTTTCCTTTTTGAGTTTGAGTCTGAGTTTGTAACCGATGTTTCCAATCAATGAAAAACCCAGACTTTAATTATCTTGTTGTGCCCGAAATAAATTTATTGACCCCGAAGAATCTTTTGAAATTAAAGAGGATATTCCTTAAGAATTAAAACTTTTTGTTAAAAAAGAGGAAGAAAGGCATGCTCGTCCCGTCATGGATGAGGTTGTTTCAATAAATCTTGGTACCGGAAAGGATCCTCGCATGGTTCGGATTGGTTACATATTATCTTCTGAGAAACGCGAGTGACTGATCAAACTGTCAATAGATTTCAAAAGATGTCTTTGCAAGGTCCTGAAATCAACGTTATCAAGCACAAGCTAAGAAAGATTTGAATGAGACATTGAAGATCATGAAGAAAGTGGTCCACATAAGAGTGACAACATGCTTGGGGCAAGGCTATCATTGGAAGCAGACTGTGTAAAATTGGCATAAAGTATGGGGCATCTACGTCAACGGAGAAATCAAGCTTAAGGGGTCAAACGGGTTGCACAATTTGTTGAATGAAACATCATTTGTCGGTTTGAAGTTCCCCACAAGATCGTATCCAAGCACAGTGCACATTTAAAAAATGAGGTGTTGGAATTGCTGAAAGATTACAAAATTTAAACTCTTTGACGTATCGACCGCAAACCAACTACCTTTCACTCTATGGGGATATTGGATGTTAATTTGTAGGTCCAATGGGGCAACCCTTTATGCCTAGGTGTACGGAATAGATTCTATTTTGCCTATCAAACAAGAAGTGTCAGTCAAGAGTAGACCAAAAGAGATGAAGGGATGAGAGGGAGATTTGAAGAGTTGATGTTAGGGCATTCGACAAGAAATTCAGGCAATGGAACTCAAAAAAGGAAATATTGAGTACCCATCCATGATTCGAGAGGAAAATTCAAGCCAACATGGGTGGGGCCCTACATTATCAAAGACATTTTGATCAGAAGGGCAGTACATATCATGGACTTGGACAAGAGTGAATTCAGCGGCATGACCAACTAAAGAAGTACTACCCTTGAGAGAGCTCGCTAGGTTGAAAACCACAAGGGCGGGCGGCCTAGGCAAAAGTTAGAGCATAAAAAACCCGCTAGGCCGAAAACCTTCAAAGGTGACCTAGGCAAAATTTAGGGTTTAAAAATTTGAAAAGGCTCGCTAGACCGAAAAACTCGAAAGGGAGGTACTAGGCAAAAGGAAGAGCATAAAAGGAGAGTGTTAATACCCTAGTGAACCTTAACCTCAAACTACGTTATGGCCTGATTCCCTTGCTTGGGATACATAGGCAACCTTGATCCGAGGTTCGGCCCATTCAATTGGTTGGTTCCGTAGGGTTCATTTTCATCAATTTCTTGACATGTTTGATCAAGGGTCCATTGTACGATACTTGGAATTTTGTGGATTGGTGTAAGCATGAATCAGTTGAACATATAGAAATTATCGAGAAATGTGCGAGGAAATGCTTTTCAGTGCCAAGTTTTGTTGATGCTTGAATTCATACATAACGAGATGAAACTTGCTTCTGAAGTAAACATTTTTCAAACAATTTCAAAAGAGATTAAGGGACAAGAAAAGGCTCGCTAGACCGAAAAACTCGAAAGGGAGGTACTAGGCAAAAGGAAGAGCATAAAAGGAGAGTGTTAATACCCTAGTGAACCTTAACCTCGAACTACGTTATGGCCTGATTCCCTTGCTTGGGATACATAGGCAACCTTGATCCGAGGTTTGGCCCATTCAATTGGTTGGTTCCGTTGGGTTCATTTTCATCAATTTCTTGACATGTTTGATCAAGGGTCCATTGTACGATACTTGAAATTTTGTGGATTGGTGTAAGCATGAATCAGTTGAACATATAGAAATTATCGAGAAATGTGTGAGGAAATGCTTTTCAGTGCCAAGTTTTATTGATGCTTGAATTCATACATAACGAGATGAAACTTGCTTCTGAAGTAAACATTTTTCAAACAATTTCAAAAGAGATTAAGGGACAAGACATTTATTCGGGTCCAACGAAGTAATGAAAAGTCTAGTTTCTCATTCTCTTCATTGGGTGTGCTTTCTCTTTTTCCCCTTTTGTTTCCTTGTCCAACCATTTCACATCTCTTTTTCTGGAACCAAGGACAAATCTGCCCCGAATCGCCCTTATGTAGAACCAAGCTTGCGTCCACAAGGCGTATTCTGTCAAAACCTGGCTGAATTTTCCCATTTCTTGGCCTAAACCGACTTCTCGTGTCACAAGCAAGTCAAAACTCACATCGAAGTTGTGCTGATCCAACTCACAAATATGATCAGAACTCAAATAGGAGTCATTCTCATCCTACTTATCAATTGTAATGAAGACAAGATTTTTGAAAGCCGAGCAAATCGCAAAGTTACAACATCCACTATTTTGATCGGAGTTTGATGTTACAAATATGCAAAAGGAGAGCTCGAGCCAAGTATCATCATACCTATCATCTACCATTGTGTCGTGAACAAGCAAACAAAACCAAAAAAAAAAATTAAAAGGTCATGGATGATTTTTTTTTTTCTTGACTAGAAGCTCGGGGCCTATGTCTTTATTTTCATTCTCACCCTCCACCTCTTCCTCCTCCTCACCCTCCTACTCATCGTCATCATCCTCATTGTTGTCATGGCTAGAAAGAGCTACAAGTAGTAGAACCTGGGGCATGCCTAACAGAGGTACCCCAATCCAGCTAAAACACCCCTGCCACAAAAGAAAGGGTATTGGCAAATGTTTCAGGCATCCTAGGACTTTCTAGTACACGTTTGATTCATCATATTTCAGTCTATCTTGGTTTTGGATGCTCACATTGAATTCATGCGGATTAAAATTTGAATTTTTTCATGTTTTCAATAAAAAAAGGGCAGAGATTTTGTTCTAATAAAAACGGATTATCCGTTCATTCTTGTACATATATTGCACCATTTGTTACATTCTTAGGAAATAAAAAAACAACAAAAATTTGAAAAATACAAAAAAAAAGGGAAGAAAAATCACATGGAAACAGGGGCAACTGCTTAGAGTTCGCCGGACCAAGAAGCTTCATTCCAGAAACAGGGGCAGCAGCCTAGAGTTCGTCAGACCAAGAAGCTTCACTCCTCTTTCTTGGCATCCCTGCCAACTGCCGGTGATCAGGGCCGTAAATCACCATCGCCACACACCAAAGGGCGCAAAAGATGTAGAAGCCGTACGCGATGAACCTTGGGTCAATGACCAAACCAAACCATGGAGGATCTAGAAATGTCAGTATGACACCGGAAGCGATTAGGAAGAGAGGGACAAAGAGAAGATAGAACTCGTACGCATCATCTGTAAACATTTTCACTAGTTGGAATCTCAGTAAGCCGTACGTCCCCTTTTATTGAGAAACAGAGTCGTACAAAGGAAGGAAGAATTGATTTCCCGTCTGGACGCAAATTTAACGTTGCGGCACTCAAAACCCTAGGGTTTCGTCATTTGGGCCAACTTTGGGCCTCTGAAAAATCTATTTGGGTTGAGGCCCAATCTCAGTTAAATTTGAAAAATCCACTCGGGCTGAGGCCTAATCTTGTTTGAATATGAAAAATTTGTTTGGGCTGAGGCCCAATCTTGTTTGAATTTGAGAAATTCATTTGGGCCGAGGTCCAATTTTGTTTAAAAAAATATTTTCGATCCACCAAAGGCCCAATAAAGCCAATGGTGTTTGTATTGATGCATTTCGCCATGGGCCAGGAAAACCCAAGGCATGATTTTACCATGGACCAGAAAAATCCATGGTGAACTTTGTGATTTTACCAACGGCCCAGTAAAGCCAATGGTGTTGATTTGAATGTTTTCGCCATGGGCCAGGAAACCCAAGGCATTATGGGCCAGGAAAACCCATTATTGAATTGAATGTTTTTGCCATGGGCCAGGAAAACCCAAGGTATTATGGGCTTGGAAAACCCATTATTGAATTTTGATGTTGCCACGGGCCAGGAAAACCCAAGGCATGATTAATGGGCCAAGAAAGCCCAATGAATCGTTTGATGATTTTGAACGCCCCATGTGAACTACGTTTGGTCTGATCCCTACAATGGGGTACGTAGGCAGCTTGCAAGCACGACCACTTGTTTTGACTGATTTTACTGAGTTTTGCGCTTAGAAGACACGGATAAACAACTGGGTTTGTCTCTTTATCTTTAACATTCACTCGTATCCCGCAATGATAATTGAGTGCTGTCAAAGAGGGGCAACTGTAGACACCCCAATTTGATTATCCGTGAATCCTAAGCAAGAGTCCGGGTGTATCCCCAATGATGAAAAATTATTGACGATGTCGCGAAATTTATTTTATTTAAATCAATGCTTCAATGAACTTGGATTTACCATCCGCCAAGAAAAAGACCAACAAACCCACCCATATCAATCCATTTGGCCCATTATAAAGCCCAACAAATAAGCCCAAGTTCAATCCCAATAAAAAGCCTAATTTCAGATCCAATTACCATTTTACGGACGTGATATCACAAGAATGACCGACATACGTACGCAGGGGCATGGGCCTCCATGCTGTAAATTGTGGAAGTCCAACCTTGCGGACGCAAGGTCAACACTGCGGACGCAAGGTCAAACCTTACGGACGCAACACTCAACCTTGCGGATGCAAGGTCAAACTTCCAGACAGATCATGCAGCTTTGGCATGGCTGTCCATGCTCCATTCACTCACCTCCCTTCCTGTAAGCTCCATAGGTGATTGCATTAATAATCGTGATTAGCTAAATAAGGTTTTTCACTTCCGATTTCTGGCGAAAAATTACTCTTAGAAGGTTCCTTTGTGCCTATAAAAGGAAGCCTAAGTCTTGGTTTTCAACACACACCAAAAAATCCTCAAGAAAACCTTGCTAGAAAAACTTTTGTTCTCATTGTTTTTCCTTTGTAAACCCCTTTCCCGAACCCAAAATTCCTTTCTGAAAATCAGCCACAAAAATCCCAAAAATATTAGTCTCAAGCCTACTTTCCAAAATTACCCAAAACCTTGCCTTTAATCCAAGTTTTTCAAAGCATTAGTTAAATAAAGTGCTTTTCGCGGCAACGGAGTTCATACTCGCCGAATTCGTGATTTTGAGGGGAGCATCCGGACGTTGATCAAAAGAAGCTCAGTCTTCGCCCTTTTATTAATTTGTGGTAATATTTCATTTCTCTAAATCTAGCCTCATGCATCGTTAATTTTATTTATTTTTCCTTGTTCCCTTTCCCGTAATTGTCTAAATCACTCTAAATCTTCTTTTAAAATCCCATAATTATGAGTAGAGACTAATCATTTTGATTACGGGATGGGTGCATTTTTCAAATAAAACCTTCCCATCCCGTAACTTAGCTCCGGAACCAAGATCACTCTGGTTATGACGGACCGGTTGTCTCGAAGTTTGTACGTTGAATTCGGTTGCTTGGTTAACCTTAAAATCAAGTGGCGACTCTAACGAACGCGTGTTCTAGTACTTTCAAGGTTTCTCGCGGAGGTCACGGGTGCCCACAAAGGCATGCTCAGCCTATAAAAGAAGAAATTATTTCTATAAATTTGAGAGATGAAAGCAATCTGCACATGGTTCAAATTGGTTCCGGACTATCTCCGGAAGAGTTCAAAGCCCATTCGGATCTCCTGAAAGAATTCAAGGATGTTTTTGCATGGTCACACGCAGATATGCCTGGTATCGACCCCGAAATTGTGGAGCATCGAATCCCGCTCTACCCGGATGCGAAGCCTGTCAAACAGAAACTGAGGAAAATGAGACCTGACTGGGTATTGGAAATGAAGAAGGAAATTCAGAGGCAGATAGACGCCGGATTCCTGATGGTGACGGAATACCCTCAATGGGTTGCAAACATCGTTCCTGTCCCTAAGAAGAACGGAAAGATTCGAGTCTGTGTAGACTTCAGGGATCTGAACAAGGCCAGCCCTAAAGATGATTTCCCTTTGCCACACATAGATGTACTTGTAGACAATACTGCAAGGCACGCGCTTTTTTCTTTCATGGATGGTTTCTCAGGATACAACCAGATTCTCATTGCTCCCGAAGACCGTGAGAAAACTACTTTCACTACAGAATGGGGCACTTACTGTTACAGGGTCATGCCCTTTGGATTGAAAAACGCTGGGTCAACCTATCAAAGGGCAACTACAACATTGCTACATGACATGATCCACAAAGAAGTCGAAGTTTACGTGGATGACATGATCGTCAAAGCCAAGAAAAGGGAAGGGCATTTACCCGCCCTCAAAAAATTCTTCGAAAGGATTCGCAAGTACCAGTTGCGTCTTAATCCTGAGAAATGTATGTTTGGTGTCACAGCTGGAAATATGTTGGGGTTCATGATCACTACGCGAGGAATCGAGATAGATCCTTCCAAGATCAAGGCTATTCTCGAAATGGAGCCACCTCGAACGGAAAAGGAAGTACGGAGCTTCCTCGGAAAAATTCAATTTATCAGCAGATTCATCGCCAAGTTAACCTCAACTTGCGAGCCGATGTTTCGATTACTCAAGAAGGGTGTGCCATTCAAATGGGACGACAGATGTCAGAAATTTTTTGAAGCCATCAAGAGTTATCTCCAAAATGCTCCAGTGCTAATGCCACCAATGCCGGGGCAACCCATCATTATGTACTTATCCGTTACCCCATCAGTAATGGGATGCATGCTCGTGCAAGAAGGCGAAGGCGGGAGTGAGAAAGCAGTCTACTACATTAGCAAGAAGATGGCAGGATGCGAGGAACAATACACTTCCCTGGAGAAGGTCTGTTGAGCCTTAATTTGGGCTTCCAAGAAGTTAAGACACTACATGTTAGCCTACTGGGTAAGGCTAATTTCTCGAATGGACCCTCTCAAATACCTGTTTGAGAAACCAGCACTCACGGGTAAGCTGGCACGTTGGTTGCTTCTGCTAGCTGAATTCGACATCAAGTACATAACCCGAAAGTCTGTGAAAGGAAGGGCTGTCGCTGAATTTCTGGCCGATCATCTGGTAGAAGGTCCAGAAGATGTGAGGTTCGAATTTCCCGATGAAAATGTCATGACCACAACCAATGATGTATGGTTGTTATATTTTGATGGGGCTGCTAACCAGAAAGGATTCGGGATCGAAATTTTGCTTATCTCACTAAAAGGGTCACACATCCCTCTTGCTTTCAAGCTAAACTTTGAGGTCACTAACAATCAATCTGAATACGAAGCATGTATCGTGGTAATGGAAGATGCCCTCGAAATCGGTGCCAAAAGATTGGAAGTGATTGGAGATTCCAACCTAGTGGTTTCACAAGCAAACGGCGACTGGAAGGTCAAGGAAGAGAAGTTGAAGCCTTACCATAAGGACCTTGACAATCTGATTCATCGGTTCCAAGTTGTCACTTTCACTCATGTGCCTAGACTGAACAACCGGTTTGCCGATGCCTTGGCAACATTAGCTTCAATGATGGAAATACCTAACGGAGTCAAGCTTCGACCAATTATGATTGAACAAAGGGACAAGCCCGTTTATGAGTACATCATGGCTATTGATGAGCCTGATGATGGTCTTCCTTGGTACCACGACATCTGGAATTTCATTGAGAAAGACGAATATCCGACTTGAACTGACAAGAAGGACCAGATCGCTCTCCGAAAACTGGCTTCTCACTACAATATCTGCGGGGGCAGGTTGTACCGAAGATCCCACTACGGAATGCACAAGTTGTGTGTAAACGGCGAAGAAGCAACCAGAATCATGGAAGAAATACACAACGGAGTCTGTGGCCCCCACACGAACGGTACAATGCTCGCCAAGAAAATCCTGCGACAAGGGTATTACTGGTCTACCATGGAAACCGAGTGCATCGGATATGTGAGACGGTGTCACAAATGTCACATTCATGCGAATCTCATGCACATACCACCGTCAGAGCTACATTCTATGACTTCACCCTGGTCTTTCTCCACCTGGGGTATCGATGTCATCGGTAAAGTCACCCCGGCTGCTTCAAACGAAAACAAGTTCATCCTAGTCGCTATCGATTACTTCACCAAGTGGGTTGAGGCTACCTCCTATACTACTCTCACAGCGGTTCAGGTCGCTCATTTCATCAAGCAGAACATTGTCTACCGGTATGGAGTACCTCACACATTTGTGTCTGACAATGGTGTTCACTTCAAGGGTAGAACCGCAGAAGTTCTCGAAGATTTTGGGATCCAGGTCCACAAGTCAACCATCTACCGACCACAAACCAATGGAGCTATAGAAGCTGCCAACAAAACCATCAAGTGAATACTGGAAAGAACCATTCAGTCTACAAGAAACTGGCACGAATAGCTGCCGTTAGCACTTTGGGGATACCAGACATCTATCCGAACTCCGACATGGGCAACACCCTATTCTTTGGTTTACGGTATGGAAGCCATTCTCCCTATTAAACTTGAGGTACCATCACTGAGGGTCATGATAGAAGCTGACATTGAAGAAGCTGAATGGCAAAGCGCGAGATTCGAAGAACTCATCCTATTTGACGAGAGAAGGATCAAGGCCTTGTATCATGTTAAAGGGTATCAACGCCGAATCGCACGTGCTTTTAACAAGAAGGTCAAGTCCAGAAATCTGCAAGAATGAGATATGGTTCTGAAGGAGATCCGGGCTCCAGTTTTTGATCCACAAGGGAAATTTCAGCCGAAATGGGCAGGGCCATACATCATCAAGAAGATCTTGACAGGAAGCACAACTCAGCTCATTGATCTCGACGGCAACAAAATTTTCTACGTTGGTCAACATGGATCAGCTCAAGCAATACTACCCCTGAGAGAAGCTCGCTGGACTGAAAACCGCAAGGGCGGGCAGTGCCAGGAAAAAATTAGAGCAAGTCTGATAAGTCGGAAACCCACATCGGGCGGCTTAGGCAAAATTCAAGACAAATCGATCAAAAGAGCTCGCTAGACCGAAAACCCGAAAGGGCGGTACTAGGCAAAAATTAGAGCACAAAAGGAGAGCAAAAAAATACTCGAGTGAACCCTAGCCAAAATTGTTCGCATGAACTACGTCATGACCTGATTCCTTTTAAAGGATACGTAGGCATCCTCACGTTGGGGACCGGTTGCAATCTTTTGTAAACATCCCTTGAGCTAATCCAGAGCCGTCATGCACATTTTCCATCACAATCAATGAGAATCAAAGCAGAAAACTTTCATAATTCACTTTTTATTCAAACTGATTTCTTCAATTACATGGCTGAGCATGAATCTTTCACAACAAAACAACAAAAGCAAAACATCGGCCCACATGAAACATGTCATGGGTCAGCAACTTATTTTGGGTACATTAAGGCAAAAGCAGATGTCAATTTTGATTTCCATTTTCTCTTGCTTCAATTTCTTGTACCAACCATCTCTTGTAACACCCCGGAAGCACAATGCTGGGATGCCGATCTCTGGGAACTATCACATGCTGCCTCCAAGTACGCTGATAAGCCTGGATAGTCGCATGATTGAAATTTGGCATGACAAAGTTTTCAGGGTCCATGAGCGGTACTGTTTGACCGACACCAAGCTGGCGGAGAATGCGGTAAGGAATGTAAAAGGTCTAGCATGTCAGGCCTGCCAGAACAATCCTATGACGTCCCATGTTGCTCACCGTCATGGTCAGACGATCCATCCAGTTCAAGCGCCAAGAAATTGGGTCCTCTTTAAGCTGGGAAAACACCTGAACCCAACCAGAAACACTCCTGTGAAACTCCTGGTACTCCCTCTGAACAAAGCCTTGTGTCTCATGGATCCTGTTCCGCGGCACCGCCTCCAGAAAGGTACCCTTATCACAAAGCCAAGTCTGCATGAGAGAGAAAACAAGTAAGGAACCATAGAAAGCCTAAATCTGAGCATTGAGGTAAAAAGAAAACGAGAGATCAACCAAAAAAAGGAGAGCTAAGTGAGAAACCTACATGTAGGAGCAAAGCACTGCCTTAAAAAACATTGGTACACCCGGCATGGACTCCATCCAAACCCATCAAAGTTTCAACCAAAACCATTGGAGCTACATCTTTGCGCTCCTCAATCTGCTTAGCCACTCCTACCAGTGCCGCACTTGCCTGATTATCTGAACGAACAAACAGGAACGCCGCGAGGATAACGAGACACAATGCAAAGCCTTCAGGTCAAAACTGATTGATCAAGCGCGGAATGTTGAGTATACCTCCCTGAATCATGGACCTTGCCGCATTTTTACTCAAGCCCAGCTTTGAGGACAACACATCAGCATGATTCACTCCTTGAAGAGGAATGACGGGAGTCTCCAGATCGAAACCTCCAAGGTACGCGTGGAACTCTTCCACCGTGGGGCACAACTCTTGAAGGCCGAAGTGAAACACATGCACTTCAGGATCCCAGAAGTAGACAGCAGCATGTAACAACTCAGGACGTATGGTTACATCCCGAATGTAACGCATAGAGGCCAACCTATGATCTCGGAAGTTCAGCCAACCCAGGCCGTCAAGCGCATCGAGCCAGGGACGAACTAAAGCTGAGATACTAACGGCCATTTTTAAGGACAGAGAGTGTGATGGAGAATGTGATTTCCAGGATAAAAGTGTCGTGGGAGCAATGCTATCTATAAGCATTCAAGGGAGAAAAGTTCAAAAATCTTGGAAAGCGTGCGCGTTGGGAAGCGTGCCACATTGAAGAATGTGGGGATAATGCAAAAGTTTGTAAATTTCCCCAAGGAAGGCTTTGGTTCAGCATTTCAAGGCTGTAAGACATGCGAACATGTATTGGAAAGCCAAGAAGAGAAATCAAAATTGCAGAAAACAGCGTCAGAAGTGGTGCAATTTCCTATGCCGTACGGCATACTTGGCCATTTTTCAGCCAAAATTCCAATTGTGGCCCTCCGGAACCCATTCCAAGCTTCTTTTGGTTGTTTCTCTTGTACATACAACCCAAAATAAGTATCCAAAGCTTAATGGAAAGATTGTTCCACATCTTCGAAAATATCTCAATGGACGGATATGCCAAAAAACCCCGGATACGGAGCCTCGGGTGAAATTTTGTAACTTTTTCGCAATTTCTTGAGATATTCATTTCAAGCAAGCATCGTTGCATACATTCAGGATTTGTCGAATCAATCAAGTCAAGACATCTAGCCATGGGGTATTTCCACCCTAAATTCTCTTTTCTCATCATTTTTTCCAGTCCTTCCTACAAAAAGCCAAAAGTGTCCAATTCTATCAAGTCAATCCACATGCCATTTCCCAGTTTCAATTTCAAATAGATTTCATTTCCCCCACAGTGTCTCGTGTCATACATTTTCAGTGCTAGGTCTGTTTTTTAAGATTCAAGTCTTTGTTAATGTAAATCATGCTACATAAACAGAAATGCGAGCTTTATGAAAACCAAAACGATATCCATGTCATAAATAAAAATGTGCATCTATCCAGGGGCAAAACAGGCCCGACATCATTAAAATTACTACTACGGCACGCGGGCCTATCCTACCTACTCAAGCACGAGGCCTCTTCTACACTCGAGGCCTAAACTCCTCAGACTCAGTAGGACCCGTGTCCTCCTCGTCACTACTCTCTGCCTCCCTGAGAGACCACTGTGACGGTGGAGCTGAACTCCCTGGTGCACTCCCTCCCGGCCTATCAACAGAAGGCCAACGACCTCAAAGTACTCTATCGGAGAGAAGAGTCATGGGACCACCACTAGCTTGCTTCATCAGCGGCCTCCTCCACTCAGTCCTCGGAGGTGGAGACATACTCTGCACAAAGCAAAAGAATTCCATCAGTATACAGGATTGATATACAAGTTTGAAAGCACGCAGTTCAAACAACAAAGCATGAAGATTACCTGAGAGCTCCCTCTGCCAGGAGAAGGGCTATGACCAACTCTATGCCCTCCTCCCCTGCTGGGTCCGTTAGCTCCTCTGGCAGCCCTACCTACACCTACTCCACTAGCTCCGGCTGCACCACCTCTGTCAACTCTCCGGGCACCTCCGCCTCTGGCACCACCGCCTCTGTTAGCACCCCTGCCTCGGTCAGCACCTCGAGCTCCTCTACCATGGCCAGGACCCCCTCTACCAGGACCACCCTCTCTGAAAACCACTCCCGGCTCAGCTCGAGGGCGCACCTCCAGGACATCACCTATCATCAGCCGGCGTACTAAAGCCTCCAAGTCCAAGTTCAGCTGATAGGACTCTGACGCCCAGCTGGCAGGAATCTACAAAACAACGAGAACATTGCACAGGTATTATCAATAATGTTCAAAAATATATATATATATATAGAATAATGATCCGTTAAGGGATCCCTTAACCAAAAAAACCGTGCGGACCACCCCCTTTTTCACCTTTCCGAGCCAAATTTTGACGATCCGAACCGCTCAATATTTTTAAAATGCATTTTCCAAGGTCCACGCAGAAAATCTTCCAAAAAAAATACCCAGAAGGACTTGATCCATACAATTACCGAAAACTGTATGGACAGTTTTTACCGTAACCAAAAACTGTATGGATCAAGCCCTTCCGGGTATTTTTTTTTGAAGATTTTCCGCGTGGACCTTGGAAAATGCATTTTAAAAACATTGAGCGGTTCGGATCGTCAAAATTTGGCTCGGAAAGGTGAAAAAGGGGGTGGTCCGCACGGTTTTTTGGTTAAGGGATCCCTTAAGGGATCATTATCCTATATATATATAAACTGCAAACGTGTTTTCTTTCTTTTACAGGTTACCTGAACAGAAGTAAGTTCCAGCGGAGGTGCAACACGAGGGACCTCCAACACTCCCATCATCCCTCTAGGCATCTGCACCTCTATCTCTCTCCTCAACATCGGCAACGCCATCTCCATGGCTACTATACGGGTCTCCATGTCCAAAAAGCTAGCCAGGTGGCCAACCAGAAGGCTCTCGTAGTCCGGAGAACTACTGAAAGGAAGCACAGTGTCCAGCACGGTGTATCTCTCTACCTCAGCCCGTGTGTACTCGTCAGTCCACTGTACGCCAGGGGGTATACGCCCCAGTATCCTGAAGAGCGCCAACCTGATGGACTGACGAGGCACCCTCTCTCCCAAGTACTACTGCCAACCGTACGGGGACTCCAGTAAAATCTGTCCCCGTGTCAACTCCCTACTCCGCTCCAAGTACTAGTCAGTCACCACATCCCAAGCATGCCATCTTACCTACAAGGAAATTCAACTTCTTTAGGAAAAATTGAAAGCAGAGCAGAAAGCTCAAGTTTGGAAGCAACACAGAGTTCAGAAACATACCGTGCTACCATCAGCCTGGTCCAAGAAACAGCCTGGTCCAAGAAACGACGGAAGTCGTTCCCTCTCCCTGCGTGCACACTGCCGCCTCGGTGCTCTCGGTCCCACTTTGTAGCTCGGGGGATCACCTCCTCATTCTCATGATTGTTCGCCGGCGGATACATCCCTAGCACTTCATAAGCCCACACCTGCATGGTTAAAGGGTATCATCAACAAGCTACAATCTACATGACAATCTCTCAAGAACTTGAAAGCGAGAAGAAAGCATGTAAAATTTTACCTTAAGCACTCCGCAGAAACCACCAAGACTCGTCCCAACTCCACGGCTAACGGAACCCAAGAAACAGTAAAGGGTACAAAGAGCAGCACCTCCAAAGTCCAAGCTCGCCACTCTACTCAAGTCTGCCAGTGCCAGGAGCCAACCAAGGTGAACCTCACTCCGCCTGTTCGGAAACAAGGAAACACCAAACAAGTATAGCAAGTAAGCTCTAGCCATCTGAGCCACCTCTGTCGGCGACTCTAGCTCGTGGTCCCACAAGGCCGGCAAGTGGTCGCACCTCACCATAGGCTCTCCATCGCCTATCTCTCTCCCCAAGAAGTGTCTGATAGCCGCGCTGTCTCTGTAGAGCCCTGAGTCAAACGGAACTGGCTCACCACCTACTCTCATACCCGTGATCGCCGAGAAGTCCAAGGGCGTCACAGTCATCTCAGTAAACCTCAAGTGGAAAGTGTTGGTGGTGTCCCACCAATGTTCAATCAGAGCTCTCAACAACCTGCGGTCCGCCTGCGTCGGCACCAGAAGCCGAATAAACTCCATAAAACTTGTACCCTCTATAACCTCTCTCACTGCCCCTGGCAAGCCCCGGAAGCACTCCAAGGAGTCTGACGAACCTCCATACACCGACAAAGAGGTGTTTCTCTGTTTCAGAAAGCAAATACAAGTTTTTCAAACGACAGCAAACATGCAAATGTAGAAGTGCAAGACAAGTACAACAATTGAATGCAACAATTAAAGTACAAACCAGTGGACGTGCCGAAACATGGGTCTCCGGGTCCCTCAGCAAAGTGGTCTCGTCATAGAACAAGTGTACCGGCGAGTACACATCACACCCCAGCGGCATAAAGAAGTGCACCCATGGCATGTAAGTCTCTAGGTCAAACGGGCCCCTCACCCTTTAAGCCCTCTCCACCTCTGCTACCAGAGACAAAGGCGCTCCCTCTCCTGCAGCCTCGGCCTCAGCCTCTCTCTGTCTCTCCTCAAAGATCATGTCCTGAACATGCTCAGGCACTCTCTCCTCAGCTAGGGCCTCAGCAAAAGTCGGATCCTCCTGAAGGGTCCGCGCCAAGTCCTCGTCTCTCACTCCCTCCAGCGTATTAGCCATGGTATAACTTGGAGTCCGGGAAGAACCAACTACCGCAGGAACGATTGGCGGGTCCACAGCACCAACCTCCATCTCCTCACCCCCACTACTAGAGTCGCGGGCCTCCTCCACTATCACCTTCTCCTTCCCCAAGTCCCTCCTGACCACTGGGATGACAACTGACAACTCCTCCCCTCCCAATGGCACCTCAGTAATGAAAGAAACACTCGAAAGGCTGCTGGGTACCAAGCTCTCCTGAGAACCAAAGTCTGCGCCCTCCCCAGCAGGTCTCTGCTCAACCAAGACGTGAACACCTCCGATGTCCATCTCCACCTCAGAAACTTGTGCACCTATGCCCTGCATGTCAATCTCCATGGGCCCAGAGCCACTCTCGCCACCCTGCATGGCAGCATTACCACTCCCCTCAGACCAATCGATGGCAATATCGCTCGCCAGCGACTCACCGGCCACTGTGGCACTCGGATCACCACCAGTCGTATCAAGGGTCTCACCCATGTGGGCCTCGTCACCCATTTCTGCCGGATTACCTCCAGCCACCGCTGCATGTGGCCTCTCATTACCAACCTTCGCCGTACGAGATCCATCTCCTTCAACTTGCACCATGCGATGCTTGCTACTACTCGGGCTCACGCCTGCCGAGCCAATCGAACTTGAAATCGTCGGGGTTCCGACACCCATGGCCGATTCGGGTGCCGAGATCTCTTCTCCCCGAGCCAACGGTGACTGATCACCGCCGGAAGATGAAGACCCACTCTCGCCGTTGCCGGAACTTGCCATGGATTTTTCTTCTTTCTTTGTCAAAAAATCTTGGAAGAAAGGGAAGATTTCAAATGAGAAGAGTGCGGTTTTTACTGAAGAATACGGCCGAACGAAATGTTTGAACAAGGAACGAAGAAATCGGAGCAAGTCTGGCGGTTACAAAACCAATCCTAGCTGAAAATGCCACTTGCACCGTGCGGTGTACATTCCAACACCGTACGACACTCCTTTGAAGTACTTCCAAGAAATCGCACTCACCCCCCCGATTGATCAAACACTTTCAAGAAAGACCCACTTTCCAAACTTCCACGGTTTGATATTGCTAAACTCTCTATGGTATTATGAAATTTATTTCAAAGTCTTCTATGAAGCCAATTTTTCACCAAAATTTTCTAAGTCCTCTACGGCAATTATTCTTCCCAAAATTTTCTAAGCCCTCTACGGCATTTATTTTTCACAAATTTTCTAAGTCCTCTACGGCATTGATTTCCAAATTTTTTAAAGTCCTCTACGGCATTTATTTTTCACAAAATTTTTAAAAGTCCTCTATGGCATTTGTTTTTCGCAAATTTTTACGGCCTTCAGGGCCTCCAAAATATTTTTAACGGCTTTCAGGGCCTCCAAATTATTTTCTTTTGCAAACATCATTCGTTTTTCCCTCGTTAAAAAATGAGGTGCCAATTTTTTTCGCGACGGCCCCGATGAACTACGATTGGTCTGATCCTCTCAAAAGAGGTACGTAGGAAGCTCCGAGCTCGACCAAATTTACTATTTTTCTTGCTTGTTTTCCGCACGGTTGTTCAAATTGGGATGTCCGAATCTTCTAGCACGACTTACACCAACATGATGGTGATCAAGCCGTGTTGAAGAGGGGCAACTATAGACACCCCAATTTTTTGATAAACTTGTGCATCCCCAATGATGAAAAAAATGCGCAAAATGTACCTTGGAACGGATACTTGAGTCAGATGGATCAGAAGAGCCGAAAACTCAAACCCACCTGAACCGTATGGCTTGAAACCCATAACCGTACGGCTTGAAATTCTCTTTGCACTGTGCGATGTTATACTATGCACCATACGGCACATTTTTGACGCCGTACGACGTTCCTTGTCCCATCAACAGGATTCCCGCGATTGCTCAGCAGCTTAGAAACGAATGATGATATTCGGCAATGATGCTAGCTCACCTTCGCCTATAAAATCCGACGCCATCCGGCGGTTTCAAGAGTTCAATCAGAGAGAGAGGCCTGATCAGATCATACCGAAAAGATAGAAACCCCAAATTCGTTTAAAAAATCCCAGTGATAATACCACTCCTTCAAAAAAATCCCGTTGTTATACTCGTACCCATCCACTGTTCAAGCCTCTCCTTCATACAAACCCAGAAGTCCAGTGTCTATTTCCTGCAACCAATCAATCCAATCCGTTCGGTTCCGTTTCAAGGTATAAAAGTTCGTTTTCGAATCGCAATCTTCTGAGGGGAGCCTCTATTGGGCTCAAGGAGGGCTCCGTGGCTCTTCCTTGAGTCCAAACGGAGACATTTCAATGGAATTCAAACCTCTCGGATAGGTATCGCACGACATTATTGATTGTCGCGGGATGTCGTCTTTAAAATGAGGTACATTCATTTAATAAAACCATTTTTCAAACTTATTTTCATCAACAAATAATGTGGTTTTTGCACAAAATAGAGCTTGTTTTCAATCAGGTGAAATCCGAAATTTTTGAAAATCACAACTCATAGAGACACCGTACGGCACCCATTTTACACCGTGCGGCGTGATTTTTGAATCCTCTGTTTCAGAAAACCCGATGCTCTATTTTTTTGGGAAAACCAGTGGAAAAATTGCGATTAACCCCCTATACTTTTTGTTTTCACACTTATATCCCCTCTTAATTAATTTTCTCGTATTTATGTGTTTGATTGCGTGTTATTTGATTGATCATGATTATTTGTCTCTTTTTTATCTCTTGATATATTGTTTATGTAAGATAAAGTTTTCAGTAAAATCCCACAAAAATTTAGTAGAGACCGAAAAATTTCGGGCACGCGGGATGCGTTTTTCGAACAAAACCTTCCCCGTGGGTAACCTCGCTCTCGAACCCAAATCTAAAATACTTTAAAAGATTTATTCAAAAGAGTTCCATTGATTAAGCAGCAGAAATAACATAAGTGTCTTAATACGATTACAAACATAAATCTAGTACTTTGTTGGGAAATTAGATTACAGTTTTCCAACACAAAAATAAGGGAGATTGGCTCTACAGGTTAAGGTTGAGATCTCGATCCCAATGCTCCTCTTGAGTCTGATCCACTGGAAAACCTTCTGTTCCAAAATAAGCATCGCCCTCGACACCTACCCCTCCTGTTTGATCACTATCTGGCATAATACGTCCGAGTCGCGAAGCAACATCATGGTATTATACCAGGGTCACACGAAGTGTAACACCGTGAGCGATAAATCACTCAATAGTCACTCTAACCCCCAACCCTTACATAACATACATGAACAACATATATGATTGAAAAGCAGTACATAAAAGAGTAAACACATAACTGATTTCATTACTAGCCATTAACTTACATTTTCATCTAAGTTCTCAACCTAGAGAACTTTCCTCCCGGTTAACCACTGAGGAATATGACCAAACTGTGATTTACTCCCCCCTTGCTTGCCCTTCACTCGAGGTCCCCGACAGGAGGTATAAGTTACGTACTTAATCCAGCCGTCAGCCGCCTCGCAAGGATGAATTTCCCAGGGACAAAACTGTACCACTGGGCTACGTATGGCAACTGCCAGGTCCTGTAGGTATATAGCCGAAATTGGTCTATAATACTTCCACCCTTATAATGCCTTAGAATTCAAATGAAGCAAATCACAGAGTGTCACATCCTAGGGTTTCGAAATCATAGCAGATTGCCAAACAATCCTCCGAAACATTCACTTGGCGGAACTGCCATTCAACAACAATCTCGGGGTAACTCCCCATCAATCAATTCCAATTCACTTTTCCATTAACCTTATCGTCTATATGATATCCGCGTACACAATGCGTTTATAAAAATACATATATAAATAACTAAATAAATAAATTTGTTAATCGTAACTTGTATTAAGACAATGGATTGAATATTAGACTTTATTAACATAGGGCTTAAATTGTAATCCTAACATAACTTGTTTTAATTATTTTGGGCCGAAACGTAATCTTTAATAATCTTTAATAAACTAGCGGGGTAAATTAAATATAGTATGTAAAGTACAAAATATAACACATACTAACTAAAAGGGGTTAAAGTGTAATTTTCATAAAAGTAATGAAATTCTCCCTGGGGTCACTAGTTGACCGACCAAAGGAAAAAAAAAAATAATAAAAAAAAAAAAAGAATGGCCATTTGGCCGACCAACATAGGAAAATAATAAAAAAATATATATATAAAAGGAAAAGGAAAAGCACTTTGACCGATCAAAACAAGACCACTGTTTGGCCGATCAAAACAAGACGAAGGCCACTGTTTTTGGCCGTGCAACAGTAGGTTTCTATGTTTTTTTTCCTACTCCGCAACACAAAAATTAATACAAAAATTAATACGCACATATAGTGTTAGGAGAAGGTAGGAAAAGTTAATCTACCTCGCCTCCGACGAAAGAGCTAGGAATACAGTTATGGATTTTTCTGGTTTGCTGAGAACACGACGACGAAGACGGGGAACTTCCGGTTGAGTCTGGCTCGATTTGAGACTATAATTATGAACTTTGGGAGTAGGTTGCTGTTTATATAACTTGGATTTGGAAGGGGTGGCGAGTTCGGGTGAAACCCAATGCTCTCTCTCTCTCTAAAACTCCATGGTTATGGAGCTCGGACCTCTTTCTTTCTCTCTGGAAATTCTGCGGTGAGGGAGGGACGAATTTGATGATTATAAAGAGGAGGTGGAGTGTAGGAGTTGAGATGGAGTGAGGAGGTGGTGTAAATCACGTGGGGTGGTAATGGGTTGAGGAGATGGGTGATTGGGGGTGGTTGTTGGCAGAGACAAGAGGGAGGGAGGGTTTGATTTGCTCAGTGATGGGTGGTGTGTGGCAGTGGTGTTAGTGGTTGGGCGAGTGGAGAGTTGGTGTATATACAGTACGGGTGTATAAGTGAAAGTGTACCTATGTATACGTATATATCTACATATGTGTATATATATATATATATATATAGCAGCATAAAAAAATTTTTAAAATAGGACTTAATTAGGTAATTAGGGGTTCCAACGAGGATAAGGAATTTAGGTCTAAAGCATAATAAAAAAAAATATTATTCTAATTATCTGCATTAACGAAAATAAATAATCCTAATTTTATGATTAAAATTCGGATTATTACAGATCAAACCCTTTTTCAGCGGCATAAGAGTCATTATTTTTCTAAACGGTTTCTCGGGTACCTAGCATTTTCCAAAAATTAAACCCCGGGTGGCGACTCTAAATTTTTCCTTTTTCCCAGATCGCCCTTTTTCACAAACACAACCAAAACAGGTTGACATGCCCGCCGAATCGAGCGTCCACAATATGACACCCGGACTGCAGCGAAAACGATATTTGAGGGACCTCAGTGTGTAATTTCAGCTATAGGCTCGACCTAATTATTTCGCTATTAGCTTGTAATTAGGGTTACATGTTTTCAGAGAAAAACATAGAGAGAGAGGCGAGAGAAAACGCAGATCTCAAAGAGATTGCGAGAAGACTTGTACTCTTGATTTCGATTTCATAGTGGATTGGTGTGGCTCCCGTGGTTTTTCCTCCCGTTGAGGTTTTCAACGTATATTTGTGTCTCGTTTTTCCCGCTTTTCATTACGCACGATTATTTGTTTTTTTGTTCTGTGATTCATTGTTTCCAAGATTCGAAGGGGTGTTGTGGGGTTGCGAAAACCCTAACAGTTTCATTGGAAAATTTGGCTCCTTTATTATTGTGCAGCAGTTTTTGGTGATAAGGGGTGCATTGCTTGTTATTTAACCAAAGAACACAGTCAATCTATAGTAGCTTAAAATCATCTATCATTGTTGAGGGATATTAGCTGCTGTTGTTGGCGTTCAAAAAAAGGGGAGGGCTCCGTTTGTCACACACATGTTTAGTATAGATTAATGCCTTATGTTTTCTTTTTCAATGAAAAAAGCATAGAAAAAGATGCAAAAATGTGATTGAGAGGTGCATTAAGAAACACTATTTGTCTTTGATTTCCTTGTTAATTTATTTTTGATGGTTAAGTAAATATTTTGAATGCTTTCACATGATTTCAATCTGACATGACTTCACACTAATGGAATGAAAGTATTTCAAAACCCGAATGCCAGTAAAAAAAACTATCCCCAATTACGAAATGGTATAAGTACAAATCACTGCCCTAACAATTTGATTTATTTGCATTCTCACTTCCTTCATAGATGATATATCTGCTTGTTAATGGGTGCACATGTCCTTTATTATTATTATTATTATTATTATTATTATTATTATTATTATTATTATTGTCACATCTCGTCCAGATTTAGATCTTAACAATTACTTGAGATATTTTATGTGGAATTTAGTGCAAAAATCCAAAGGGAAATGTTACGAGCTCTTTCATTTTCCCAAGTTGCCCTTTCAAGAGCAAGTGGCATTAGAGCATCTTGAATGAACAAATACCTAATTTTAAGGAGAAAAATGTGGGTGCAAATAGGGTATGAGTGATACGTACCCCTTCGGCACATTTGGACCGTCTAAAAATGTATCCGACAGTCCGGATAGAAACACACATTTTCTGTTCTTTTCTATTTTTTTTAAACTTGCCGTCTGTTGCATTGTTGGATGGCCCGGATGTGCCGAGAGGGTACAACGTGGTACCCTTCCCATACCCAAATTGTTCTCCATTTGAGACAACCGTGTTCCATTGTAAGAGTAATATCTTTTTCAGTTTTACTTTTGAAAATTCTTTTATAAGAATATTTATATGCTAATTAGTACGCAGCACAACAATGGACCAGAGAACCGATGCAACCATGTTTGTTTTGTTTGATTATATGTACGCTGGACTATCAAACCCAACCTCACGCCTTGACTAATCTACCGGTTTGGAATATTTGCAATTCCATGTTGTGGATGAGTATTATGTGGCCCCTATAATTTGTGATGCCAAGTCTAGTCCAAACCTGAAGGGCGGACCTAGCGCAACAGTAAGCTATACGTTTTCAATTTTCGAAAATAACCTCTCTGCATGTAGGGATGAGGCTGTGTCCATCAACCTTTCTCTAGACCCTGCATATGCGGGAGCTCCGTGTGGTGGGGAAGCTGTTTATGTCTATTCAGACCTAGACCTTAGCCATTGCTTTAGATATTCCAATGGGGAATCTTATGAACTTTTTAATTAACTTTTCTTATTTTCCTGTGTATTCTCTTAACAATTTTTTTTGCTGGAAAACTAAAATTTTCTTACTTATTGCGAGATCTTTGCAGGCAAGTAAATATAACCATAGCTGTAAAGGAAAGTAATATCCTATAATAGGGAGCGGATTCGTGGACACACATTTTGCACACTCCTTTTGACACTCCATCTCAGCCCTTGAAACCAAGGGCTGAGATTGAAACTTAAAAAAAAGACTCCTTTCTCACGTGCACTCTCTCTCTCCTCTTACGTATTCTCTTTCCCTAACAAAACACCCCTGTTAAAAATGCCAAGGACAAATCCAGATATCATAACTCGTGTAATTCGTAAAATTGAACCTTTTGCTTTTCCTTTTCATCAATCAAAAGTCTTTATATTCCATTGAAGCACTGCAATCAACGAATTGCATGGCTTGCAAAATTTTTGCTTTTAGAGGAAAGCAATTTCTCCATTGTCCATTCACGTAAGGATCTTTTCAGGGGAAAAAAATCAACTGAAAGTTGAAACTGTAAACAAGTGAGGCAGTTCGACTCATATGCACAAATCTGAGATTTCCATTTTGAGGCCCTGAGTTTAGATCTCACACCTGTGCGCACCCAGCTGAGTCCGAGCAGTGGCACGAATGGGTAGAAGAGGAGGAAAGGGAAAAGAGGAGGGAGGAGAAGAGAGAACGATGACAGTGGTGCTAGCAGTCACCGGCCATGGATGCCACTGGGCTACCACCGGAGTGGGAGAAAGTAGATTGGGTGTGTTTGCGGGAGAGAGGTACGTGGAATGAGAGAGAGAGGGTGCTCGTGAGAAAGGAGTCTTTTTTTTAAGTTTCAATCTCAACCCTTGGTTTCAAGGGCTGAGATGGAGTGTCAAAAAGAGTGCAAAATGTGTGTCCACGAATCCGCTCCCTATTATAGGATATTACTTTCCTTTACAGCTATGGTTATATTTATGGCTTTTCCATTGAAATTTTCCTTCAAAATAAATTCAATTAGCTTTCTCTTTCAAGCTTTTAATAGGTTTGATCTTCTACGTCTAAGAATAGTCTGCGACTTGGATGCAATCTTGATGATACTATTGAAATGATTTCTTTTGAAGGGTCCATGTCCAACGATAGGCATGAATGTCGTAAGTAAGTTGGGAGGTTTTCTCATTATAAGGCATTTGAAATTTTCCATGAACGTATAAAAGAATAGAGAATGGACGGCTATGGACTCCAAAGATAACTCTTGGACCCCTGAAAGTACCTAGATATTGATCTTTGATAGGGGTAGGATGGCATACTTGGTATGTGTTTACACTACGCCAAATATTGCTTTTACCGGCGGTTTTTTTTACCGGTGGTAACAAAACCGCCGTTAAAGGTCGCTTTTACCGGCGGTAATGACAACCCGCCGCAAAAAATGATTTTTCTCGCGGTTTTAGCAAAGGTCGCTTTTACCAGCGGTTTAACCGCCGGTAATGCTACTATTACCGGCGGTAATCCAAAAAACCACCGGTAAAAACATAAAAATTAATATAAATATTTTTATTTCCTAAATATAACCGAAAAGTTTCGGTGGTTGGGTGGTTAGGAGTCGGGCCTCCACACAAAGGGTTGCGGGTTCGAAACTTTGTGGGATAATTTTTTTTCGGAAATAACCATTACCGGCGGTAATGAAACCGCCGCATTTATTACCGGCGGTAGATTACCACCGTTTATCTTTTTACGACGGCCGGTTTGACGGCGGGAGGTTTTTTGCATTTTTACTGCTGGTAATACTTTTCCCGGCGGTTTTTGGACTTTTTCCGGCGGTTTTCTAATGCCAGGAATAGTCATTTTTGGCGTAGTGTTACCTTGTTCCTTCATCTATTTTTCATGAGAAATGGATGTTTCCTTTCGTATTGCTACACAACTATTTTATTTTATTTTTTTTTTTGCTGAAGCAAGCTCAGAAATGGGAAATTGGGATAGAAGTGTTATGTGTCACGTAATATAATGTTTTGAAGGAACAAGAGAGGCTATACTACGCCTTGGAATTTGCTTTTACGTTGTGCTAGACCAATAATTATGCTATCTTTACAATTGCTATTTGCTAATACTTTAGACAAAGTTTGTAAAGACTATTATGTCATATTCTCGAGATATTTTTCTCAGGGTAAATCACCTAGACACCCCCTATACTATACCTCTTTTAGCCAGACACCCCCTGAACTAAATTAACCTACGACGACACCTCCTCTACTATGTAACGTTATCCCCGACACCCCTTCCGCTAGCAATCCGTCCAGTTCCGTTAATTTTTTTGGCGAAATACATATTTTTCTTCCAAATTTGCCCTCGCTTATATTTTTACTCCATATCCCTCCTTGTCTCCCTCCCAAACACCCTCCGACGCCAAAACCACCAAGTGGCATCAGAATCCCAACCACCACCAAAATTCCACCATCACCACCGCCACCCATCCTCTCCGCAGCCATGGAGAAGTTGACATAAAACTTCATCGTCATGTTGGGATACAGAATCTCGATTTCAGATGTCCAATCAACGGTGTACCCAATCCCAATTTCAGATTTCCAATCAACCCAATCCCAATTTCAGATTTCAGATTTCCAATCAACGGCATAGCCAATTCCGATTTCAGATGTCGGAATTCTTGTCGCCTTTTGCCACCTGGCCGCTTGGGCACCCGGTCTCTGTCACCACCACAGGAATATTCTCATGCCCAGCCACAACCATCGTGGTAATTATGGCATCACAATCGCGTCGAACAAGTTCCGGTACCGGTATAGGTTTTTTTTTTCACTGATTTCTCGCAGGAACCCCTTAAAAACACCTTTCAAACACATTGGACGGTTCGGATCATAAAAATTTGATCGGGAAATAGGAGAATTGGAGGACTCCCTGATGGGAAGCCTATCAGGTACACGTGATTGATATATATATATATATATATATATATATATATATATATATATATATATATATATATATATATATATATATATATATATATATATATATATATATATAGCTGAGTGTAGAGAGAGAAGAGAGATTGATGAAGTGTATTTGAAGTGTACAGGATGTGTATTGAAGTGTTAGTAGGAGGGAATTGATATAGGGGCATAAATGTCTTTATGTAGTCTTTTTTAACAGAGTTAGGGCTTTTAAACCTTTTCGATGGCTGAGGGGGTGTCGTCGTAGGTTAATTTAGTTCAGGGGGTGTCTGGGTAAAAAGAGCTATAGTATAGGGGCTATCTAGGTGATTTACCTTTTTTCTTTTTTGTTTCATATTCTCGAGATATTTTTTTGGTTTATTAATCAAGATTGTTGGATTTCATTTGATCAATTCCTTCCTATTTTTACTTTTGGCTTTCCTGTTTGATACTCTGCAAGTCCCTATGTCTCTATTTGATTTTGGTTTAATCATCTATAATTGATACTATTGATCTTCCAATTTTCCATAATACTCAAAAGTTAGATATGATACCTTTAGAATGCGGCACCGGTTTTCCTTGCCAAAATTGGTAGCCATTGCAATACCTTTCGGACGCGACAGCAGTTTTCCTTGCAAATATCAGGTAACTATATTACCTTTACAAACTTCCATCAAATTTTGGATTGATAAACTTGTTGAGAATGGGATAACTTACACCCTTGAAATAAAATAAAAAATCCATGATTGCATGTGCCTTTGTAAGCATCCATATGCTTCCATTTCTACCTGCATTTTACATGTTAAATGAAATGTGCAAGAAATGCATGTTGGATAGCCCATCTTGCAAGTTTGAACAATGAATTGATCTTGGATCAAGTACGAATTAATATCTCATCAATTCAGTGTAAAATATTGGTCTAATGGACAATGCTTGGTAACTGTTTGAAAGAATGCATGAATGAAGTTTTTAATTCGGAAAATGATGTGCTTATGTATTTGAACCGTGCCAGAAGGGGGGCCAAGCACTAACTTTTAGGATCGCCTTGCTTTTTTAGGAGAAATTTGCCTCATGACATTTTCTCAATGTCTTCTAAGTCATGAGAATAGTTGGTCAAATTGCATTTGAAAGTAATTTTTTTTATTTTACTGGTTACGTAATTTCACATTATGAGGAGTATCTGTATCTGTCTATAAGCTGCGGTTCTTATTGCTCAACCAGGAGATTATGATAGAGGTGTTTTCTCGCTTCTGTTGAATTAGATCAGAGTTTGGATTACTTGAGGATATTACCAGGATTAATGTTGTTTTAAATAATTTTTTTGATCGAGTACAACGACATCTATCGGCAAAAACTAAGTCTATATTTGAAAGCAGCAATGGGTAGAAATAGTCTTGTGCTCATAAAATACATGCTCTCTCCCTGTAAGAATTAAAATGACTAAGTTAGGAGTTCTACTATCCACTGTACTATTGTACTTTGGATTTCATCCAAGCTTCTTTTGATAAATATTGATTTGAATCAAAGTTGTGTTCTAGGAAATATTCGCAAACATCAGAAAGATAAAGTGTCATCACATACTTACTGGAGATTGGTGTTGGAGAATCACCAAAAGGTGAGTGTTTTATATTTCCCGTCGAGAACCATGTGATATCAATTTAGAGTTTATAGCCCGAGTACATTGTTGGATAGAAAAAATGCTGATTCGATCAACCTAATGGCTAATAAAATGACTTTAATCAATACTGAGGTGCACAGTCTTCATATTTACTTACCTCGATCTTGTTCCAAATGTATGGTTCCCTAACTCAGCCCTTAGTTGGCTTTTCTGTATTTCAAAATTATACCTTTTTTTTTTTATCGGCGAAAATAAATTTATTATGAAATCAAAATTATACCTTCGGTACATGACATTTCTTATCAGCGAAACTCCAAGCAATCGCTAAACCACATGTCAACTATGGAACATGACCATCGTCCACATGGCAAATTTAGTGACATTTACTGAAAGATAGGCAATAATAAAAGCCTGAATAATCCGTAACTTCCAAGAGTAATATAACTATGGAAGGTTTCTTTCACCGACGTTGTTAACTAGCTAGTGAATCTCTTAGGATTTTGTTATTTTTTTCCCTTTGGTCCTAGCCGGCATTTGATTGTAGTTTTTTTTTTTGGAAAAAAGTCAATTGTATAAAGGGAAAAACCCAACACAAACTCAAGGAGATGGCCTTGAGAAACTAAACAAAGCAATCAAACAAGACCCAATACAGGGAGCAGACAAAACCAAAAATCAGCCAAAGCCTTACTACAAGATGCCGACACTATATATGAAAAACAGCCTCAGGGATCTCCCACTCAAAACCAAACCTAAGATTATCATAAGACCGATCAACTTTCCTCAAAGAGCTAGCACAAAAAGTCACCTCCTCAACAATCTGCTTCACAATAGATGCAAAGTCATGAAACTCTTGCCGAAAGATTCTACCATTCCTCTCCCTCCAAATAGAATAGATTGTAGCAGATAAGCAAAGCTTAAAAACAATAGATCTAACAGACCTATTCCGACTATACATAGAACCCCACTGAACTTCAGAGAGCAAATCCCCAGCATGAGGAGGCAAACCACATTTTGCTCGAACATTTAGCCAAATTGAGGAAGCAAAAGGACATGCAAAGAACAAATGGGAGTGAGAATCCTGGCCCCCAACGCATAACACGCAACTACTATCAGATAGGACCCTCCAAGCCACCAATCTATCCTTCTTAGCCAACCTGCCCAACATTGAAACCCAATGGATGAAAGACCACCTAGGAACATGGTGCTTATACCACACCATATGGTACCAAAAGGAATAATAGAACTGACTTTAGCATTTAAAGAGCGACCAAAAAGAAAAGACACTCTATCTCCATACCTCTGAAACAAAGGGCCAAGGATTGTAGTTGTTCGGGCATTTCGCTGCTCGTAGCTCCATCGTGTTGTTGTGTTTGGGTCCTTTTAATCTTTGTAATTTGTTTTCAAAGATTAATAAAATCCTTTTTTGCCGTGAAAAAAAAAGAATCACTTAGGATTTTTTAGATTTGTCATTCTATAAGACTCCATGCATGTGAAAAGATGTTGAACCAATAACAACGAGTTGTTCTTTCGGTCACAGAGTTATTTCGTGACAATAGTTTGAACTTTCATTACAAGCAATTTTTCCTTCAAGTCTTTACGGTAACTGGTTACATAATGAATAGAAAAAACACTCAAAGATCTGCCTTTATTACCTTCCAGACCGACACCCAAAACCATTGCCTTACATTGCAACTATGAATGATTGATTTCACTTTTCACAAAGGAAAAACAAGCATTATTCTCATTTGCTAAACATATAGCGACATTCAAAAGAGAAATCACACACTTTGTTCCAAATGTCTTCTATCACCTTGAAATAAGCAATTCTCCAAGACCTCTTGAACAGTAAAGGACCCAACACAACCCAAAACCCAACTGCAAATCCAAGTGCTATGCTTGCAAAGAACAACACTTCCGAAAATCCGTCTCCTTCTTCTTCGCTTCCACGTGGTACAACGTTAGGAGCGATTGTCTTGTTTGGTTTGCAGCTTGGGAGGGGCGGCCCACAAAGCTTGTTGCCAAGAAAACTAGATTCAGTCATACTTTGAAGCTGAGTACTTGATGGAATTGTTCCTGTCAAATTGTTATATGACAAGTTCAAGTGACTCAAGAATGTCAAACTCGACATGCTGGAAGGAATTGAACCAGAAAGTTGATTTCGTGAGAAATCAACAGATTCTAGTTGTCTCATATCTCCAATATTTCTTGGGATTCTTCTTGTTAAATGATTGCCAGACAAATTCAATGACCACAACCTCACAAGTTTAGTGAGCTCCTCCGGGATTTCTCCAGATAATTTGTTTTCAGAAAGATCCATGCTTTTCACCAATCCAAGGGTGGTGCTATATTCAACATCCCTTCCTTTGGTCACCAAAAATGCATTATCTCGAAAATTAGATGCACGGTAATCTATGAAATACCTGTCGTTTTTGTAATATAACTTGTCTACTAAGTTACCGTTTATTTCTGCCATGGCGCTGAAATTGGCAAAACATCTGGGCACGTGACCCGATATATTATTACTTGCAATGTCCAAGATTTGAAGAGAGCTTAAACAACATAGTTCATATGCAAGGTTGCCCCAAAAGTTATTCGAACGCAGATTCAGAACGACCAATTGCAACAATGCATTGCCCATCCATGGTGGTATGCTTCCAGTAAATCTATTTTCACTAAGGTCAATGATCAACAAAGACGAGCAGTTTTGCAAAGTCTGGGGTAGTTCCCCAGAGAGGTTGTTGTGACGCAAGTGCAATGATTGAAGGACCTGTAGTTGTCCCATGGAGCTTGGAATGCCACCCACCAAATTGTTGTTTTCCAATATGATAACTCGTAGCTTTGGCCAATGCTTCCAACAGTCAGGAATATTTCCCGACAAAAGATTATTTCCCAAATTCAGAAAGGACAGTGATTTGTTAGGTTCCTCTCCCTTACCACATAACACGTGGTAAATAGATCCCGAAAAAGAGTTATTCGAAAGATCTAGCCATACCAAATTAGAGGGGATGAGTGGCAGTGAACCGTTTAAGCGGTTGAAACTAAGGTCAATCAAGGGATAAGGATCCCCAACATTGAGTAAGCTTGGAATCTCTCCACAAATTTGGTTCCGAGAGAGGTTTGCGTAAAGTAATTTGGAAAAAATGGGCCAAATCCATGTAGGAATGGAGTCTGAAATTCTTGTGTTAGCTATGCTCAAAAGAGTCAACTTCCTCTGAGATGGAAGCCATAAGGGAAACTGTGGGCCTAACAACCAAGAGTCCAAATTCAATTCTTCAACTTGGAAAGGGGGAACCCAATTCTCACTTGCTTTTAGAGTTATACTGTTTCCTCCAGCATGTAGGCGACGCAATGTCGTGAGATTTGCAAAGTTAACATCTGAGACAACTCCCTCCAACGCATTATCGTTTACAACCAAGCTTTCTAACTTTGCAAGTTGCCAAAAACTTTCAGGAATGGTCCCGTTAAACTTGTTATAGGAAAGACATAACCATTTCAAGGATGATAATCTTCCTATGGACACTGGAATGGGACCAGAAAAGGAGTTCTCACTGATATCAAACAAGTATAGATTTTTTAATTGACCCAACTCATCTGGCAATTGACCGAGAAGATGATTTCTATGTAAAGAAAAGACCTCTATCATGTGGGACTTGCACCGAGAGAATCCTATGAGAACATCTGCGACCTCCCCAGAAAACTCGTTATAACTTAAATCAATTGTCTTCAACTTACAAAGTTTCCCAAGTGATGTTGGCATATTCCCCTGAAGTTGATTGGATTTTAAGTCAAGGCTAACGAGCGAAGTCAAGTTTTCAACTGCAATTGAAATCACACCTTGCAAATAATTGCCTTCGAGGCTAAGTGACTCAAGATGGCTTAAACTATACAAACAATTTGGTATCGTAGAATTAAAAGAATTATAAGCCAAATCAAGAACTCTGAGAGAAGTCATGTTTTGAAAACCACAAGTAACTGGACCAAAAAATCTACAAAAACTCAAATCTAGGGAAACTAGATTATTAAGACTGAGTACCCATCCAAGAGTAGATGGTCCAAGATCGTTAATGGAGAGGTCGAGGATGTCAAGTGATGTAAAATTAATTTTGTTAGTTGAAGAAGGAGAAACTACATACTTGAGTTGACAATTAGACAAGTGTAATTCTACCAATGAAGGGAGGTTGCTCGTCACCCATAGCCAATCCAACGCTTTGCTGAGGTCTACACAACTCATATCGAGGTGTTGTAGCAAAACAAGACCCGCAAGCCATTGCAAATTTCCAACACGTACTCCTCCGAAGTTATATCCAAGATCAAGGTAACGGATTGTGGTGATGTTTCCTAGTTGAGGAGGAATGGTTCCGCCGAATCCTGCCCAAGAGAGGTTGAGGTATCTCAAAGTTGCAATAGAGCCAATGAAGGTAGGGATGGGGGCTCCTTCGAAATTATTGTTGCTCAAGTCCAGATATTGGAGGTGCTTCAAATTGAGCAAAGAGGGATTTACCTTTCCTCGTAATTTATACCTCAAATAAGCTTGATATTCAGCTTCTTTTTCAAAATAAGACTGATCATTATAAGGATTCTGAAGCCGGATCTCGTGGACATGACCGGTAAGGCTGTCACAGACAACTCCGACCCATCGGCAACAATCATCTACAGTATCCCAAGAGGACAACCAGTTCGAAGGGTCTATCAAATCTTGCTTGAATTTAACAAGGGCTTCCCTCTCACTTTCGAAGCAAGTGATATTATTATGAGTATGATTGAGGCTGCTGCTAATGCCATTGCAGAAGCAAATATGGAATGTTGCAACGGAGATGACAGAGCAAACGAAGAAAGCAATTGGTGCACTTGTAGTCATGGATGTTGAGCCCATGATCAACCACACACAACTCAATTTGGTTTTCAGTTTGTGATGATTTGTATCGTATGCTTTAGGGTTAAGAGTAAGACTCATATGTGGTACATAATGAAGACTTTATTTAATTTGGAGAAATGTGGACCTGTTATTCATGTTGCCACGTCACGTCACGTCCAGATTTAGATCTTGACCATTACTTGAGATATTTTATGTGGAATTTAGTGAAAAAATCCAAAGGGAAATGTTACGAGCTCTTTCATTTTCCTAAGTTGCCCTTTCAAGAGCAAGTGGCATAAGAGCATCTTGAATGAACAAATACCTAATTTTAAGGAGAAAAATGTGGGTGCAAATAGGGTATGAGTGATACGTACCCCTTCGGCACATTCGGACCGCCTAAAAATGTATCTGACGGTCCGGATAGAAACACACATTTTCTGTTCTTTTCTATTTTTTCTAAAAATTCAGACGTACGACACTTTTAATCCGGACCGTCTGTTGCATTGTTGGATGGCCCGGATGTGCCGAGAGGGTACCACGTGGTACCCTTCCCGTACCCAAATTGTTCTCCATTTGAGACAACCGTATTCCATTGTAAGAGTAATATCTTTTTCAGTTTTACTTTTGAAATTTTTTTTATAAGAATATTTATATGCTAATTAGTTCGTAGCACAACAATGGACCAGGGAATTGATGTAACCATGTTTGTTTTGTTTGATTATATGTACGCTGGACTACCAAACCCAACCTCACGCCTTGACTAATCTACCGGTTTGGAATATTTGCAATTCCATGCTGTGGATGAGTATTATGTGGCCCCTATAATTTGTGATGCCAAGTCTAGTCCAAACTTGAAGGCTGGACTACCAAACCCAACCTCACGCCTTGACTAATCTACCGGTTTGGAATATTTGCAATTCCATGTTGTGGATGAGTATTATGTGGCCCCTATAATTTGTGATGCCAAGTCTAGTCCAAACTTGAAGGCTGGACTACCAAACCCAACCTCACTCCTTGACTAATCTACCGGTTTGGAATATTTGCAATTCCATGCTGCGGATGAGTATTATGTGGCCCCTATAATTTGTGATGCCAAGTCTAGTCCAAACTTGAAGGCTGGACTACCAAACCCAACCTCACGCCTTGACTAATCTACCGGTTTGGAATATTTGCAATTCCATGCTGTGGATGAGCATTATGTGGCCCCTATAATTTGTGATGCCAAGTCTAGTCCAAACTTGAAGAGCGGACCTAGCGCAACAGTAAGCTGTACGTTTTCGATTTTCGAAAATAACCTCTCTGCTTGTAGGGATGAGGCTGTGTCCATCAACCTTTCTCTAGACCCCGCATATGCGGGAGCTCCGTGTCGTGGGGAAGCTGTTTATGTCTATTCAGACCTAGACCTTAGCCATTGCTTGAGATATTCCAATGGGGAATCTTATGAGCCTTTTAATTAACTTTTCTTATTTTCATGTGTATTCTCTTAACAAATTTTTTTGCTGGAAAACTAAAATTTTCTTACTTATTGCAAGCTCTTTGGAGGCAAGTGAATTATGTACTAGAACTTTCTTATTAGGCGAACACTAAGAAAGTGTTAACTAACCAAGTTGAAAAGTCAAATGACACGTCCACTACCAAGTTCACTTCCACGTGTACAAATGAAACCTGATTAGTTAGAGAGTTAGTTACATTTAGTTGTATTAGTTACACTTTCAGTTGTAATTCTGTATCTCTCTCTCTCTCTCTCTCTCTCTCTCTCTCTCACTCTATCTTCTGCTCGATCTTGTATAAATACTCAACTATTGTATCACTTTACTTCTGATGAATGAAGATACATTTTCCTGCATTGCAGAGAGTACAGTTAGGGTTTCTGTAGCAAGTAGTTTTGTCTCAATTGTTGTTATTGCAGGAAAATAGATTTCCCCATCATTTCTTGTCCTATCCATGCAAGTGAACGGCCAAACGGGCCGTAAGGGTTATAACACCCATGTGCCGGATTTGAGCTTGGGGGAACCTTCCCTGACCGCTGCTATATACTCCCATCCCCTAAAGATTCTTCATTCCTATTAAGTGTTTTTTTTGTCATTCGTCATTCCTAATCTATTACATGGGGAAAGGGGGAATGCGTCTCGAACCCAAAATGCAGTGGGGGACATCCAAGAACTCTACCGCATGAGCTAGCCACCATTTACCGTTGGTTGTTAGGTTGGAGATATAAATTGTACGTGTAGGAATTGTTTACCATGTTTGTTTTGAATGATTATAGTTCAATTTATAGTTCAATCCCCTATACTACACTAGTTATAAAACATGGATCAGGATCAGGCCAATAGCATTTTGAAAATTTTCTACGGAGTCCAAATCATTAGATAATAGCCCTGTCAGGACCGGCCTGAGATTTTTGGGGTCTAAGACGTATTTGTAAAATTGGAGCCTTATGTTTTATGTTAAAAAAATAAAATTAACTAGAAAATGATAGTTCCCATATTTTGCTTTTTTCCATGATTCATTTTGTTGTTTGAATTAAAACTAGTTTTTGGTTATATTATATTTTGCACCAATAAAAAATATCCCTTTAGAACTGTGAGTTTGTGAGAGAAAAAAAATATTCTTTTGAAGAAGGAAAGAGAGGCCCAAGGAATTGAATCGTGTACCTATTGGATAGGACAGGTAGGCTTCCACTTGGCTAGATAGCTCATTGGTTGTATAAGCGATAAATTCAATATATATTACATAACTGAGTGTTCCTATCCGGGGTCCTAATTTTTGGCCAAAATTTGGGGGGCTTAAGTCGGCTGCCTTGCATGCCTTAGCTTAGGGCTAGCCCTGAGCCTTGTGGCAAGAACTGAGTACTTTTAGTATCCGTTGTTGGGAATGTCACATGGTAAATTCTTTAGAAAGATAAAAGGGGTGAGATAAAGAAAAAGAAAAAGGAAATTCATCAAAAAGATTTATAGGAAAACTAAAATTTTCTTCTTTTTTTTTTTATTTTAGGAACTTCTCATGAAATTATGGGTTTCACAACTTTCTTATTAACTGGACACGAAAAAGTTAGTACAAAAAAATAGGTTTCCTCATCCTTTTCGATACAACTGAATGGGCAAAAGGGCCTAAGTGTTATTCTGCCCATGGATGATGTATCTGGATTTGAGCTTGGGGAAACCCTCCCCAACCGCTACTATATACTCTTTCTGTCCCAAAAATATTGTTCATTTTAATATTCACATCTCTCAAGCAATTGCTTTTCATATTATTTTTTGTGGTTATAAAAACTATGAGAGGTGTGAATAGTAAAAATGGACTTTTTTATGGGACCGGGGGAGTATTAAAGAAAGTTTTAAATTAAATGAGGATTACACAACATGTTTAAAGTTGAATAAAGTTGTTCTCAGATTACTGAAAAATTACAAACTCAACAATCCAACTCTAAAAGGATGTGCATATGATCTATTGGACTTTACGAAAGAAAAATGAACAATTGATTGTCTAGTTTGATAGAGTTTAGAGGTGTTTGTAAACTATCTCCAACAAATTTCAAAAAAATTAAATTAAATTAATTTGTCATACTTAATTTTATTTTGTTTTTTATCTTCTTCTTTTGCATTATCTTCTTCCTTTTCAATTTTCAGTTCAAATGAAATATCTTAGAAAGCGATTCAAGCGTGAAGAATGGGCAATTCACTAGTAGAACTTTGACAGTGACAATTTCTATAGCTTTCCAAGAAACTTTTGTGAACTTATCAGTCACTTGTAGTACTATTTGCTTCCTAGATGGACCCGATTGCGTCTTAGAGGGGTTACGATTTGAGGCCTCGTTTGATGCACGTTATAGGTTGAAGGGGATTGGTAATGAAGAGAATATTGAAACTGTATTTGCTTGGAGATAGAGATTGTGTAGGAATTGTAAGAATGATATTTTGTATTGATTGATTATGTATGGACTTGAGTTAATTCAAGTGAACTAGTTGTTAAAATTTGTGGCTCATATGGAGAAGTACCAAGAAGTTCTAGGTACACATCTGACCATCACAGATTCGGCAAAGTGGGCTGGGCCGTAGGCCCATTGGTTTTCTTTTCTTTTTTTTTAGGGTTTTTTTTTTAATAGCAAAAATTTTTGTTAATCTCTGAGAATACAAAGATTAAAAGGGAAGCGAAGGGGCAAAATAACAATGCTAAGAGACAATGCAGCTCTCTAGGGAAATTCCAAGCCGCCCCCACTTTTTGTGGGAGCTTCCGACCAAACCCCATTTTGTGTTTCACTCCCTAATAAGCCTTGACGCGCTGCTGACACACACACACACTCTCTCTCTCTCTCTCTCTCTCTCTCTCTCTCTCTCTCTCTTTATTATTTGCTGACTTTTTCCGCGCGTGCCCACCCACCCCATAAATTTTGGTACACTCTCTCTCTCTCTCTCTCTCTCTCTCTCTCTCTCTCTCTCTCTCTCTCTCTCATTTTTTTTATATTTTCAAGACTTTAAAGTTTAATAATTTTTATTATATATATCTGTTTTTCATAAAATTTATATTTTTAAAACCCACTCGACGAGATCTATCAAACATGACCCGTGTTGAATATAAAATTATACATGAAAAATAATTTATAGTTTTTGGTTGGAATGATTTATCTCTTCTATTTTTTAAAGTATAATTGTGTAGTGATGTGTGAATTTTGCATTTAAAGGGTGTGAATTCTTTCAATTTGGAATGTGTGAATTTTACATTTGAGGGGTGTGAATTCTTTCGTTTTGGAGGGTGTAAATTCTGCATTTGAGGGGTGAATTCTTCTGTTTGGAGGGTGTGAATTTTGTATTTGAGGGGTGTGAATTCTTTTATTTTGTGTAAATTGTGTATTTTGGGGAGTAAGTTGTGATGTGCAAATTCTATATTTGAGGGGTGTGAATTCTTTCATTTTGGAGGGTGTGAATTCTACAATTGAGGAGCGTGAATTCTTCTATTTGAAGGGTGTTTACTATGTTTGTGCTACAACGGCTTGCAGGGTGTTTATTATGCATTTGAGGGTGTGAATTTTTTTCTTTTTGGGGTGTGAATTGTGTATTTTCAAAGGTGTGAATTGTCTGATAAGGAGTGTGAATTGTCTGGAGGAGGTGTGAATTCTGCCTAGTAACAATTATGGAGGAGGTGTGAATTTTGTATTAAAGGGAGTAAATAACATTTTTATTGTGTACATATTTTCATATTCAATGTGGATCTTGTTTTAAAAATCTCGTCGGGTAGGTTTCAAATATATAATTTTTATAAAAAATGAATGAGTATAATAAAAGTTATTTTATTTTGAAATCTAAAATAAGAGAGAGAGAGAGAGAGAGAGAGAGAGAGAGAGAGGTCTCATTGGTGGGTAGTTGTACTTTGATTGAGTACTGGAGAGAGAACTTATTATGTGGGTGCACGGAGGAGCCAGGGAGAGAATAGAGAAAAGTGTAGGGAAAAAGCGGAAGAGATGGTTATGGATTTCACCGAAGTGGGCGTGAAAAAAGGGCCTGAATGGAAGAGTGTGACGCGGGGCCTGTTTGTACCATATCTGGACCATACATGTGGTAGGAGATTTTTTAGCGACTGATCTATGGCTAATCCCTACAATTTTGGAGATGTTTATCTCCAAAAGATGTGATAAAGCTGTTGTCTTAGTTTTAGGGGGTTACATTTTTTGAAATTTAAATTCTTTATAAGTCGAAATCACATGTGATAATTATCAAGATAATGGGTAGTTATTTTCGGCTAAAGGAGGACACTATCAATCAATAAACAATGGCGGGATGGAAGATATTCAAAAATGCACAATTCAAGGAACATGGTCCAAAATCGTGGAAAGTTATTCATGACGGTTACAAGGCTTACGGAGTTCTATAAATACAGACCTGGGTGCAACTTTGCAAAGGTCCACGCACCAAAAGCTCACAGCAGCATTGTCATTTTGTTTCCTAACTATCGAGTTAGTCGATTGTTGTTCTCTCAATCATGTCTGTCACCTCTCATCTCCCGTCTTTCTCTTCTTCCTCTTATTACTTTTCCATGTAATCTTATTTCTTTTGTTGTTAAAGTCCTTGTTCAAGGCATTCGAACCTTTGTAACTTGGTTCCTCTTAATTAAGTTATCACTTTTGCTTGAAAGAATTTCATTCAGATTTTAGGCCTTTTTCCATTTTTATCTGGTGATCTCCTATCTCCTGGCACGCCCGTTCTCCTACAACACCACTCGGTGTTGGCTCTGACATTTCTCCAGTCCCTGGAGAAATTCGTGTCAGCATTTTTTGGCACGCCTGGTGGGACCCATTTAAGACAACACAAGTTCTTACGATGGCTGGAAAAGGTGTTAACAAAGGCGGAACTAAGCAAACAACGACTAGTGATGAAGTCCTTGAGGATGTACAAGTTACTGAAAGCCAACCTCTTGACGTTTCTCAAGAAGATCTCAAGGAAATGGTCATTGGAATGCGAGATGTCATTATTGAAACCAATATTGGTTTATCAGAGGATCTGACAAAGTCAATTGTCGGTCCACTGCAGAAGATGAAGGAGTCTCAGGAGGATCTTACTAAAACTATCAAGGATATGACGGTTCTCTTGACTGATAAACTCAGTCCAGTTGCTTCTGTGGAAATAGGCGTAGGTTCTCATAATGATCCTCCCAAAATGCCTAGCCCTCAAGGATTTGTCCTTAGTGGTTATCAGGCATCTTCTTCAAATTCTCCTTCTTATCCACTCGGGGGGCAAAAAGAATCTCCTGGTATGGGAAAATTGAAAATAGGAACATCTACTCAGATTCATATTGCTCCAGGACAATGGAAAGACCCAAATCCTCTGTTTGCAACTGGATCTCATGGTACTTAACCGATGGTGACATGACCTATGTCATTCGAGTCTCGGATGAGAGACGATGATGAAGGAACACTTGGATTAAAATTGGGGTGTCTACATCGGCCTTAAAAATGCAAGAGCAACTTACCAACGAGGTATGAATTCTATGTTTCATGATATGGTTGGCCGTTTTATGGAGATTTATATAGACAATGTCATGATCAAATCAGATTCATTCAGGCAGCATCTCGAGCACCTGACGCCAAGTTTTAAACGTTTGAGGAAATATGAACTGAAGATGAATCCTCTGAAATGTGCCTTTGGTGTATCCGCAGGCAATTTTTTGGGATGCTAAACCCCCTTCGTGTAAAAAGGAGCTTCAAAGTTTTCTCGGCCTCATAAATTTCATCAGAAGATTTATCTCTAACATACTGGGAAAGTTCAAGTTTTTTCAGAGCTCCTTAAGCTGAAGAATGAAAAGGATTTCAAGTGGGTATCAAGACATCAGGAGGCTTTTGATACTATTAAGAAGTATCTCACACAACCTCCTGTTCTTATGCCTCCTATTAAGAAGAAACCTCTTCGTTTATATATTTTAGTAGTAGAAACTTCTATTGGAAGTCTATTAGCTCAAAATAATGAACAAGGCAAGGAGCAAGCAGTGTATTATCTTAGTATATTGTTAACTGCTGCTGAGAGCATATATTCTCCTATGGAGAAACTATGTTTAGCCTTATACTTTTCAGCAATAAAATTTAGGCACTATATGATGCCTGTGTTGGTTTACTTGATTTGCAAAACTGATTTAATTAAGTATTTACTCTCTCGGCCAATAATTAGAAACCAAATAGGTAAATGGTCTCTTGCACTTATGGAGTTTTATTTCCAATATATTCCCCAAAAAGCAGTAAAGGGACAAGCGTTGGCCGATTTCTTAGCAGATCATCCTTGTGTGGATGTTGACGAAGAAGCAATCGGTTTAGAGGTTTTTACTGCATCTTTTACTCCTTGGCAATTGTTGTTTGATGGTTCCAAAACTATATCATCTTCTGGTTGTGGAATTCTCATCATATCTCCTGCCGGAGTTAAAACACAATTATCTTTTCAGTTTGATTTCCACTGCACAAATAATCAAGCTGAATATGAGGGGATAATTATTGGATTGGAAATTCTTCAAGAAATGTATGCCTGTACCATTCAAGTCATTTGAGATTCCAAATTGGTAATCAATCAATTGGGGGGCATTTACAGATGCCATAGTGAGGAGATTGCTCCTTATTATATGGCTACAAGACAACTATTGGATGAATTTGATGATGCCAGTCTTATGCATATTCCTAGAAGATATAATTATGAAGCTAATGAATTGGCACAAGTTGCCACTGGTATTAAAATTCCTCAAGGTTGGTATAATCGAACTATTACTATCCTTAGAAGAAGTTTGCCTTCTGTCAAAAGGAGAAGTGCTTCTTTAGAAGTTTTGGCATCTGACCTTGAAGAAGAAGTAGATGACTGGTGATAGGAGATCATTTCCTTCCTGAAATATCCAAACCTTTCTTCTGATAAACACATAAGACAAAGGGCTTTACAATACTTACTCATGGAAGGAGAATTGTACAAAAAGAGTTTTGAAGATGATCTCCTTTTAAAATGTTTGGGACCTCAAGAAGCTATGAAAGTTATGGGTGAAATACATGAGGGAATTTGTGGATCACACCAGTCTGGTCGTACGATGAGATGGCTCCCCAAAAGATATGGTTAGTACTGGCCATCCATTCTCAATGATTGTATCCGTTTTGCCCACGGATGTCAAGCTTGTCAGGCTCATCGGCCTGTACAACATATTCCAGTTTTATTGAAATCAATCATCAAACCTTGGCCATTTCGTGGATGGGCCATGGCTATGATAGGAAAAATTAATCTCTCATCTTCTAAGGGCCATACTTATATTGTAGTGGCCACTGATTTTTTCACCAAGTAGGCTGAAGCTATCCCAATGACTTCTGTCACTCAAGAAGAAATTATTACAATGATCAAAGAACAGATTATACACCGTTTTGGCATCCCATAACATCTTATGGCTGATAGAGGATCTGTTTTCTTTGGAGATTGAGTTCATGTTGTTATGGCTCAATTTGGGATAGAGGTATCACATTCAACTCCATATTATGCTCAAGGTAATGGTCAAGCTGAATCCACTAACAAGATCCTTAAGGGGATTATTCGGAAAATGGTAGAAGATAAACCACGAATTTGGCATGAATCATTATTTGATGCTTTATGGCCTTATCGAACTTCTAAACGTATAGCTACGTACTGGTATTACTCCTTATATATTGACTTATGGTCATGATGTTGTTTTACCTGTGGAAGTTAATATTAAGTCAGCCCGTGTTGCTTTTCAAAATGGCCTTGATCATGGAGAATACGATCAGGCTATGTTTGCAGAATTAGAGGATTTAGATGAAATCCGTCTTTCTGCTTTGGATCATTTGGTGGTACAAAAGCAAAAGGTTGCTCGTGCCTACAATAAAAGGGTTAAGAAAAAATTCTTTGCTGAAGGAGATATTGTATGGCAAACTATACTACCATTGGATTATGTAGATCCTAAATTTGGTAAATGGTCTCCTAATTGGGAAAGACCTTTTCAAGTCTCATAGGTTCTTAAAGGAGGAATGTATTTATTACATGATCTTGATGGTGAACCTCATAAACATCCAATCAATGGTAAATTCTTGAAGGCATGGTATCCAACAATGTGGGAAATGATGGATGTGAAGAGTTGTTTTTATACTCAACCAAGAAGATCCCAAAAAACAAAGTGCTTCAAAAGCTTAGACGATCAAAACTAGAAGTACTGGCAGAAGATGTGCAAAGACAAAAGCAGATAAATTACATCTTCTCAATTACGTCGGCTTTAAAGTTATTCCAAGCCGTAGCAGCAGAAGCTATTTGCTCCACCAATTCCCCTAGTTTCTCTTCCAGTTGGGGCATAGTTGAATTCAAGGCTTGATACTCATCAAACAGTGGTTGCACTTGGTTTGCCACCTCCTCCTCCTCTACTTGAGTTTTCAGGATTTGTTCATCAATGGTATTTCCATCAGTTTGGAATTTCTTCATTTGTTCCTAAAGACGGTTAATCTCCTCTTGAGTCTCTTGCATCTTCCGGGTGATACTTTCTTTCTGAGCCTCAAATTTCTTCTTGTCTTCTTGGAATCCTTCCATCTTTGTCATGGCTTCAGTCAACCTCCCTCCCAGGTTTTCATGGTTCCCTTGCTTCACCTTTATCTCCTGGATCTCATCCATTTGATTGTTGTAATCTTGGATGATGGTAGGGAGTTTAGCCTTGAATTGTTGGAGAGTGTTTTGTGGTAGCTCTGTCAAATCTCTTGTGGCTATCAGCACTTATAGAGATTTCTTCAATTTTCCAACATTTCAAGTTGAATTATGGTTTCAAATTTAACCCGACTGCTGCCGTCAAATTATCCTTAGCCTTTGAGATTTCATCAGCAGGAGGAATATTCTGACTGCTATCAGAGGATGTTGCAGAGGAAGACGCATGGCTGCTACTCTTCTCTTTCTTCAATGTCTCCTGCAATTTCAGAAGCAACGCCTTCGGCTTCAATTTGACTTTGGTAGTTACAGCTCCAGATTTAGTTGGTGAGTCAATTGTTGACCCTTTGTGTGTGGGGTGTTTTCCCAAAATCATAGAAGACATACAAGATAGCTCATCAAAGCTACCACGTGCCCATGCACGTGGTAAATAGCATGGAGTGGGACTCGGACGACCACCAAGCCCATGACCCAATATCGACTCAGGTCTACCTGCTCGTTGGATAATATAGATGGAACGGCCCCGCACGGGATAAACCCTAGAAACAGACTTTCCTTGTGAAGATAAGAAAAAGAGGGAATATTTGAAGATATTCCCAGAATCAGTTGAGCTTGTGAAGATAAGCACAATCTTACTCAGAGATGGAAAGCCAATCAACATACTAAATAGGGAGCGAACTCCCATGTAGGGTAAAGCTCCGAACGAGCAATATGCAGCCATCTTGGCAAGAATTCTTATAGAATAAGGATATAGAATCATGCAGGCCCGCTGCCCAATAAGGAAGAATCATAAGCTTGGAAGGATTCCATACAGAGAAGAATTCCACAAGGAATGTAAGTGCAAATAAATCGCCTATATAAGAACATGACTCCTAAAAACAAGAGGTATGCTTGAACCCATTCTCATACTTACACACTCATTTTGCTTGTCCTCCAGTTTGTCAGTACTAACTTAAGCATGGGAGGGCCCTTGCCGCCGAGAGGCAAAGGTGCTCTGACAATTTGCTCGCGCTGCAGGATCGAGGTCGCTCCATTCGAAGAGGATTTGATCTCATAAGAGCAGGGAAATAACTTCATGAGCTTTTCCCCTCTTACAATTGGCACCATCTGTGGGAAAAGGATAAACCCCCATCAGAGATCATCCATGGACGATTGAGATCTTCACACACCGCAGAAGAGTGGGGCCGGGAGGGATCCTCCTCTAGAACCGCCTGACGCCCCTAAGAAGCCTCCCCCTCGCAAGGGTGGCGAGCCAGGTAGAGCGTGTGGAACGTTCTCAGCCTGGCAGATCCTGGGAAAGAGTTCCTGGTTGTTGACATCCCATCCTCTTACAATGCCATCATTGCTAGGACTTGGTTGCACAAAATGAAAGCAATTTCATCAACTTACCATCAGATGATAAAATTCCCAAGGGCAGAAGGTATTGAGCATGTCAAGGGAAACCAGAAAATGGCAAACCAGTGCTTGGTCTCGATGATCAACAGAGCCCCCAAGGCACGCCTCGTTTAGTCTGTCGAAGTATTCGATCAGCCCACATTAGAAGACGTTGGAGGAAATCCAGCACAAAGAACTATGGAAGGACTAAAAAAGGTCTAGCTCGACGACCAAGATCCAAAGAGGTACTTCCTGAAAGGAGAGAAACTTAACAAACAGGAGGAGGAAGAACTCGTACAATTCCTCAAGCAGTATGTTGACGTATTTGCTTGAACGCCCCAAGAGATGCCAGGCATAGACCCCAATATAATCTGCCATCATCTAAAGGTGGACCCCCAGCACAGGCCAGTGGTCTAGAAAACTAGGAGGTCAGCCCCTCAACATGCTGAAGCAGTCAACGAAGAGGTTGATCGTCTCCTAGAAGCCAAAGCAATCAGAGTGGTGAATTACCCCGAATGCCTATCGAATACAATCGTTGTCAAGAAGAAGAATAGGAAATGGAGAGTATGCGTGGATTTCACCAGTTTAAACAAGGCCTGTCCCAAAGACAGTTTTCCCTCTGCCCAGAATTGATCAGCTCATTGATGCAACTGCTGGGTACGAACGAATGAGTTTCCTTGATGCCTATAGGGGGTATCACTAGATAGCAATGTACGGACCAGACGAGGAGAAGACGTCGTTTATTACCCCAAGGGGGTTATACTATTACAAGGTCATGCCATTCGGCCTTAGAAACACCGGAGCCACGTACCAGAGATTGGCAACCCTCATGTTCAAAGATTTGCTTGGGAAGACCATGGAAGTCTACATAGATGACATGGTAGTGAAGAGCAAGGAGAAAGTCAACCACATAGCAGATTTAAGGTAACTTTTGATGTCTTGCGACAATTTCAATTAAAGTTAAATGCTTCAAAATGTGCATTTGGTGTGAGTTCGGGGAAGTTCTTGGGCCACCTGGTCACGGCATGTGGCATCGAGGTCAACCCAGATCAAATTACAACCCTCTAAAGGCTTGAGAGCCCAAAGACAACCAAGGAAGTGCAGAGGTTGACGGGCATGGCGACAGCATTAAACAGGTTCATTAGTCACTCGTCAGACAGGTGCAGGCCTTTCTTCCAGCTGCTGAAGAAGAGGAAAGGATATGAATGGTGACCAAAACAAGAGGAAGCCTTCAAAGACCTCAAGAAGTATCTTGGGACCCCACCATTACTGTCAAAACAAGAGAAAGGTGAACGACTGATCCTTTACCTAGCCGTCTCAAAGCATGCAATCAGTGCAGCCCTCCTTCGAATGGAAGGTTGTAGACACCCCAATTTTGGGATACCCGTGCATGCCCGATGACGAATGAAACGTTTAAACCACCTTGGAACTTGTCCAGAAAAATTGGAAACTCAGCCTCACAAGCCGTGCGGCTCCTGTTATAAGCCGTACGGTTCCTCCTTTTTCGTGCAAGCCGCGCGGCTCCCTCATACAAGCCGCGCGGCTGATGTTCTTATCCTTTGAAAAATTCCTGACAAACCAGCTATTCGGGAATATCATCATTCATCGACCGCCGAATATCATCATGTTATTCCCTCAAAACCGGCTATAAATGGAAGCCTCCTCTTCCTCTCAAAGGGGACACCAAAAATCATACCCTGAAAGAATTTCCGTTCGATTTTCCGGCAAAGCTTTCGTTCAAAACCGCCAGTAAACTTCCCGAAACTTCACACCTTCCATTCCACCTCGATCCCTCCATACCATTCCCGTTCGTACCAAATCTTGATCACACGAGCTCAAACCCGAAAAATCCGAAGTTTCCGACCCCCGTTTCAAGTTCCAGAAAGGTATAAACCGTTTTCGCGCTTCGATTTTCAAATCGCAGCTCTCCGAGGGCATTCCCGAGTTAATAATGGTTTCAACAACCGTATCTTAACTCGGTAAATCATTTTCGAAACAAAAACCGGCTTTTCGGAGCCGTACCGGGCGATTTTTCTCGATAAACGCACGGTACGATCCGTACCGGAAATAAGTTTCACTTTAATAACTTGTTTACAAACAAAAACAACTTATTTGGAGTAGATTTGAAGAAGAAAATCAAGTTTTGAACGGGTTTTGGACTCACTGGTCCTGAAATAAAATTTTTGAAAATAGGGTTGCACACAAGCCGCGCGGCTTGTAGTGCAGGCCGCACGGCTCCTGTGTAGGAGCCGCGCGGCTCCCGTTTAAATCAAAATTTTTCCTCTGTTTTTCCTCTGTCCGTACTCTGTTTTCTTGATTTCTCTGTAATTTTTCTCTTATTACACTTTTCCACCCTTTATTTTCTTGTTATTACTATTTAGTCCTCTTTGTTTAGATTTTATTTCTGTTATGGTTTTAATTTGTTTCTTTATTTGCTTGATTAATTGTCAAAGTTTTTAATAAAATGTTTTCTATAAAAATCCCACAAATTATTTAGTAGAGACCGAGAACTTCTCGGGCGAGCGGGGTGCTTTTCAATAAAACCTTCCCCGCGCGTAACCTGGCTTCCGAATCCAAAAGAATCTTTTCGCGGATCAAATCTTTTCCAACGTGGCATGAGAGTCAACAACTATTCTTAAAACGGTTTCTCGGGTACCAAACATTTTCTAAATTTAAACCCCGGGTGGCGACTAGCATTTTTTTCGTTTTCATATCCGAACCTTCGAGCGAGCCGCGTGGATCTCACCGTCCACAAAATGGCGACTCTGCTGGGGGTTTTTAAATTAATTTTTATTTTTGGAATTTTACACTTGTAAAACGACCCCTGAAAGCTTGACAAAAACGAACACGCCCCGCGTGATCGAGGAAGGAATGGTGCATTAACAGGGCTACGCCCGACCAATCCGAAGTGGAGCTTTCCCGGTTGTTTGCTTGTGTAAAATTTCAAAATCAAAATTAATTTATTGGTAAGCCAAACTTGAAAAATAATTTGTGGGATTTTTTTTGAAAATATTTTATTATCAAAACTTTTGCATTACACGTGCATCGATGTTGGATAAACCCCGCCGTTGCGTCTTGGTTACCCTACCCGGCTTGCCGGTGTTAGGACATCCCAAGATTCTCGGCAACCCCGGACAATGATGAGTCAGCCTGCCGTTTGACCTTTGCCATGCAGTACACTTGGCACTGGGAGGCAAATATTGACTCTAGTCTAGGGAACCCCTTTAACCAAAACCCGGCCTTTGCATATAGTAAACCGTAGTACCTTCCAACTTAGGACAGAGATCCACAGGGTAGGACTATCTGTTATATCCTGTTTACCTGGTTATCCTGTTATCTGTTTATCTGTTAATTGTCCATCTTATTTGCTTATCAACTGTTCATCCATTTTGTATACATCACTCCATGTGTATATTGTCTCCATCTTGCATACATGCATAGGTTAACCTTGCCTTAGGTCATTACATCATGTCTGCATACATAAGGATTGCCCCGACAATCGCACGCATTTCGTCGGATATACGATAATTCCTCATCAAAAGAAAAAAAAAACAAAAAAAAATCACAAAATCAAAATCACAAAAAAGGCTACAACTGGCTCTGTTTCCCAAATGAAATGCGCGTTTCCTTTATGGTAGAGTCATCATGTCTGGAGGACCTTACAAGCTATTCAAGTCTACCCTCACCACCCACCAAGGGGCGCCCGTGTGGATAATCGAGGAAGTTCTGCCCGAGCAACCTCCATGCAAACCAGAGGAGCCTCAGCCAGGGAAGCTCAACATAGAAGACCATATGGGGGAAGATCTCGATCAGAAACTCAGTTTGTTGGCCGAAGCCAACCTGCCAGGTGTGTCTCTCCAATGGGATGCAAATGAAGGATGGAAATTTTGCTTCTCGGAAGAGCCGGAACCAATGCCAGAAAAGATCACCTTGATGATGGAGCAAGATGACGGGAAGCTTACAACCATGCCACCTGTGAAATACTTTGATGCCAACGGTCAGCCCATCTACTACTTTGAAGACTCGGTCACGGGCCACAAGTATTGGGACGAATGCGAATGTGACGTGTGCTTTGCAGATTGCCTCCTCAATAACGATGGCATGACCCCGCAGCAGCTCAAGGATCAGGCTAAATGGGAGAAGAAGGAAGACCCCAAGGGAAAAGGAAAAGTTTATGAAACAGGATCCTCTGCAGGGTCAACATCTCCAAATCATCCATCCTCTTAAGAACGGCTTGTAAAGCCAGAAGTAGTCATGCAATGAACAAATCAAGCCAAAAAGGGTTTCTTTTGAAGAATCAAGTCAGTCTGTGGTTCTTGTCTGTTATCGAGTCTGTTGCTGTTTAATTATCGAGTCTGTTGCCAGATGTGAATATCCACCGACTTAATCTAGCCAGCAGGGCTTCTTTTGAAGAATCAAGCCAGCTTGTGATTCTTGATACTTTGATTATCAAGTTTGTTGTTGTTTGCTTATCGAGTCTGTTCAATCATCGAGTCTATTGTCGAGTCGGTAGTTGTACCAGTTTGTAAAAATTCCTTGCTTTTAATGAAAAGATCTTTTGAGAAAAAGAGCCAAATTTGTAGTCCTGAACTACGTTACGGCCTGATTCCTCTCCATGAGGATACGTAGGCAACCTCCGGTCCGGCCGTTGTTTTCATAAACCATGGGAATTTGAATGTATCTGACAAAATAAGAGAGAAATTGGGGCAATCCTTTCATGCATTATGCATCGTCTTCTCGTACATACACTCTTTTCCATTTTGCACATACACTACACACTGCACCCCTGAGTTCCATTTGTACATATCATCAGTATCAACCATTGGCAAGAAGAAGAAAAACCTCATACCGAGTTGGACTCGAACCCCCGAACAGCGATTGGTTCGAACTGAGTCAAGAACAGAACGGTTAACCGGGAGCTCAGCTATGGAAGAAGAAAAAGATGAAATTCAGCTTCTCAAGGATGCTTTAGAGGAACAGAAAACCAACAACGCCAAGCAGATGGCCCAAATGATGCTCATGATCCAGAAACTGACTGCTCAAATCCCACCACTAGCCGGAGACTCAAGCAGTCGGAACATGGAGTCAGTATTGACCAAGCTAGCTAAGCTTGAGGAGTCTGTTCAGAAACAGGAGAAAATAGCAGCTATAGGGATTGATATGGAGAAATTATGCCTTTTCCCAGATGCAAAGCTCCCCGACAAGTTCAAACCAATGGATTGGGACAAGTTTGATGGCAGTGGTGACCCGAAAGCTCATCTACAGACATATGTGGGCACTTTGTCCATGTACGACGTTGGAAAAGATGCGATGGGCCAGATGTTTCAACAAACTCTAACTGGGCCTGCACTTCGCTGGTTTCTGAATCTGGACATCTCCAAGAAAAGGACGTGGGAAGATATTGGGGCAGCCTTTGTCGCCCAATACAACTACAACATTCAGCTTGAGATGACTGTCCAGGAATTGGAGTCAACCAAGATGGGAAAGAATGAGTCTTTTGCCGACTTTGTTAAAAGATGGAGAGGAAAAGCCTCTCAGATGATGGAACGGCCTTCAGAAAAGGATCAAATGAGAATTATCACAAGGAATCTGGAACCGGATTTTGCCAAACACCTGGTGGTATTTCAAACTACTGCTGACTTCAAGACTTTCTATGAAACCGGCCTGGCAGTTGAAGATGCTCTCCGAAGTGGCATATTCGAGAAAGGCGAATCTACCCCCAAACCGAGACGAGTTTACTCTGGCAACAGCAACGCCTTGTTTGGACCCAGCAATTACAACCAAAACCAAGCAAGCTCCTCCAACCCCAAACCAGCCAAAGCTGAACCAGTTAACCAGATTGCAACCCAGTCACAGTTCCAGCAAACAGCTCCCCCACCAAGAAGAGTATTCCATCCACTCCCCTTCCCTCTTATCATAGTGTACAAAAAACTCCTTGACAAAAACCTCATCCAGCCACTCGAACCTCGAGAACCACCCAAAGAAATTCCTCCTAACCATAACCCAAACACCTATTGTGCCTACCACCAGAAGCCTGGCCATCATACCAATAACTGCATCCGTCTCAAGCATAAAGTCCAAGATCTTGTGGACGACGGAACCCTTCCACTTCCTAACCAAAAGCCTAACACCATTTCCAATCCTTTGCCTAATCATAAGCAAAACACCCAAATCGGCCAGATATCCCTCATCCCCACTACAAAAGACCTTACCTTCACCAAATTTGACCCTAGCCTCTACATCATCGCAGCTACTGAACCAAAACCTGTTGTCCCCCTGCCAGAAGGTCTTGAGGTCCATCTCCTTTCATATGCCAGTACAATGCAAAACCCAAAGTGGAGTGAAATTGTGGAAGAAGAAGAATGGTCCCTGAACGATCAAGATTGGGAGGAATCCCGACAAGCATTGTTCGATTCTTTGCTAATCTCTGAGGACCCAAGCCAATTCATTGTCCCCGAATACCTGGATAAGCCTATTGTTCATATACCAGAAAGTTCCCATGTCCGCCAGATTGATACAACAGGAAGCATTTCCGAACAAGGCAAAGAAGAAAGAAATACAAATCCTCTAGGAGAAGTGTTGACTCCAAATAGGCATCCTGTGAATCATGTCTCACCACTCGCACATTTCAGAGAAGAAGGCCGTTCTATCATAGAAGCTGCCTTCGGAAACCAAGATTGGCTCCCACAAGCATACATCAGTGACGAATCTTTACCTCAGCCGTCAGTTCCTTTCTCCCCGTCATCCGATGTATCAGTACTGGTCACTAACCCTATGACTACCATTTGGGATGAAGAAGCAGTGGTTGATATCCGAGTAAGCAATGATGAAGTGTGGACTGTCAACAAAGCCATGCTGGATCCGTCCTTTTGGCAAGACTCCGAAGTAGACAACCTCCAGACAAAAATGGAAGCAGCTGAAATCAAGGAACAAAGGACCAGAAGTGATCTGATGAATTTCTGGACTGAAGATCAAGAAACCATGCAGAAAAGGGAAGCCATCAGGGCCGACAAACGGAAAGTTAATGAAGAATACACGAATTTTTGGGGTGAAAATCAAGGGTTATGGGAAGAAACGGTCAACCGAATAACCAGAAGCGGTCGAATCTACCAGCCAGCCCACCTCCAAGGTGGGAATCCCTCCAACCATGCTACAACAGGAGATTTCGCTTGGGATGATTCCATTCTTGAGGACACGATTTCTGACCATCCAGAAGTCATCATTCAGCATAATTCCGCTACTAGGCCTCCTCCGAAGAATCCCCCAGTAACAAATGATCCAATTCAAAAGCAACTTGAATGAACCCCAGCCACGGTGTCTATTTGGGGGTTACTCTCTTCATCTCGAGAACACCGTCAAAAGCTAATCAAAGCTTTGTCAAACATGGAGGTACCACCAGACACTCCTCCTGAAACAATGATAGCTCTGCTTACGCCAACCCGCGCAAAGCATGTCGTAGTCTTCACTGAAAAGGATCTGCCACCAGAAGGAGCTGGTCACAACAAGCCATTGCACATCACATTGAAATGCATGGAAAAATGGGTCCCGGTTGTGCTACTAGATAATGGATCTGCCTTGAATGTCTGTCCCCTGCGTACAACTTATTGTTTGGGTTTCAAGAACAAGGATTTCCAGCCATCAAACCTTGGGGTGCGTGCCTATGACAATACTCGCCGAGACATGGTTGGGACAATTCAGATGGAGATAATGATCGAAGATTTCAAGACTAGTGTTGAGTTTCATGTGCTCGACATTCCCTCATCATTCAACCTGCTGCTAGGAAGGCCATGGCTCCATCGATCAGACATCATGGCTGTGCCTTCCTCTCTACACCAAAAAGTTCAGCTCGGGTTGGCCACATGAACCTTGACCGTCTATGGGGATTCTGGAATCCGTCCCCATGTCCCCGATAATGCTCCCCTACTTGAAATTGCCCACGGAGAGGAAGACATCACTCTCAGAGGATTTTCCTTTGATACTTCTGACGGTGTATTTACTATCAAGATGGATGAGGATTTCTCGATAAGATCAACGGCCTTGGACATGATGCTGAAAATGGAGTATTTGCCCGGCTTAGGGCTTGGTCGCAACAATCAAGGTGTAGCAGAATTCCCTAAATTTTTGACAAACAATCATCGTTTCGGCCTTGGTTATGAATTAACTGGCAACAAATCTGGTCATGGCAAGAAAGTACAAACTTGTGCCAAGAAAGGGCCTATCCAATTCATAAAAGCTCCAGAAGCTATTTATCAGGGGGACCCAGAGCCATTCTGGGACATGGAAACAAAATCCAAGCTGCCGGGATTCGAAATCTTTGCTGACAACACCTGGGAGTGCGATGATGAGATAGAAGCATGGAAAGCGCCAGCTAAGATGCCCCATGTTGACTGGATTGAGGTTCTTGACTCAGGGAATCTTTTATCGCTGTTTGGGGAGGAGAATCCGCTAGGTATGAGAGAGGACGAACCTGCTGCAACGTTCGTTGGTTTAAAGCCTGTTGAAGATATGGAGCTGATGATGCTGGGTCAGGAAGCTCTGGAGGATGTCACTGTACTCATTACTGATGCCTATGGAACTTATAAAAATTGCACATTTGTACCTAAGATCATTTACAATGGCACTAATTCTGAGTTTGAGTCTACACTCATGTATCATGCCCCTGGGGCCCCCTTCTTGGCAATAAATGAAATCAACTTTGCTTACCTTGCTGTATCTAAAATAAATTGTGTTGACCCTGACGATGAAGAGATTGAGTTTGAGGAAGAAATTCTGAAAGAACTACGATCCCTAATTGAAAGGGAAAATGAAAGGCATGCTCATCCTATAAAAGAAGAAATAATTTCGATAAACTTGAAAAATGAGAATAATCCGCACATGGTTCAAATCGGCTCCCGATTGACTCCAGAAGAATTTAAGGCCCACTCAGATCTCCTGAAAGAATTCGAAGATGTCTTTGCATGGTCGCACGCAGATATGCCTGGTATTGATCCCGAAATTGTGGAGCATCGAATCCCGTTATACCCTGATGCAAAGCCTGTCAAGCAGAAGCTAAGGAAGATGAGGCCAGATTGGGTATTGGAAATCAAGAAAGAGATTCAGCGGCAGATAGATGCAGGTTTTCTTATGGTAACAGAATACCCCCAGTGGGTTGCGACTATTGTTCCCGTCCCTAAAAAGAATGGGAAGATCAGAGTCTGTGTGGATTTCAGGGATTTAAACAAAGCCAGTCCAAAAGATGACTTTCCTTTGCCACACATCGACGTTTTAGTGGATAACACCGCGGGGCACGCACTACTTTCTTTCATGGATGGGTTTTCAGGTTACAACCAGATTCTCATGGCTCCGGAAAATCGTGAGTAAACCACCTTCACCACAGAATGGGGCACCTACTGTTACAGGGTCATGCCGTTTGGTCTGAAAAATGCAGGGTCTACCTACTAAAGGGCAGCCACAACATTGTTACATGACATGATCCACAAAGAAGTGGAGGTATATGTAGATGACATGATCGTCAAAGCCAAGGAAAGGGAAGAGCATCTACCTAACCTCCGAAAGTTTTTAGAAAGGATCCGCAAGTACAGATTACGTCTCAATCCCGAGAAGTGTACATTCGGGGTCACCGCCGGAAAAATGCTTGGATTCATGATCACCACACGAGGAATCGAAGTGGATCCGTCAAAAATCAAAGCCATCTTGGAAATGGAACCGCCTCGAACAGAGAAGGAAATACGCAGCTTCCTGGGAAAAATTCAATTTATCAACAGATTCATCGCCAAGTTAACCTCAACTTGTGAGCCGATGTTTCGTTTGTTAAAGAAGGGTGTACCATTCAGATGGGATGATAAGTGCCAGAGAGCTTTCGACGCCATCAAGAAGTATCTTTAGAACCCTCCAGTATTGATGCCACCCATTCTGGGGCAACCTCTCATTCTATACTTGTCCGTCACTTTATCAGCCATGGGATGTATGCTGGCACAAGAAGGAGAAGGAGGAAGCGAGAAAGGCGTATTCTACATCAGCAAGAAAATGATGGGATGTGAGGAACGCTACACTTCATTAGAAAAAGTTTGTTGGGCACTGGTTTGGGCTTCCAAAAAGCTTAGACACTACATGCTAGCTTATTCTATAAAGTTGATTTCCCGGATGGATCCTCTTAAATACTTGTTCAAGAAACCGGCACTCACTGGCAAGCTGGCGCGGTGGTTACTCATGCTGGCTGAATTCGATATCAAGTACGTCACCCGTAAGTCAGTAAAGGGGAAAGCAGTTGCAGAATTCCTAGCAGACCATCCTGTGGAGGGGCCAGATGATGTAGAGTTCAAATTCCCAGATGAGAATATAATGACAATGGCTAACGATGTTTGGATGTTGTATTTTGACGGAGCCGCCAATCAGAAAGGGTTCGGAATCGGAGTATTGCTAGTCTCACCAGAAGGGTCCCATATTCCGCTTGCATTCAAACTAAACTTTGACGTCACTAACAATCAAGCGGAATACGAAGCGTGCATCGTCGGAATGGAAGCTGCCTTAGAAATTGGGGTCAAGAGACTGGAGGTGGTCGGTGATTCTAATTTGGTTGTGTCTCAGGCCAATGGGGATTGGAAGGTAAAAGAGGACAAGCTCAAACCTTACCATAAAGATCTCGGGGATCTGATTCCCCGATTTCAAACGGTCACATTCACTCATGTGCCACGGTTGAAGAATCGGTTTGCAGATGCTCTAGCTACCCTAGCCTCGATGGTGAAAATACCGGATAGAGTTAAACTGAGACCAATCACGATTGAGCAAAGGGATAAGCCTGTCTTTGAATATGTCATGGTGGTTGATGAACCAAATGACGGCCTACCATGGTATCATGACATTTGGAACTTTATTGAGAAAGGTGAATATCCAGCAAAAACGGGTAAAAAGGACCAAATCGCTCTTCGGAGATTGGCCTCTCAATACATCATCTGTGGAGGGAAGTTGTATCAGCGATCGCACTGCAGAGTACATAAACTATGTGTGCACGGTGCAGATGCCACCACGATTATGGAAGAAATCCACGAAGGTGTCTGTGGTCCTCACATGAATGGGATGATGCTCGCAAAGAAGATTCTCCGTCAAGGATATTACTGGTCAACCATGGAAACTGAGTGCGTCCAATATGTAAGACAGTGTCACAAGTGCCAAATTCACGCCAATCTCATGCATGTACCACCATCCGAGCTGCATTCCATGACCTCGCCTTGGCCTTTCTCTACCTGGGGTATCGATGTTATCGGCAAAATTACACCGGCTGCGTCAAACGGGAACAAATTCATCTTGGTCGCCATCGACTATTTCACTAAATGGGTCGAGGCTACCTCGTACACTACTCTCACAGCAGTCCAGGTCGCTCACTTCATCAAACAAAACATCATTTACCGATACGGTGTCCTCAAGCTTTTATATCAGACAACGGGGTTCATTTCAAGGGAAGAGCAGCGGAAGTGCTTGAGGAGTTTGGTATTCAAGTCCATAAATCAACTGTCTACTGGCCACAGACTAACGGAGCCGTCGAAGCAGCAAACAAGACCCTCAAGACAATACTCGAGAGAACCACTCAATCTGCAAGAAATTGGCACGAGCAGTTACCATTAGCCCTGTGGGGATATCGGACATCCATATCCGTACTCCAACAGGGGCAACACCATACTCTTTGGTTTATGGCATGGAGGTTGTCCTCCCAATCGAGCTTGAGGTACCTTCTTTAAGGGTCATGGTTGAATCAGAGATCAGTGAAGCGGAATGGCAAAACACAAGGTTTGAAGAGCTTATGCTATTTGACGAAAGGCGGCTTAAGGCTTTGTACCACGTCCAGGGGTATCAGCGCCGAATCGCGCGAGCGTTCAATAAAAAGGTCAAATCCAGGAACTTACAAGAGGGAGACATGGTTGTAAAGGAAATCCGAGCTCCAGTTTTTGATCCTCGAGGGAAATTCCGACTGAAATGGGCAGGGCCATATATCATCAAGAAAGTTCTATCTGGAGGCGCCACGCAGCTTATCGACCTTGACCGTAATGAATTCGCAACTTTGGTCAACATGGACCAGCTCAAGAGATACTATCCATGAGAGAAGCTCGCTGGACTAAAAACCGCAAGGGCGGACAGTGCCAGGCACAATTTAGAGCAAGCCTGCTAGATCGAAAACCCACATTGGGCGGTCTAGGCAAAAGTTAAGGCAGAAATATTCAAATGAGCTCGCTAGACCGAAAACCCGGAAGGGCGATACTAGGCAAAAATAAGAGCATTAAAAGGAGAGTGTTAATACACGAGTGAACCCTAGCCAAATTTGTTCTCCTGAACTACGTCATGACCTGATTCCTTTTTTCAAGGATACGTAGGCATCCTCACCTTGAGGACCGGTCACAGCTGTTCGAAAATCTCTTAAGTTGATCCAAAGCTATCATTTGCATGCACAATCATTGAGAATCAAAGCGGAAGAACTCTCATAATTCGGTTTATTAAACTTTTTCGATTACAAGGTTGAGCATGAAGCTTTCATAAACAAAATAACACAAGCATTGGCCCCACGGGTCCACAATTTATTTCAGGCACATTAAGGTCGAGTTAAAGTCAGTTTTGGCGTCCATTTTCTCTCTCTTCAATATCTTTCAGCAGCCATTTTACGTATCTCCTCGTGAGCTAGAACAGTGGGATAATCATCTTTTGGAATGGTCACTCGCTCCCTCCAAGTGTTTTGATAAGCTCGAACAGTTGCATGATTGAAGTTTGGTATGATGAAGTTTTCAGAATTGGCCGGCGGAACTACCTGACGGACACCGAGTTGGCGGAGAATGCGGTAGGGAATGTAAAAGGTCCAACCCGTCAGACCAACCAGAACCATTCGCTGGCGTCCCATATTGCTCAAAGACATGGTCGGGCGGTCAAGCCAAGACAAACGCCAAGAAATCGTCTCCTCAGTAAGCCGGGAAAGCACCTGAACCCAACCTTGAATATCCCCGTGAAGCTCTTGAAAATCCCTCTGAACAAAGCCCTGTGTTTCGTGGATGCTATTTCTCGGCACTGCTTCCAACAGATTAGCCTTGTCACAAATCCATGTCTGCAAAAGAGAGAAAACAAGTCAGTAACTATAGAAAGCCTAAACCCGAGCGTTAAGGTAAAATAAGAACGAGAGATAAACCAGAAAAAGGAGAGCTGAGTGAGAAGCCTACCTGTAGGAGCAAAGCACTTCCTTCAAAAATATTTGTCTGACCGGCACGAACTCTGTCTAAACCAGTCAAAGTCTCAACAAGAACCATGGGAGCCACGTCCTTACGTTCTTCAATTTGCATAGCCACTCCAACAAGTGCAGAGTTGGCTTGACCGTCCATTCGAACGAACAAGAATGCCGCAAGAATGCTGAGGCATAGTGCAAAACCCTCGGGACGTAACTGGCTGATAAGACGTGCAATATTTATCACGCCTCCTTCCATCATGGACCTTGCAGCGTTATTACTCAAGCCGAGTTTTTGAGACAAGATTTCGGCATAACCTATCCCGTAGACAGGAACCACGGGGATATCCAAGTCAAAACCGCCAAGGTATGCATGAAATTCTTCCACCGTTGGGCATAATTCATGAAAGCCGAAGCGAAACACATGTACCTCAGGATCCCAGAATTGCACGGCCGCGTGCAACAATTCCGGACGTCTGGTTACGTCTCGAACATAGCGCAATGAGTGAAGCCTGTGGTTCCGGAAGTTTAACCAACCCATGCCGTCAAGCTCGTCGAGCCATGGTCGAATTAAGGCTGAAATGTTAATTGCCATAGAAGCAAAGAAGTATTGGATTTTGGCACTGTAAAAAGAAGCTTAAAGGTTATACGAACAAGAAACATGCAACAAAGGCCTGCCTTTGTAAAGAGAAAGGAATGCCTCGGGATGCGTGCCGCCATTGGGTAATGTGAAGATTGCATAGGATGAATGGAAATCTGCAAAATAGGTATTCCCTAGGCCTATCAAGACTATGGTGTGCTCAGGTGCAAGCGAAAAGCCAAACAGAGGTCCAGAAGTCAGAAAGCAGAGGCCAAGACTGTGCCAGTTGCATACATGAACCGCGCGGTTCATGCACACAAGCCGCACGGCTTGCATATAGGAGCCGCACGGCTCCCCCTTTGAGGTTTTCAAAAGACAAATTCCAGATTAGCACTCCCCGGACCATTTTAAGCATATTTTTGGCACTTTTCTTGCTCATTCAGGTCATAATGGATGTTTCAAGGTTATTGGAACAATCATTTGAGATTTTTTTTGGTTGAATTTGGGTGGTTGGGCATTCCGAGATCTCAGATACGGCAAAACCGGCAAAAATCAGCAGACGAGATGCCGTCGTTTCTATTTCTAGGACACCGATGACTCCCGCGAGTCATAATTTGTGTTTGCAACATTGAAACAAGGTCATTGGGAGAATTCGATATGGGATTCAAAATTCGGACATTTCAGGGCATGAAATTTCTGAAAACGGGGCGTCGGCGAGTCGAAATTGGTTCGGGCAACATTCTTCTTTATTTCATTGGCTCAAGCAAGTTATAAAACACATTTATGACCTGTTGGAAGTATCGTTTGGCATTTATCAAGCAAATTGCAAGTTTGAGCATGTCAGGCCCTGTGTCGCTCGATCTCTTTTTCATTTTACATACAAAATTCAAATCTGTCAAGTCAGTTTGTATTTTCACTCCACAGTCATATATTCTCATAGCCCCAGAGGCGTTTGTCATATTTGTCAGTTTCAGTCATTTGTGCATCAAATTCAGACTTTGAACTCAGAAAATGCCAAAGTAAAAGACGACATGTACAAAAGTAACATATGCATCATGAAAAGTGAAGGTACATCTATCCAGGGCAAACAGGCCCAACATCTAAAAGCTAATATGGCACGCAGGCCGTATCCATGAGCGAAAAGCAAAAGAAAGGGCAAACAGGCGCCCGAACCAAAAATCGAGCACGCAGGCTCGTCCTAAATAAAAATCTATCTCCTATACATAAACTGTCAGGTGCTGCTACTCATCAGAGGAACTCAGGTGGTCGCTCTCAGTCTGGTCCTCGTCATGGTCACTGCTACCCTCTGAATCTCCTACTCGCAAGCGCCAACTCCCGGGTCCCTCCACCGAAAAGCGGCTACTCCGCAAAACCCTGCCTGGAACTAGGGGCTGAAGGCTGAATGTGCATTGGACCACCACCGGCATTCTTCATCAAAGGCCTGGTACGGCGCGGTGGAGAAGAAAGCACGTCCTGCACAAGGAGAAAATTCATTAACAAACAGTTCAAGCATTCAAGTCTCAAAAGCCACAGCACAAAGCATACCTGGTCTGCCTCGCTGCCAGCTGAACTACCCCGCCTCGGCCTCTGGCGACGCCCAGACTGGTCTGTCTCACTACCTGCAGAACGGTCACGTCGCGGCCTACGGCGACTCCCAGACCCACCACCGGCGCCACGACTACCACTGGCCCCACGACTACCAGCTCCGGCACCGCCACCTCTGCGCTCACCTCTCGCTCTCCCTCCTGAGCCACGCCCACCTCTACGGGCACCGCCACCTCTGCGTCCACCACCAGCTCCGTCGTCACCGCCATCACCACCGTCGTCATCACCAGCCTGCGACACAATGCCGGGCTCTGCTCTAGGTCGCACCTCTGGTATACTGCCTATCATGAGGCGACGGACCAAGGCCTCTAAGTCACGTACCAGCTCAACCTGGGACGTGACCCACTCAACAGGAAACTACAAAAAAGAAACAAAAAGCATTAGCAGGTAACAGAGCAAGAAATTCAAATTTGAAATAAAAACCTGACTATTGCTATTTTGTCATTTCAGGTTACCTCTCTCGCTGTCAACACCACCGGATTAGTCACCCGGGGAACGTCTATCACCCCCATAACCCCACCAGCTGTCATCACCTCTATCTCTCTCCTTGCCACGGGTAGAGCAGCGTCCGCCGCTGGAGCAGGACCAGCCAACCGAGCCTCCATGCGCAAGTCATGGGCAAGCGTGGTCGTCACGTAGTGGTCATAAGCCACGGAAGGGTGAAAAGTCCAGGACGTGTCCAGCACAGTGAACGTCTCTATCTCAGCCAGAGTATACTCATGCGTACGCAGAATACGCAACGGAAGTGAAGCAGGTACTCTAAAGTGGTCCAACCCCCAGGACTGATGTGCCACTCTGTCTCCCAAATACCACTGCCAACCGAAGGGGGACTCCAGCAGTATACGCCCCCGTCTCACTGTCCGGCTCCTGGCCAAGTAAGGACGATCCAACCTGTCCCACACATCCCAGCGCACCTGCAAACAACTTTGAGCTATTCTTGGAAAACCAATAGAAAAGTTTGAAATAAAGCCTCAGAAAGTTTGTGATGTCATACTGTCTCACCCATAGACCGGTCAAAGAAAAGGCGACAGAACCTCAAATCCCTGTTCTCTGCTTGCCTTCCCAGGGATGCTTTTCCCCACCTCATCGCGCGCGGGAGCACTCGGTCATCGTGGTAAGAATTCTCCGGGCCCGGTACTCCAAACACCTCGTAAGCCCATATCTGCATTTCCAAAGAAACCCATCAGTAAAAGAAGCAGAAACAACCAAGTGCATTGCAAAATGTATAAAGCAAGGATATGCGATATTTTACCTCCAGGATCCTCCAGTAACCAGCGATGGTGTTCGCTGCACCGCGAACTACTGAACCCAGGAAAGAGTAAAGTGAGCACAAGGCAGAGCCACCCCAGTCAAACCGCCCAGCCGTCTCCAGCTCTCCTAAAGCAGGCAATCAACCTAAGTGAACCGTGTGCCGACGATTCGGAAACAGAGACTGTCTGAACATATATAACAAGTAGGCTCTGGCCATCTGACGTGCCTCCAGATCAGTCTCAGGCACATGGTCCCAAAGGACTGGCAAGTGGTCGCATCTCACCATCGGCTCGTCTCCCATCTCTCTCCCCAAGTAGTGCCGAATCGCTGCTCTGTCCAAGTACAAACCTGAGTCGAAAGGGATCAGATCTCCTCCAACTCTCAAACCCGTGGTCGCTGCAAAGTCCAGTGGAGTGATCGTCATCTCCCCAAACCTGAAGTGAAAACTGTTGGTGGTGTCCCACCAACGCTCCACCAGAGCTCTCACTAGCTGTCTGTTCCCCCGAGTCTCCATCAAGGTCCGGATAAACGGAGTAAAACCTGAGGCGTCCACAAACCACCTCACTCTCTCAGGCAACATGCCATACTGCTCCAAGCAATCTGAAGAACCACCATATGCGAACAGTCCCCTGTTCACCTGTTTCAAGCACAAACTCACTCAATCAGTACAAGCAAACAGGAATTGCAATAAACAGAGAGCAAAATCAGAAGGAAACAAATTCAAATTCAAGTTCAAATGCATACCAGAGTCCTGTTCGACATGTGTGTCGCTGAGTCCCAAAGAACCTGGTCCTCAGGGTAAAACGGTAACTGCGGCTCGTAAGTCTCACACCCCATCAGTATGATGAAGTGAAACCGAAACACGTAAGTCTCAGGAGTGAAAGGTGGCCTGTCCCTCAGAGCCTGTCGAACCTCCTCAACAATGGTCGCGTGGACCACCTCCTCTGCCTGTCTCTCCTCTCTCTCGGCGTCCTGGACAATCGCCGGTGGGGTCTGACCAACCAAAACTCTCTCCAGCTCTGGAAAGTCCTGCACACTCCTAGCTAAGGACTCGTCGGTAGCAGCCTCTAAAGTATCTCCTAAAGTAACCCCCGGAGCTCGTGAAGAACCAACCCGTGAAGGAAACAAAACTGGGTCGGAAGGCGCCCCAGTATCAGCACTCTCCTCTACAGCCCTACCGGTACCAAGTATCCGGGTCAAGCTCCTGAAAACACGGGCAACAGGTATAACAGGGGCCGTCCCCTCAGCCTGTACTCCCTCAGCCTCTACTCTCGCAGTCCCTGCTCTCTCCACCCCCTCAACGTGTGCCTCCCCAGTAAGGGTACTCTCTCTCTACAACACATCACATCTCTCTCCTCACCGCCGCTATCGTCCGTCGCACCTAAATCCTCCATCTCTACATCCCCGGGCTCAACAACAGTCTCTGGAACACCAGTCGGAGGCAAGTCTCCGCCAACGGGTGTATCCCCTCCCAAAACAGCACTCATAACCTCCTGAGGGACCTCAACTTCACCAACTACAATGCCCTCCACGGCTCTCTGATCAACCAAACAGTCCACGCCACCCACAGTCATCTCAATCTCGAAAATGGAAACATTTAAGTCTAAACCCATGGGTATTGAAATACTGGGAGTAATCGTGGTACTTACCCGAACATCAACGGTGCTCTGATCATCGCCTATGTCGCCATGCAACTCAACCCTGTCAACCATCGTGCTCTCCGGATCACGAACAATGCTATCCTCACCTTCCAAAGGAACATCAACAACCGGACATTCATGGATCTGGACGGAATCAACCCCGGATGCCTCCATTAGCGCGGCACTACCGCCGTCAGCCGCACGGCTCCCATCGCCCGCCGCACGGCTCTCCTCGCCGACCACGCGGCCTCCTTCTTCACCGCTTGTCTCAACCACACCACCAATCGGCGCTGAACCATGCTCAAAAGCCGTAGGAAAGACCAAGATCGAGTCACTCTCAGCAGGAACAGTTGAAGCCGAGTCTTCCATGGCCGGACTCGTGGTCATTTGGCTCTCCTCCGCTGCCGTTTGCCTTCCCTCCACCACCGGCGACGACATACGGTCGTCGGATGAAGAAGAAGCATCCCCACGGTCGACCCCTTGGTCACCCGAATGAACTCTTGGTTCGCTGGAACCCGCCATAATCGAAAGCTCTAACAATCAATTTTGGGTTTGGGAATTTTGAGAAGAAAATCGACAAAAGAAGTAAGGGACGATCGGATCGGCTCTCTATGTGGACAACGGATTGGAATTTCAAACAAAAGGGTGTAATACCCGAGGCATAAGGCGGTTACCAGAAAAGAAAAATCGATTTTGGAGAACACAGGAGCCGTGCGACTTCTTATACCGCGCGGCTTCCGTAGTCAAACCGTGCGGTCTTCTCCTCTACCAAGTTTATTTCAAAATCACACTTACACCCCCTGTTTATTGTGTACTATCAAAAGCGGCCCCTGGCGCGTCCTAGTCACAACTTTTTCAAATCTCCCGCGTTTAAAAACCCTCAACGGCATTTCATAAATTTATTTTCTAAAAATCTATTTTAAGCCCTCAATGGCACCAATCATTTTCTAAAAGTCCGTCAGGCACGATTGTGATTTTCTAAAAATCATTATCAATATCATTTTAAAATCCGTCAGGTACTATGCTGATTTTCTAAAAAATCATTATTTTTAAAATCCGTCAGGTATTATTATGATTTTCTAAAAATCATTGTCATTAAAGTCCGTCAGGCACGATTGTGATAGTCTAAAAATCATTATTTTTAAAATCCGTCAGGTATTATTGTGATTTTCTAAAAATCATTGTCATTAAAATCCGTCAGGTATTATTGTGATTTTCTAAAAATCATTGTCATTAAAGTCCGTCAGGCACGATTGTGATTTTCTAAAAATCATTGTCATTAAAGTCCGTCAGGTGTGATTTTCTAAAAATCATTATTTTTAAAATCCGTCAGGTATTATTGTGATTTTCTAAAAATCATTGTCATTAAAATCCGTCAGGTATTATTGTGATTTTCTAAAAATCATTATCAATATCATTTTAAAATCCGTCAGGTACTATGCTGATTTTCTAAAAAATCATTGTTTTTAAAATCCGTCAGGTATTATTACGATTTTCTAAAAATCATTGTCATTAAAGTCTGTCAGGCACGATTGTGATTTTCTAAAAATCATTATTTTTAAAATCCGTCAGGTATTATTATGATTTTCTAAAAATCATTGTCATTAAAATCCGTCAGGTATTATTGTGATTTTCTAAAAATCATTATCAATATCATTTTAAAATCCGTCAGGTACTATGCTGATTTTCTAAAAAATCATTGTTTTTAAAATCCGTCAGGTATTATTATGATTTTCTAAAAATCATTGTCATTAAAGTCCGTCAGGCACGATTGTGATTTTCTAAAAATCATTGTCATTAAAGTCCGTCAGGCACGATTGTGATTTTCTAAAAATCATTGTCATTAAAATCCGTCAGGTACTATGCTAATTTTCTAAAAAATCATTGTTTTTAAAATTGGTCAGGTATTATTATTATGATTTTCTAAAAATCATTGTCATTAAAATCCGTCAGGTATTATTCTGATTTTTCTAAAAATCATTTTAAAATCTGTTTAACAAAATATTTCTCAAATTTGTTAGCCCCGAACTACGATCGGTCTGATCCCTACAAACAGGTAGGAAGCTCTTTGCTCGACCACGTTTTTTTTTTAATCATTTGCTTCTTTTCCTCTGCTTGGGCGTTCAAAATTGGGACGTCTATATCTTTGACGTGACTCGCATCTCAGAATGATGACCAAGTCTCGCCAAAGAGGGGCAACTGTAGACACCCCAATTTTGGGATACCCGTGCATGCCCGATGACGAATGAAACGTTTAAACCACCTTGGAACTTGTCCAGTAAAATTGGAAACTCAGCCTCACAAGCCGTGCGGCTCCTGTTATAAGCCGTACGGTTCCTCCTTTTTCGTGCAAGCCGCGCGGCTCCCTCATACAAGCCGCGCGGCTGATGTTCTTATCCTCTGAAAAATTCCTGACAAACCAGCTATTCGGCAATATCATCATTCATCGACCGCCGAATATCATCATGCTATTCCCTCAAAACCGGCTATAAATGGAAGCCTCCTCTTCCTCTCAAAGGGGACACCGAAAATCATACCCCGAAAGAATTTCCGTTCGATTTTCCGGCAAAGCTTTCGTTCAAAACCGCCAGTAAACTTCCCGAAACTTCACACCTTCCATTCAACCTCGATCCCTCCATACCATTCCCGTTCGTACCAAATCTTGATCACACGAGCTCAAACCCGAAAAATCCGAAGTTTCCGACCCCCGTTTCAAGTTCCAGAAAGGTATAAACTGTTTTCGCGCTTCGATTTTCAAATCGCAGCTCTCCGAGGGCATTCCCGAGTTAATAACGGTTTCAACAACCATATCTTAACTCGGTAAATCATTTTCGAAACAAAAACCGGCTTTTCGGAGCCGTACCGGGCGATTTTTCTCGATAAACGCACGGTACGATCCGTACCGGAAATAAGTTTCACTTCAATAACTTGTTTACAAACAAAAACAACTTATTTGGAGTAGATTTGAAGAAGAAAATCAAGTTTTGAACGGGTTTTGGACTCACTGGTCCTGAAATAAAATTTTTGAAAATAGGGTTGCACACAAGCCGCGCGGCTTGTAGTGCAGGCCGCACGGCTCCTATGTAGGAGCCGCGCGGCTCCCATTTAAATCAAAAATTTTCCTCTGTTTTTCCTCTGTCCGTACTTTGTTTTCTTGATTTCTCTGTAATTTTTTCTCTTATTACACTTTTCCACCCTTTATTTTCTTGTTATTACTATTTAGTCCTCTTTGTTTAGATTTTATTTCTGTTATGGTTTTAATTTGTTTCTTTATTTGCTTGATTAATTGTCAAAGTTTTTAATAAAATGTTTTCTATAAAAATCCCACAAATTATTTAGTAGAGACCGAGAACTTCTCGGGCGAGCGGGGTGCTTTTCAATAAAACCTTCCCCGCGCGTAACCTGGCTTCCGAATCCAAAAGAATCTTTTCGCAGATCAAATCTTTTCCAACGTGGCATGAGAGTCAACAACTATTCTTAAAACGGTTTCTCGGGTACCAAACATTTTCTAAATTTAAACCCCGGGTGGCGACTCACATTTTTTTCATTTTCATATCCGAACCTTCGAGCGAGCCGCGTGGATCTCACCGTCCACAAAGGTACAGAGAAAAAACCAATCTACTTCGTAAGTGAAACTCTCTTGGACGCACACACTAGGTACCTCCCTCTGGAGAAGCTCGTCAAAGCTCTGATCATGGCTTCACAGAAATTGTCACACTATTTCCTGGAGCACCCTATCTCGGTTTACACTGAATTCCCTTTGAAAGCGCTGCTTCGAAAAGCAGACTTCTCTGGAAGAATCTCCACCTGGTCGATAGAACTCAGTCAGTACGACATTGATTACCAACCAAGAACGGCCATCAAGGGCCAAGTGTTGGCAGACTTCGTACCTGAGTTTACCCCAACCGAGGTTGAGCCTCCCGTGGTTCGCGAATATGAACCAAGCCCTCAAGATGACGAACAAAACACAGGAAGCTGGCAACCGTTAAATTGACGGATCAGCATGCAACAAAGGCTGAGAGGCTGGGATAGTACTATTTTCTCCAGAATGCCTGATACTCGAACAATCCGTTCGTTTGGGCTTCAGTGCAACAAACAATGTGGCAGAGTGCGAGGCCCTTTTGATTGGACTCAAAAGTGTAAGGACCCTTGGGGTCAAGAAGTTAAAAATCTTTTGTGATTCACAGCTTGTGGTGAATCAGCTTACTAGGGAGTATGCCCTAAGGAATGAAAACATGGCGGCCTACGCCAAAGCTGTGTAGAACGTGATGGCAGAATTCGAAGAGACAAAGATAGAGCAGATCACATCGGAAAAAAATGCTCATGCAGATTCATTAGCATGCCTGGCCTCAGCACTACCTACAGAGTTCAAACGCACGGTGGCCGTTGAATATCTAGCCAAGCCCAGCAACAAACAGGGTGGAGATACCAATATGGATACAGATCTGGGACCAAGTTGGATGGATCTAATCATCGCTTACTTAAAGGATGAAGCCCTACTGGAGGATAAAAAGGAAGCCTACAAGATCAAATTGAAGTCTGCTCGTTTCTGGCTCTCACCACAGGGGAAGTTGTACAAGAAGTCCTGTCACGGTCCTTACCTGCTTTGTGTGCATCCCTCATTGGTGCAGAAGTTCTTACATGAAATACACGCCAGGACGTGTGGCGAACATGCAGGAGGAAGGTCAATAGCGCACAAGGCCCTAACCCAGAGGTACTGGTGGCCGTACATGAAGGAAGACGCAAAAGTGTTCGTCAGAAGTTGTGAAAAGTGTCAGCAGTTCAAGCCAATAATCCGATCACCAGCAGAAGACCTGCAGCCCCTCACTAGCCCATGGTCATTCACCCAATAGCGGTTGGATATCATAGGGCCTTTACCCATGGCAACGGGCAAAAGGAAGTTCCTGCTGATGGGAACTGACTATTTCACCAAGTGGATTGAAGCAAAACCGCTTGCAAAGATCACTGAGAGTAATGTGGAGAAGTTTGTCTGGCAGAACATCATAACAAGGTTCGGGGTGCCCTACTGCATAATTTTGGACAATGGGGCACAGTTTGGGCCAAAACTCGAAGCTTTTTGTGCCTAGCACAGAATACGAAACTACTACTCAACACCAGCATATCCTCAGAGTAACGGTCAAGTAGAGGTGTAGACACCCCAATTTTTACCCCTGTGTATCCCCAATGATGAAAGAAATGGTCAGTGGTACCTTGGAACAGCTACTGTGAACTTCTGAATCTTTGGACGAAAATATCCCTAGCCGTACGGTTCACCATGCAAGCCGTACGGTTCACATATCTACAATAAAGCCGTACGGTTTATTCACATGATCCATGCGGCTAACCCTTTTAGCCGTATGGTTAACCTCAAGAAATATTCGTTTCCTGACAGCAGAAGCATCTCATCATTTTCTTGGCAGCAATTCGTACTATTATTATTCCTTTCTCGGCTATAAGAATGCTGCTCCTCTCCCATTCTCAACACACAGAAACACCCTCTTTCTCCGGCGACACGCTGAAAAATTCTCCGGTCATTTCTCCTGTTCAAAATCTTGTCCGAAATCTTCATCCAAAAGCCACAACCTGTTTTGTTGCTCCTCTACTTTCATTCCTAGATAATCCATAAACCCCTTCGTAAAGTTTACGTCTAAGAAATTCTGAAGTTGCCAAACTGTTTAGAGCTTTCACAAAGGTATAAACTCTGTTGCTTTAGCTAGGTTCGAAACTTCGGCCTTTGAGGGGATCCTCCCGAGTTGAGAGTGACTCCAATAAGTCATCTCTAGGCTCGGGTGGTTGAAATTTTCATAAAGATCATATTTTTCAAACAAAGCAAGCTACTGTTCAGAAAACAAAATTTCAAAAAAATTTCCAGAACGAGAACCGTGCGGTTCATTTAGTGAAACCGTACGGCACACTTGGGTAAGCCGTGCAGCTTACCTTTGTGCCACAAAAGTTTCCCCCGTTTTCCTTCTGGCCATGCTCTGTTTTCTGATTATTCCACAGTTTGTTTAATTAACGTTTTCATCCTATTACTCCCTTATTATTATTATCAAGTCCCTCTGATTAATTTTATTCCTGTTATGGTTCTATTTAATTTCGTTATTTACTTGTTTGTTTGTCTGAGTTTTCAATAAGACGTTTTCCAAAATCCCACAAAAATTTAGTAGAGACCGGGAATTTCCCGGGCGCGCGGGGTGCTTTTCAACAAAACCTTCCCCGTTCGTAACTTGGCTTCCGAATCCAAGAATCTTTTCGCAGACCAAATCCTTTTCTAAGACGGCACGAGAGTCGGTCTTTATTTTCCAAAACAGTTTCTCGGGTACCAAAAAGCTTTTCATATAAACCCCGGGTGGCGACTCACACTTTCCGTTTTCCCCGAGCCGTGTGGATCCGACCGTCCACAAAATGGCGACTCCACTGGGATTTTTTTTAATTAATTTCTATTTTTGGTATTTTACACCTGTAAAACGACCCCCGAAAGCTTGACAAAAACGAACACGCCCCGCGTGATCGAGAAAGGAATGGTGCAATAACAGGGCTACGCCCAACCAATCCGGACTGGAGCTTTCCCGGTTGTTTGCTTGAGTAAAATTTCAAAATAAAAATTGATTTATTGGTGAGCCAAATTTGAAAAATATTTGTGGGATTTTGAAAACATTTTTATTGTTAAACTTTTGCATTGCACGTGCATCGATGTTGGATAAGCCCCGCCGCTGCGTCTTGGTTACCTTACCCGGCTTGCCGGTGTTAGGACATCCCAAGATTCTCGGCAACCCCGGACGATGATGAGTCAACCTGTCGTTCGACCTTTGCCATGCAGTACACTTGGCACTGGGAGGCAAATATTGGCTCTAGTCTAAGGAACCCCCTTTAACCAAAACCCGGCCTTTGCATATAGTAAACCATAGTACCTTCCAACATAAGACAGGAATCCGCAGGGTAGGATTATCTGTTATATCCTGTCTACCTGTTACCTGTTACTTGTTATTTACCTGTTAACTGTTCTACGTACATCCTGTTTGTCTGTTAATTGTTCATCTATCTTTGTATATATCACTCCATGTACATACTGTCGCTGTTCCGCATGCATACATGGGGTAGTTCAACCTTAGGTCATCACATCATATTCACATCCCTAAGGATTGCCCCAACAACCACACATTGTGTCGGATATACAATAATTCCTTTTCTCAAAAAAAAATATACTGCAACTAGCTCCCTTCCCCAAAAGTGAAATACACATTTCCTTTATGGTAGAGTCATCATGTCTGGAGGACCTTACAAGCGATTCAAGTCCACCCTCACCACCCACCAAGGGGCGCCCGTGTGGATAATCGAAGAAGTTCAGCCCGTACAACCTCCATGCAAGCTAGAAGAGCCTCAACCAGGAAAACTCAACATAGAAGACCACATGGGGGAGGACCTTGATGAAAAACTCAGTCTGCTGGCCGAAGCCAACTTGCCTGGTGTGTCTCTCCAATGGGATGCAAATGAAGGATGGAAGTTTTTCTTTCCCGAAGAGCCAGAGCCAATGCCAGAAAAGATCACCTTAATGATGGAGCAAGATGACGGGGAGCTCGCAACCATGCCACCCGTGAAATACTTTGATGCCAACGGCCAGCCCATCTACTACTTCGAAGACCCGGTCACGGGCCACAAGTACTGGGACGAGTGCGAATGTGATGTGTGCTTTGCAGATTGCCTTCTCAACAATGATGGCATGACCCCACAGCAGCTTAGGGATCAGTACAAGCAGGAGAAGAACGAGGACCCCAAAGGAAAAGGAAAAGCTGATGAAACAGGACCCTCCGCAGGGTCGACATCTCCGAATCATCCTTCCTCTTAAGAACGGCTTTCAAAGCCAGAAATAATCATGCAATGATCAAATCAAACCAACAAAGGGTTTCTTTTGAAAAGTCAAGTCAATCTATGATTCTTGTTAATTATCGAGTCTGTTGCTGTTTAACTATCAAGTTTGTCGCCAGGTGTGAATATCCACTGACTTAATCCAGCCAGCAGGGCTTCTTTTGAAGAATCAAGCCAGCTTGTGATTCTTAGCACCTGTTAATTATCGAGTCTGTTATCGAGTCTGTTGTTGTTTGATTATCGAGTTGGTTGTCAAGTTTGTCATGTCAGTTTGTAAAAATTTCATGCTTTTAATAAAAAAAAATCTTTTGAGAAAAGAGCCAAATTTGTAGTTCTGAACTACGTCACGGCTTGATTCCTCTCCATGGGGATACATAGGCAACCTCCGGTCCGGCCGTTGTTTTCATAAATCATGGGAATTTGAATATATCCAACAAAATAAGAAGGAAATTGGGGCAATCCTGCCATGCATCATGCTCTTGAGTGCGCCAAAAAGTGCGAGCAGTGTCAGAAACACGCCCCTCATCTGCTGCAACCCGCCGAAATCTTGCAACCGATAACTAGCCCTTGGTCCTTCGCTCAATGGGGACTGGTGGGAAAACTCCCGACAGCTCCAGGTGGCTTCAAACATTTGATAACGGCGACAGACTACTACACTAAATGGGTGGAAGCCGAGCCCCTTATCACTATAACTGCTTTGGACGTAGAGCGATTTCTTTGGAAGAATATCATCTCTCGCTTTGGAGTACCTTATGTGATCATTTCGGATAACGGGACCCAATTTGTGGTCGAAGCAATCGAGAAACTCTGCAAGAAGCACAATGTCCGGATCTTCCACTCGTCGGTGTCATACCCACAAGGCAATGGACAAGCCGAAGCGTCGAACAAAACGATTTCAGCTGGAATCAAGAGGCGACTAAGTCTGAAGAGGGGCAAGTGGGCCGAAGAACTCCCAAAAGTTCTCTGGGGTTATCGGACCACCCCTCGGCGACCAACTGGCCGAACGCCATTCTCTATGGCATTTGGCATGGAAGCTGTTCTCCCACTAGCCACCCTAATCCCAACAGCTTGGACTGAGAATTTCGATGTACCGACCAACGATGAGGCCATGGACAAGGAGCTCGACCTAGCTGAAGAGCTCAGGGAAGAAGCACACCTGAAACATGCCTCGTATCAGCAGGAGGTTGCCAGAGGATACAACAAGAACGTCCGGATGAGGCCCTTCAATGTAGATGATCTTGTCCTCCGAGAGGTGGTTCAAAAGTCCAAAAAGACTAAGTTCAAACTGAACTACGAGGGACCCTTCCGAGTGGTTGCAAAGGCCGGACACGGGTCCTACAAGCTAGCAGAGATGGACGGCACACCTATCGGCAACCCCTGGAATGCCACTAAGCTCACGAAGTTCTACGCTTAGAAAAAACTGTTAGAAAAAATATTTGGGGCTACTTGTTTTGCCCCTTTGCTATCATTATCTACGATGTTCGGATATTAAATGAAAAGAGAATCTTTCGCTATTACTGTCAAAACAACTATCAAGGTTTGGTGTTCCTACAAACACCTCCAAAATTTTCGTTCTATTTCACGTTGCTTCGGTTCCAATCCGAGCAACTATTTCCTCTTATTAGAACCGAGCAGGGACTATCAGTGGAAATTTTTTCCAAGTGTTGGAAAAATTTTCGTTATATTCCATGTTGCCTCGGTTCCAATCCGAGCAAGTATTCCTCTGATTAGAACCGAGCAGGGGCTATCAGTGGAAATTTTTTCCAAGTGTTGGAAAAATTTCGTTATATTTCATGTTGCTTCAGTTCCATTCCGAGCAACTATTCCTCTGATTAGAACCGAGCAGGGGCTATCAGTGGAAATTTTTTCCAAGTGTTGGAAAAATTTTGTTATATTTCATGTTGCTTCGGTTCCATTCCGAGCAACTATTCCTCTGATTAGAACCGAGCAGGGGCTATCAGTGGAAATTTTTTCCAAGTGTTGGAAAAATTTAGTTATATTTCATGTTGCTTCGGTTCCAATCCGAGCAACTATTCCTCTGATTAGAACCGAGCAGGGGCTCATAAGAGGGTAGCATCCTCTGAAACGTTAAGAATTTTTCTAAGTTACGAAAAGGTTTTCATACCTATCAATAAGAACATGTCGCATGTGAACGACAAACATTAATCCATAGCAAGACCAACATCCAAACAAAACATTCAAAAACTTAGGTTACATCCTAAGTCAAAAATTTTCACCACTCCGGTGAAGTCAAGGCATGGCATAGTGATACTTGTTCGGCGCCATCCTCACGAAACCTGTTTTAAAGATTACAAAACTGGAACGGCACTCCTACCGTTCGGAGCCGTCCAGTACCAAAAAATTAATAAGTTCAAAACAACTGTTCAGAAATTCCTAACACTCCTACTGCTTGGCTTGCTCTTCCTGATCACCTTCATCTTCCAACTCATCAGCAAAAGGAAGCCTGGCCGGGACCTTTCGTCTCGGATCTTCCCCAGGGATCTTGGCAGCATCCATGCCTGTGAGGTAGCCGGACTCGAAACCTTCATCTCGCCCTTCGGATTTTCCTTTCTGGACGAGCTTGTAAATATCTTGCGCATAGTCTTTCCCGGCAGCGAGATACCCTCGGCTATAGACCTCGGTATCCAGCTCCTGAAGCTTCTCTCCATGTTCCTTTTAAGCCGCTCCAACGCTTCGCAGTGCCGAACCCTCTCGTCTTCGAGCGCCTTCTCGATCTCAGCTACCCGAGCCCTTGCTTCGTTGGCATCTTGTTCGGCTTGCTCGACTTTCTGTTGGGCAACGTCGGCACGAATCTTGTACCGCCTCGTCTGATCATTGAGGGCGAGGGTTTGGTGATACAGTACATACATGGACTGGGAAGCCTATTAAAAACAATAAAGATAGGTTTTCCAAGACACAAACACAGAGAGATACTTCAAAGAGAGAAAATACCTTCATGAGATGGTAGGGAAGATGGAAAAGGTTTTCACCCAATTGTTTTGGTACATTCTCAATGTCCTTTTTTAATGCGACGGCCGGCAGCAAAGACATGGCTAACCGAGGGTTAGCATCGATGCTATCGGTGTCCTTCAGCAAGTCACCTTCCTCATCGATCAATATGGGAGAGAAAGGATGGGGATCATCTTCCTTCGGCATGTCAGTGCCGAGAGAGTCCACAAACTCAATACCCTCCCAGTGCACATCCTTTCGAGCCCTCTTCTGTGCCCGACCTTCACTGCTGGATTTTGACCTTGAAATCGTTGGCTTCGGTGCCGAAGGGTTTGATTCAGAGGCTTCCGGTTCCTCAGCACTTGGAACTGACTTCTCAGAAATTACTATTTTGGCTGACAAAGGCTTCACCTTGACCTTTTTCTTCTTGGCCGCCTGCTCTTCTAAGATTTTGGCTAAGTCAAGTTTTGGCGGCCCCATATCCTATTCGGCTACAAAGGGATTGGGACTAGCCCTATCAACTGGGTGCCTCTCTCTTCCTCGGAGACCCTCAGAAGGTAGCTCCTCAATTTCGATCCTTTCAGCTTCAGAAATTACCGTAGCCTTCCCTTTCTTTGATTTATCTGCAACCTGTTGACCGGCACTTCCAGCCTTCCTCTTTCGGCTACCCTTCTTTAAGAAATGCAGATACGTGGCTCTGTATCCCAAAAGCGTTGGCGCATCTCTGATAGGGGCTGCTCGAAGGGCATCCTCTCGCTATTTGGACCAAAGCTTTTTGAGCCGCTTCGTAATCGAACCGGGAGCTGCAAAAGAAAAATACGTCACTAATGAACTTATCAAAAACCATCACATAACAGAAACCAACCTAAATTTCCCTTCACGGTTGGAACCGGGCAGAGATCAGTACGCTCTTTCGGAGCATAATTTCCTCTCACAATGAGGTAGAGATCTGCCCACTTGTCGGAATCTGGGAGTGACTCAATGATCTGGGCCTTGTTTGGAAGGGTCGCGAGGAAATAACGTCCGTAATTTCTATTCCGAGACATGGAATATATACCGAACAGGTCCCCGATAGTGAAGGCCAACCCATGCCTTCTCTTCAGCTCCAAGGCACCATTTATGATCCGGTAGCTGTTGGATGTCAATTGGTCGGGTGCTATCCTATAAGGAAAAAAGGACGGCCCGGATGAATTCATTCATTGGAAACCGAAGTCCCCCTTCGGTGACGGCCATGAGAGGCACGTTCACATGATCCGGTCCGTATACCAATTCCTCTCCCTTCGGATGAAGAACAACGGACACGTCTTCTGGGATCCTATATTTTTTTATGAAGGCTTTTAAGCCACGGGCCCCTTTTGTAAAATAGGGGAGGTATGGGCATGGGATATCTTTCTTTTTCTTCGAAGAAGTGGCCCCCTCCTGATTTTCCGGAGCATTACCACTGGGTTGTTCAGCGGAGGAAGGGACCGAAACCTCAGCATTAATAGGGTTCGGAACCTCACCGCTCGGGTTTGTATCTCCGTCGATCTCAATAATAATCGCACGCTCTACAGCTGCCGAGGTATCAGCATCGGATGCTGCGTCGACACTAGAACTGGGATGGGATATTTCCTCGTCAAACTCACCAGAGGGCTCCCATTCCGAGCGATTATCAGATGGGGTGGCCTCAGTGTCATCAATGAAATCATCTTCATTTACAGACTTTTCGGGAGAAGGGGGAATGGCTTGGAGGGGGGACAGGGATTCCTTCAAGCAAATATCTCTGCAAGAATTCTGTCTAAATCTTCACGGACGGCTCTCGGCGAAAAGCCTTCGGAGTCCGAACTGTCTGAACCGGACAAGATCTCGATTACCGGAGTCGCCAGACCTATCACGACACATGGGTAAAGACCGTTAGCTATATGCGAAGGTCATGATGCATAGCATACCGAAGCCTAGCACTACCCATTCACCGAGCAATCGAGATTTCAGGGTTCTTAGAACCCTCCGGAGCATAAACGGAATCTACCAATACCGATTGGCATTATTGTTTACGTCTTCAGTGCCTAAGGATGGGTTACTGTTCATCACCTTCAACCTAAGAACTCTAGTTCGTCTGTACACTATGGGTACAGAAAAGACGGTTCATCTACTCTCCACTCAGATCCCAACGAGAATAGTCAAAACCGAAAAAATTATCCCAAAAATGCAACAGAAAGCGAAACAAAGAATGAAGATTGAGTTTTTACCTGAGAATCTTCAGAGATGCATGACAAAGAACTCTCTGATCTCTGTGAAAGCTTGAAGAACGCAGAGGATTTTTAGAGAGAGAAACAAAGCAATCAGAGGAGAGAGAGTAGGTTCTGCAAAAAGTGTCCCTCTCTCTCCTTCTTGAGTATTTATAGGCGAAGAGAAAATGGCCAAAAGGCGGGAAAGGTTCAAAACGACGGGCGCGTAGGGGTGCAACACATCAGTGCCCGCCCTCCAGTAAACGACACGTGGCATTGAAGGGGCGAGTGACCTCGAAACCCTAAGACTCATCATTACTTCACTGTTTCGCAGAGCGATGTGACGGCTCGCGTCTTTTCAAGGCCGATCTTCCCGCCCAAGCTTGACACGTGGCACGATCTAAGCGGGACCCTGTACGGTCGTGGCAGAATGCCATAAATGGATCTTATCTCAAAGTCCAGGGCTCGGGACGGACCCTGCTCGGCACCTGAGTATTCAACCCCTCCTGAGTTTGATAAACTGCATGGAGGGATCGAAGGGCTATTGCAGGGGTCCGGTAATACCGAGCAACTGGATCGTCCGAGGAAATACCTCTGTGTTGGCCTCCGAGAGGTTGACCCCGAGGAACTCCTCAGAGGCGTAGTTCAATACGAGTAAACAAGACAAGTGGGAGTTCGGTCCCTCGCCTCGGCTTTCGTTGGGGTCCTTCCTATATCTTTTTCAAACGTCAGTCTTCAGAGTTAATATCGAAGATCTCGGGGGTGTGCCCGAGGGATGACTTGAACCGACAGCATGATACTGTTAATACACCGAGAGATTGGGTGCTGAGTCAGCAAGGCAGTTAATGCTGCATGTGCTCGTAACAAACTGTGATCATGACGAATGACGTCATCCGAACGGTTACGACACGTGTAGCAATTTCATTAGAGGCATGAGTTTATAGAATATTCTATCGGGCTCGTCATCGTGACGTCAGCCGAACGGTGAAGTCACGTGACGAGCGCAGCTGTGCTTGGAGGCCAAGCCAAGGCTCACCTATAAAAGGTTAACTTCATCACTCAGAAGAGGTACGCACAACTCTCCCCTAAAAACCCTAGATCTATACTTCGTCATCTTCCTTCACTGACTTGGCCATCGGAGTGCCGTTCTGGACTCAACGGTCCAGTCCGGTGCTAACGGTGTGTTGAGTGTGCAGGTCTAGGCACGACTCCTGCACGAGGGTACCATCTCCGTCGTTAATCACCGCCAGGAGGAGCTACCAGGGAAAGAGGGCTCCACAGATCTGTATCTATTCCCATAGTCTTTTCTGAAAACATGATCCTTCCTTTCTTAATTTGTTCTTGGATCCTCTCACAGAAAACATTACAATTCTTAGTTGAATGAGTCCAGAAGCATGCCATTTACAATAATTCTTTCCTTTTGTTTCTTCCAAAGTTGGAAGCTTAACATTTTCAGGAAGTTTGATAAACTTCTTCTTTAAAAGGTAATCAAAGATTTTGTCTGATTTAGAAACATCAAATGAATATATTTTGCTAGTTGCTTTCTTATTGGTCCTTGGTGCTATAGAAGAATCTTTTCGAACTATACATTCACACACACAAGAATCATGTTCAATAATTGCAGCAGCATCAATTTCATAAGTAGGATCCTTATAATAGGTTGAATAGGAAGAATTATTCCTATCAACATCTTCTTCTAGCAAAGATTCATATCTAGATGCTATTTAACTTAAATCAACCAAATCCCTAAATTCTGTAGAATCGAACTTCTTCCTAAGTTCTCTACTTAAGCCATCTTGTGCTATTCTAACAAATTCAACCTCTGGTAGTTGAAGTTTGCACTTGTTTTTAGCCCTTTTGAATCTAGCAATAAATTGGGCAGCCTTTTCATCAGGTTTTTGTTTTAATCTTGTTAAATCAACCGTAGTGACTTCAGGTTCAGTTTGGTAAAACTGTGCATGGAATAATTTTTCCATCCTTTGCCAATTTGGACCTGACTCTGGTGTCAAATTAGAATACCATTCGAAGGCTATTCCTATCAGGGAATTGGAGAATAATTTCAACTTAATGAACCCATTATTGCCTAATTCCTTACACTGAGCAGTAAATCTAGCAATGTGTTCAGTTTTGATTGCTTTACATCCCCATGAAATAGTGTAAAATCTGGGATCTTAAATCCCCTAGGGACTTCGAACTGCCTATCTATCCATTCTGGATAGGGTTTTCTGTAAATTTGAGTTTGTATCCCCCGATTTAGAGGTCCATAAACTTCTTGCATAAGACCAAGTATTTCATCTCGAAGTGCGGGATTTCCTCCTAAATGAACCCTTGGGTTAATAGGTGGTTCCCAATTCACATTTCTAGCCATGTGATCTTCTGGAAACCTATCAAAAGGACCATCAAAAGGCTTGGACTGTTTGTAACCTCTTTCTTGCCTTGTAAAAGGTTCATAAAGGTGGTTCGAATGCACCCTTCCTATCTCTGGTATTCCTGGATACTTAGGAATTCCAATTTCTGGATTAGGCCTTCTCGAACTAGCCCTATCAGTAAAATGATTACCTATGGAATAATTGTACTCTTCAAACCCATATTCATCATTTTTAAAACCCTTATCCCCACCTAAACCATCAAAACTAGGTTCGAAAGGGATATTAGTGATTTGTTTGAATGTTTTCTTAGGCTTGGAAGTTTGAAAATCATGAGTCTTTGCAGGTTCATACCAAGATTCTGGTATTTCATCTACATTGATGGGTTCTTTTCCAGGCCTAAACTTATGTTTGCTAGAACTAGCCTCTCCTTTATCTTTTTCGAATGAAGGCAAAGGTTCATTCCTGGATTTTGACTGTTCTTCCAATTTTTGAAACATAAGTTTCTGGGTTTGAGCTAATTCCTTGAATGTAGCAATCATTTCGGCAAATTGGCTAGATAACACACTTCCTCCAATTTCTGGATTCTTTGGGTCATCAATTTGCACTGTTTTGTTATTCCTAATGTTCGTACGAGAATTCTAGCCAATTCCAATGTTTGTATCTTGACCAATACGGGTCTCTGGACCTGTTTGAGCTCCTTCAACCTGTTCATTCTCTTTAGAATTAACATTATTCTCATCTTCTGGCGTTTCACCAATTTGAGAATCATCTGTTTGCTTCTTAAGTTTTGGAGCCATTCAACACTTTCAGGGGTCCCACCGGGCGTGCAAAAAAAAAATGTGTTTGGTTCTTTTACTTCTTTGCAATGGAAAATAATTGTGTGCGAGCGTGCCAGAGAGAGTTTCAATCTCCTCCCTCAGATTAACTTTGGAAAAAACCAAATCTAATCAGGCGATTGTGTTTTTAATGGTTCAATTACCTCAATTAAGAGGATTTGTCTTTCAGAGTGAAGAAATGCAAACCAATATACTTAGGAAATTAAAGAACAACAAAGAAATAAGATACTTCGATTGATAAATCAAAGATAAACTTACTTCGAAATTGCCTTCAACTTCAAATACAAGATAACGAGAACTTCGAACAGATGATTGTTACAAGAACAACCGAGATTAATCCTAACTACTTCCTAATCTACTTCGAACTAAGGTTCGAAATCCTAAACTACTTGCCAATGAACAAACCAAGCATCAGTTTTTTGATAGCTGTTTGTTGAAAATTTGTCCGGGGGTTTTCACTCTTCAATTTCTTCTATTTATAGACGCTGCTTGTTAGTTGAACTTCCCGCTCAATAAATTTGAACTTGGCTTGCTTCGAACTCCATCTTTTACTCTTTGAATTGGCAGTTTCTTCCCTCCTCCACATCTGATTTCAAATTCCTTTAATCTTCTTCCAGAAGTTTTAATTTTGAATCTGCACAGTTACTCAAATAACTCTAATGATTACATGTTAAGGAGATAACTGCCTTTTAAGATGTACTCCACCTGTTCTAACTGCCAATTGACTTGTTTCACAAGTTTACACGTGGAGTTCATGGAGTTCATGTATTTAGCAGTTAAAATCATGGCTTCGAAGTCGATCTTTTATATCAACAATAACTTGTAACTTCCAATAACTGCCTTTTAAATCGAGAAACAATACGACATCGTATTTACTCAACTCTATTCCATTAATCCAATGTATCTTTATTGACAGATATTCGCCAATGTTTGGCATACTTAATTACGTGTCAATCAATTATTGGATTTGTTAATTTTATATATAAACAGAACCAGATCCAGAGAGAGAGAGAGAACCTTCAGCACTTTTTCATGGGAGCGAGAGGAAGATAGGGCAGAAGAAGAGAGATCGGCTCTGATTGAACATAATATGCGTAGAAGAGAGGAAAAAAGAGTTGCTCCCAAGATTTAAACTCGCGTCAACAGTGGGTAAGGTTCTCTTAGAGCCAAAAAACGTGCGTCTCTCTTTTTTGGCAGCCGGGTTTTCATTTTTCTTGAAAGCGGAAGTGTACTTTTTTCATTTTCAAAAATTTCACAAACAGATAGTGATTTTAAAATTTGAAAGTGGAAGTAGTGCACCAAACAATTTTTCATGTTCAAGTTTTAAAAAATCTAAAAATAAAAACAGAAAGTAGAAATGTTACCAAACATGACCTTAAAATACAAATTTTTGGCCAAACAAAATTGCATAGGAAGATACATGAAAAAGTAAAATGAGGAGGCAGAAGTTCATTTTTGCCTCACCGGACACCAATGCCCTAAGCATTAAGTCGAACAAAAGGTAAAACAGCTTGTGAAGGCTGAAAATTTCGTTCATTTGGGACTAGGGGTGTAAACGAGCCGAGTCAAGCCGAGCTTTACCATGCTCAAGCTCGGCTCGTACCAAATCCACTAGGCTCGAGCTCGGCTTGCTAATAAAATTCATAGCTCGGGCTCGGTTCGTGAAACTCAATTAGCCCAGTCGAAAAAAACTTGGGAGCTGAGATCTGTATTTATAGCAGTCCTTGGCTGTGAGGTTTTGTTGTCCACCGATTTCTCCAAGGGACAGGAGAAGCGGGAGTAGCCAACACCAAGTGGTGTAGAAGATGCGAGGGCGTGCCAGGAGAAGTAATCTCCAAGAGAAATGTAGAAAAGCGCCTGAATATACTGACTAACTTCTTTCAAGCAATTGAGAAACTCGAGCTAAAGTTACAAAGGTTCGTGGGGGCCTTGAACAAGGACTTCCACACTTGAAGAAAATTACATAGAAAAGATTTCAGAGGGAGGGAGAAGAAAGAACGGGGAAGAAGTAGGAGATAGACATGGTTGGAAGAGATCGATCGACTAACTGCTTGAGTTAGGAGATAAAAACTAAATTTAATTTGCTGCTGTGAGCGATATTGGTGTTGGAACCCCTGCAATGTTGCACAAAGGTTTGTATTTATAGCCTCTGGGTCCAATTGTAACTTCCAAATGCAACCGCCCATGATCTCCAACCATTATGCCATGTCTTGCATCCATTTCGATATCTTCTTGAAAACGCATGAGGAGATGACATGTGTCGTTTAATTGGCCGAAAATAACTACCCATGTTCTCAATACAATTAGCACATGTTAATTTCGGCCCTTATGAATGGTTCAGAAGATTTTCGGACCCACTAAGCACATCTTCTGCCCACTTTCTTCAGAAATCTTCTCTAGAGCTGCCAAGTGTCCCTTTGACTTGGTCATCCCTTTTTATTAGCTCCTGAAATTAACTCCTAGGCCGCCAAGTGTCCCACTACTTTCTTAACTACCACAACATGTGTAAAATGTGGGATAACTTGCCATATCCTCAGCCGTATCTCCTGAAATTTAGGAATCAGTTTACTAACCACTTCCCATAAAAAGTGGTAACTAACTTCTTGGAGGCTTTTATCCCACGTGGCAATAACTACCCACTTTCCTTGATTTAAGCTTCATGCATTTGAAAGAATGTCTGATGCTCTCACATATCGCCACGTGGCAGAAGATATTCGTACCAGAAGATATAGTGCTGACATGGCAGAAGATGTCCTTTCCAGAAGATATCATCAGATTTGGCAGAAGATATTCATGATATCTCCTAGCAATTTGGATGGATCTCGTAGAAGATATTGTGCTTACAAATGTCCCATATGGCCGAAATTAACTATTTGTGATTTTATCTAGTTATCACATGTTAATTTTGGCCTTTTGGAAAAATCATAGGATGAACTTTGCTTCCTACAATTTAGGTAACCACCTTATCATTTTCAAAAAGATGCATTATTTCCTAAATTGTAGGGAATTCGGCTTAGGGATAATTCCGAATTCAAATTAAAAATCTTTTTGGCCGAAATTATTGCCACGTTTTAAAAATTGAAAATTATGGTACAAACAGGTTTTCAAGTTTAGGCGATGTGGGATTGTTTTTGCAAAGGAGTGTTCAACTTCCTGAGTCTTCCTCCTTTGTGCTTCACTTCACACCAATCCCACATCGGCTGTTTATGTTGGAAGTCCTCCAATTCCCTTTATAAAAAGCATGTGCTGGACTAGGGGCAGGTGTTTCCACATGGAGTGCTTAACTCCCACAAGTTGATATTCATATGCTGTATAAATATACGATAGTATATGAATATATATATATATATACACAACTATACAGGCTCGCGAGCCAACTCAAGCCAAGCATTTGTAAGCTCGGGCTCGGCTCGTTTATTATTCCAGCTGAAAATATGGGCTCGAGCTCGTTCGATTATTTGTCGAACCGAGCTTGAACGAGCTCTTAGCGAGCCGAACCGAGCTGACCTCACAAACGGCTCGGTTCGCTTACACCCCTATTTGGGACCAGTTCATACGGGACTTTGCCCCAATTTTAGTTGGCCTCTCTGCAAGTGAGTGATGAGATTGAACTCCCAAAATTACTCAAGGTGCGCATAAGCTAACCCGGACACCTAAGTTACAAAAAACAGTATTGCATGAGTAGTATGTAATTGGAAAATGATACACGTACAGCACAAAGCTCCAACAAAGTTCTCCAACAGACAAAACGACGTCGTTTTGGCACTGTTGAAAAAAAAAATGAAACAAATGAAAAAGAAAAACTCAAAATTTCAAAACCAGATCGGGGACTCCCTCCCCCGCCCCCATTTCACTTGACCAAACACAGAGAGAGACCACCACCACCGCCGACCCACCTCCTCCCTCTCCTCTTCCTCCTTCTTCCTCCCTCTCCACCTCCAGCGGCTGCCGCCGCCACCACCGCCAACAGATGACTAGTACCAGCTTCCAGCAACCTCCCTTTGAAACAAAAGGTTAGTCTCTCTCTCTCTCTCTCTCTCTCTCTCTCTCTCTCTCTCTCTCTCTCTCTCTCTCTCTCTCTCTCTCTCTCTCTCTCTCAACTTGTTCCATTCATAGAGATAACCCCAATTCAAAACCTTAATCGGTTGAAAAAACTAGGGTTCTAATTGGAAAATTTGAAAATCCTCTTTGAAAACCCCTAATTCGAACCACCTAACTCGGAAACCTCTAGTTCGAAATTATCAAATCTTGACATTTTGATACTTCCTCTGTAGCCTAGTTTATTGTATGTTCTAAATTGTATGTTGCATCTCTCCACATTCCACATACTTAACACAACAGGCATACAGTATTGAAGATCCTCACCAGTCAAATAAGCGAGAGTATATGGTTTTAGCTAAGGCATCCCTGCTACCTAGAGCACCGTCAGGATTAAGCGATCTCGTAATTACTTCCTTAGGTGTCACCATTACACGTTGAATCATCGCATCTTCGAAGCTCGTGGCATCGCACCTATATAATCACCTTGGCCAACAACTATTCGAGGTTTCTACCCATTGAAATTAGATTAAGGCACTTAAGGGAACAATCAAAACAGAGGTCCAATTAACCCATTTGTGTTCTATTCGAATTAGGGGGTTTTCAATCATGAACCCTAGTTTCTCAAGAATTAGGTTTTCCAATTAGAAGTTATATAGATGAATGAAACAATGTGTGTGTGTGTGTGTGTGAGAGAGAGAGAGAGAGAGAGATGGAGAGAGAGACCAACCTTCGTGTGGGTTTGGTTCGAAGAGATCGTTGGGTAATGTACTAGGTTTGTGCCGGCGCGGGTCATCTGTTTCAGAGCTTTCTTGGCGGCAACGATGGAGGCAGCGGGGGTCGCCGGTGGTGATGGAATGTGAGGTGGTTGCCCTCTCTTTGGTTGAATGAAATGGGGGAGGGGGAGAGAGCCCAAATCTTTTCTTTTTTTTTTCCAGCAATGCCAAAACGACGTTGTTTTGGCGGTTGGAGAACTTTGTTGGAGCTTTGTATTGTACGTGTATCATTTTCGTATGTGGTAATTTCCTAATGAAAGAGATGAGCAAGTGCAAGTCTGATGCTTGGTCACGAATATCGGAATATCGAAACTAAAATTTGACTTGGATAACTGCATGCGTGTAAAAACTAAAAATACTTGGTCTCGAATATAGAAACTAATTCGATCGGGACTTACTGAGTTGTAATTCACCTGCACAATACGAGGAGCCTTGTTTGGTTTGGATTTTGATGAAGGGTTTTGGGAGTAATTAGTAGAAAGAGATACAAAGAAAATTTTATTGGGGACCGTGTAGGGTGGGTCTTGAGACCCAAACCGAACAAGGTGCATATTTCCTTTGTATTGATTAATATATATATATATATATATATATATATATATATATATATATATATATATATATATATATATATATAATGGGATCTATTTTTTAGTCTCATAAATAATCCAAACCGTTCAATAATTATTATAAAATATTTATTTGATTAATGTCCTCGCAAAACTTATCTCAATTCGACATAGGTAAGTGGGTGATCCGAATTTAAAGTTTTCATTTTAGATTCAAGACCCTAATTTCTGAATGAAATCTTGAAATTTAAATCACTCACTTACATATATCAAAGTGAGCTGAATTTGTGAAGGGACGTTCAAAATGATTGTTAAACGGTTCGGAATATTTGTGAGAGATCAAATGAGCCAAACCGTCATTACATTTTCTATTACTATATCTCTACTTTTGAACGCCTAACAGGGGTCCGTACTAAGATAGAGAATTATACGCACAAGCATGCTTTGATTTGATCAGTTTAATTAAGTGCACATCTCGTTCTCATCACTCTTCAAGAGTGACATATGGTGTTGGGAGTATTGATAGCCAACAAAATTTTCCCGGCAGGTCCAATTTGGAAAACTGACTTGGAGCATTCCTCCCGATAAAGTGCGCACGAGAGAGAGAGAGAGACCGCATTCTCCACCCACCTATGGAACCCCCGCCACCATCGCCACCGCCACTAGCAACGGCAACAGCAGAAGCGCCACCACCGCCTGACGTTCAAATTCAATCCCAAAATACCCCCTCAGAAACCCCCCCCAGTCACTGTCAAACAGAGAACCCTAACAAGGCCATGGCGAATTTCAAGGCATTCGTAATGGCAATAGCCGCCTCCAATCCTAGAAGACCACTCACCCCTCCCCTAAAGACGCTCATTCAAAACCGATTCGCTCAGTTCTTCCCCGATTCTCACACCCCGATCATCCCACTTATGCTGCTGTAAGTATTCTAAAGCATTATGTGAATGCATGTATGCATAACTCTATTCCCTACTAACATCCTATCGTCTGGAAAAAAAAAAAAACAAAAACAAAAACGAAAAGAATGCGTGTGTATTCAAATGCTCGTGATACATTCAATGTCGATTTATATAGAGGCAATTGCATGTGAATATTTAATGTGTACTCGATGTAGGGTTTTTGAGTTGTAATCTGACATTAGAAAGACTGGCAAGGCTTTATCATTTCTTGATGTCAATTTCAGAAATAATCTGACAGTGCCTTATCATTTCTTGATGTCAATTTCAAAAATAATCTGTTTGATTAGCAAGATAACAGAAGGTTACGGGGAGAGAGACGCTATTAGTTTTCCATGAGTGTGATAGACAAGAAAAGGAAGGAAAGGGCAAGAAAATAATTTTTTTGGAATATGTCAACTATGCAAGTAAAGTTCCCTTTCTTTTTTCTGTAACAAATTCATGAAAATAGTCATCTATGTCGCAAAGGCTTAAGTTTCTGTGTAAAGGCTTTGGCAGTTGTAAAGAATGCGAATGCATGTATGCATATGCTCCTGATACATATATAACGAGATTTACATAGTGGCAATTGCATGTGAATGCCTGTATGAATCCATCATTACTCTTGCGGATTTGTACTGGCAGTAGGGTTTTTGCTTATATTTTCGAAGGGGGAGTCTGAAATTTGATTGCAATCTGACTAATAACCAGAAAGAATGATAATAATATCATATCATTTCTTGATGTATCTTTGAGTAGCAAGATAACCTTAACATTGCATAGTGCGGGGAAATATGTTAACTTTTCTTGTGTTTGATTGGACAAGAGAAGGATGGGAAGGGCTAGAAAATAAAAATTTTCAGGACAGGTCACGTATGCTTGTAAACAAGCACATTAAACTAGTTATCTTGAGTTTGGAATCTTATATGTATCGCAGAAACTTACTCTAAGCAAGTTTACTTAAAGCATGTAAGGTTGATTTTGACAAATACAAATTTTTCTTGTGGCATCCCTGGTACTCCATTTAAGATATGTAATAAAATACATTCAAAACTCTCCCACAAATGATTCATCCTGGTCAAATGCTTGCATGAAAATAAATTTTCGCTTTCCTTTTCTTTCCCTTCACCTTCACCCATTTTCACTGTCTACATCTTTTTCTTTCTAAGCAACCATACTTAATCACGTGCACATTCTATGAGGTCATAATTGTCCGTCTTTTAATGGTAATTCTTGATTACGTGCATGCATGTATGTGGTTGTATGCTCATATACATTACTGTATACTTGCGTGCATTATGCACACATAATTTGTGTTGACGAGGACATGTCTTTTGCACATTCTTGTAATTGTGTAAATTTTAAAGAAGGAGAAAATTGATGACTGTCTGTGAATTTGATTTTCCGAAGCCATGTTTAAATCAGAAAAAATGTTTTGAGTTGGAATTTTGAGCTCAAATGTGCCATCTTTTTTCTACTGAGGAATTTGGAGGTCAGTGAGGCTGCAAAAGCTTATTTTCCCACTCATTCAGTTATTTGTGCAGGGTTTATGTGTCAGACTGTTCAAAAACATTATTTATATAATTATATGCTACATATATTGATTTGTTGAAGTTTTTTGAGTTTTTGACTTTGCATGGTGTTGTTCTATGTATAGTAATTGTGCATCTCACGAAACACTGAGTTAATCTCTGCGTGCATTTTCAGTTGGAATAGTTCTGATTGTGTGTTGTGGGACGTGATGCAGATGATAATTGCGGCACTTGGGGATTTGAATGAGGAAGGGGGTTCCAGCGAGGAGTCAATATCAAAGATCATTAAAAATAAGTACAATGATTTGCCGCGGGCTCACTCCACTTTCCTGAAGCTTCATATCTGGAAGCTTTGTGAGAGTGGCGAGATTCATGTGACTGGTGAAAAGTGTTACTTAATCGAGTCCTGGAGAAAATGATGAAGTGATTGTAGAACAGTATCAAGTAGAAGAACAACGAGATGAAGCGAGAAAAGTGCAAAATCAAGCCATAATACTCGATGATGCAGTTGGATGTGGGGGTAGTGATGAGAAGACTCGAGAACAGAAGCTACAAACTAGCGTCATAGAAGAACAAAAGCAGCCAGAAGAAGAACAGAACGACGTGAGCAAAGGACAAACTCTTGGACAACAAATTGAAGTGATTGAGGGAAAAGGTATATCACTGGAGCAGAAAAGTGGAGTTATTATGGAACCAGATAAGCGGCAGAAACAAGAAATTAAATTGCCTGAAAATCGCAGCCAAATGGCAGAGCATCAAAGTAGAGTGGTTGAAGGATTATCTTGGTCGCAGATTCATAAGCAGCTGCAACAGGAACAGGAGAAGCCACATCCCAGGAAGTTAGTGATTCGGCTTCGACCTCCCATTCCTGAATCATCGACAGTAGCAAATGTCTATGAATCATTCCCTTTGGACCATTGCCATGACAAGGAACCAGCTGAAACAGTACTTCATGCATTTATTAAGATATTATCACCAACTAATCAACAATGTCAAAATGAGCAGCAGCAACCAATTAAGTGACGCCGAGGGAGGCCTCCTAAACCAAAACCAGAAGCAGATGAAACTAGTGGGTTGTTATTAAATTCAAGTGATCAGCAGCAGAAGTATCGAGCCAGGGGAAGGCCACCAAAGTGCAAATCATCTGCTGGTCAACCGAGACAGCGACGTCGGGGGAGGCCTCCTAAACTAAGACAAGAAGCTGATGAAACTACTGGGCTGTCATTAAATTCAAGTTTTCAGGATAACCCTCTGCCACAGATGCAGCAGGAGAAGAATCGAGTTCTGGGAAGGACTCCAAAGTGCAAATCATCTGCTGGTGGAGATATGGAAATTCACAAAATCAGCAGCAACTCAAGCATCCAGGTTGGTGAAGGCCATGAAAGTTGGACTCAGGAATTCAACAATAGTATCATGGCAATTGAAAATTTATGACTTGTGTCACCATAATTGCGGACCTTGTGGCAGTACTATACATCTAGAAGCAAGGATGTGTCTACCAGCCTCATTTGTCCTCGTCTGACATGTGACGGAGATGGACACAATACCATGCTCCAGAAATGGTCAAACCCGTGTAAATATGTGTCCTTTTTGTTGGTCAAACGCTAGGACGAGTTAAGAACGTCTTAAGAGGTTGTAATACAATTTTTAAAACTTAGTCGAGGTTGTAATACAATTTTTAAAACTTAGTCGGAGTCGAAATTGCCAAAAATGCTTAGTTCAAGTATACTAATCACTAATCAGCGACTGCTGACTTATGAATTCATAAAATTAATGTGGTTTGTCTCTTTTATGGTCGTTTGATGGGAGAAATAAGGTTTGTAGCTTTTATATGAACTCCTAATGCACTTCCAGTATAAATATATTCTATGTGTTCCGAACGTGCCAATATCCTATGACTTAAGTAAATCATGGTCCTAAAGCCACCCCCTACTAGGTTTCCATCCATCTAAGCATGAGTCAGGTTTCCATCCCAAAATTGATTGAAGAACCTATTTTACCCCTTACTAATTCACAGCCCAACTATTAACCCTTATTACAACCCTTCCATAACTCATAACCTCCTCTCTCTCCCAAAGTCTCACAATTAATGTGTTTCCTCTTTGAATTTTTTTAGAAAGGCAGTAATGAATGCAATGATCTTAGGGCCAGTTTGGAAGCCATATTATGGCATTCTGCATTATTATTATTTTTCATTTAGAATCAAAATTTACCGCAACACAAGATAATACAATAAATTTATCATGAGTCTTGAAAACATAATTTCAGAAAAAATGATAATTTAATGTTGGTGATTTAAATTTCAAAAATAATTAGTTTAGAAAACACAGGTATATTTTGAACATAACACATTAGTAGATTTAGTTATATGATAAATCTACATGTGTTGTCCTTAGTGATTACTACTTACTAGCAAAAAGCCGAAATGTATGCATCAAAAATGGCCAGCTATTTGCATTTTGAGTGGTGTATGGACTCAAACAAATTCGGAATCTCCATGGCTATAATCTTGTTGGAGGAAGAAACAAGAGCTTCAAGTCATCTTGGAGTTCATGAGATAACGGAAATGCCACATTCGTATACATTAATATCCTGAATTATGTCGCTGTTGCCCTCTCTTGTGAACAAGATGCTCTGACATGACTGGACAAGGTGCATTGAGAGTTTGAAGTATCGAGTTGTGAGTTGTCTCAAATTGAAGCTATATTATGATTATAACTCATGCATGACCCATAAAATGTGCAAATAGCAATAGGTACTATTGGATTTTTGAAGAGAGAAAGGGGTCTATGGATGTTTTTTCTGATTATTTCTTATTAGGAAAACAACTAATGGATTTTGGTTGAAGTGGCAAGTTTGCTCCCATTCTTTTTTATGCTTTGGGAATCCACAAATTGTATCTTACTAATATTTTTTCTTGCTGTTCCACCCTTCCTTTTCATTCCTTTATTCAAGACTTAGAGAGGTTTCTCAATGTCCTATTCAAGTGTGGAAAATATGGTGACAGAGAGGCCAGTGGACCCTTCACGTCCTTTCGTCCTCTTTAATTGGAATCAGTCCATAATATTTCCATATTTTATTGTTTTGCTCATAAATTGTCGCTCCCCCTCCTACTATAGACATTAGCTCCAGCCTCCAGGTGGAACATATAAAATCCAGGGAGTCTATCCTGAATTATTCTGATTTTTTATGTGATTGCATGGTCTCTTTGCTTTGCTCTTGCACATTAAGCAAGTTTTTCCTCTTTTGCTGGGAATCTATCCATAAGTCCAGATTGTCTAACACTCTTAACATGCTTTTTTTTTTGGGACACTTCGCAGGCTAGCATCTCAGAAGAAACTTGATCACTATCTGCTACTCTAGTGCCTCCATCCGATGTATAAATGGTACACTTTCTGGTCAAACTTTGTTGTTTACTCTCGATGTAAAATTTAACCTAGTTCTTGTTGAGGCACATCTTGTTTGTGTTGCACCTTCTCTTTAGTTTGAAATACCTATGTGTTTTTTTTTTTTTAGTGCTGGAAGCAATGCCATCAGGTATAGCAAGCACTCCTTGTGGGACTCATTTTGCTTCTGAATTGGAGGTTTTGGGGACTCGGATGCTATGCTTCTGTCGTCTGCTGCTTGGCGAATCATCCAATGGTTGGATACCTGGTTTGTGATTGCGGTGCCCCAGTGGATACCTGGTTTGGTGATTGTAGTGCCGCAATGGAGTTGTACATCTATTCGTTTTTTTTTCCCGGCACCAGTTATCTGGGTATTGTATTTTTCCATCCTACCTTAATGTGGAGCGAGTGCTGTACATAAAGACCCCATAATACTCTGGCCTCTCCATAACCAGATTCCTTTCGAGACATCAAGCAGGTGGCCCTGCAAGGTATGCCACACAACCTTTTCCAGTGTCTTAAGAACACTGATTTTACAACAAGTGATTGGCTTTCTACCACCTTCTTGATCGAGCTTGGGACTAACAAGAATGGTTGGAATAAAAATACCCATCTATTTCGGTTTTGCATATCGATATAGATAATAGAATTCAGATCCTACATACCACGATATTGCAGTAGTGGAGTTACAGGGACAGTGATGATTTTGTGATGCCTCCATGTATGGATTTGTTAAAAGGAATCGTTTGCATTTGTTGTTCTACTTTAAGGCTAATTTCCATACATTCTTCAACAGTGTCCTCAGCATGGTTCCTGACCCTTGAAACCACACAAATGTCGTGGGATTTGTCGCTACGTGTATGAAAATCACTAGTATACGATATGCTTTCCATTTCCGGAATTCTTTCATTTCTATCGTTTCGTACTCCATTTGAATATCTCGTGTTATTTGATCAATCTTGTGGAATTTAGTTGAAAGTGGAATAATTGTTATTTGTTACGACATTGTTGGGTAAAGTGCCATGGAAATGGAATTGTTTAGTACAGTGATTGAATGAATAGCTTGGCCGATCCAGAATCAGCTAGGTAGGCTGGGTGAAGCGGGTGAGGGAGGTCATCAATCATCATGTACTAAAGAGGACCGGATATGAGGTCTCTTGTGATTTATTAGATTGGCTTGATAATTGTTGTTTATTAATTTCACTTAATGCAAGCATTGTTATTCTTGTTGTATCGTATACTTCCCGGTGATTTTTACTTTTCAGGTGGAGATTGGAGATTTAAGGAATCGATGATTAAGTTGAGAGATTTTAGAGGGCATAAATAGTGATTTGGGTTTTGTTCATCAGAGATTTAAGATGTATTTGTAGTAGTTAGAGGTTTATTCATTTGGAGATATTTTGGTGGTGTACATTTGTATGGTGAGAAATGAGGCCAGGAAGTGTATAAAATACCGTGTATTTTGGAGTTTTATTTTGAAAAAAACCTAGGTCGTTACACTCGGTTAGATGGAAAGTGTTCTAAAATTTAACTCAAAATAGTTAAAAATTATACCCGAATTGAAATTTTATCATTCGACCACTAACACAAAAGGGGTCCGATTCTCTCCATTAATTATCCAAAATAAACCAATAGTAATATTTTCACAATGCAAAAAATTCCAACCAATAATAATAATTGTGAACCCAAGTTCATAAGATAGCTAGCAACAGAAATACGACAACTAATAAAGAGAATCTTTTGACAACAAAAAGAAAAAAAAAAACTTAATTACAGCTGCCAAACAAAATTCAATGTTCGGAAATTACTCATAATTTTAACTTTTATTTCTTTTGAAGACTGAAAGTGTCATTATTTTTAACTTCATCATAAGACAAGAACATGTTAACTAACGTGGAGCGCAGCAACAGCGATTTTGGCCTCCGCGAAACTCAACACAAAGAGGAACCCCAGAAGGGCGGCCTAGAAATTTGCATAGAGCAGGGCCACAATCAGCTACGGTCCTGCACATCTTTGCGTAGAAGCAACCAACCCCGGGAATATCCCCATTGGCCCCTACAATAATCGAACACAAAAACATCAAATACATATCCATGCACAATTAGTAGAAACAACAGTGAATTTTTGTTAGTTTTGGTTTTTTTTTTTTTTTCCCCATAAAAAATTATGAGAAAAAATAAAGTAAGTCAACACAAATAGATTTTTTTCCCCCTTCCTATTTTGCTTTTCTGAATTTTTCAAGTCCGTCCATAGTTTTAATTTCTGTTAATTTCTTTGATCGAGAAGAATTGGAAAAGGCTAAATATTTTGAGCAAAATATTAATAATGTTCTTAAAAAATAATATTAAGTGAGGTTAGTTCAAACTCATCGTAGAATGCTTAAAAGGGAGGTTTATGATCCTCCATCAGTCCATCCCAACTCTATATTTTGGAATTTATAGTTGATTTAGGTAGTAACAACATGACAATATAAAAAATAAAATAAAATAAAGAGATGACAGATCTGCTTGAAAAAACCATATATTACATTGAAAAAAATAAATCTAATCAAATTATATAGTCCCGCCCCTCCTCTACAGATATCGCTCGCCTCCTACACAATATTCCTGGCTCCGTCCCTGCTTGATTAGGATGGAAATGATGGACATAAATATTTTAGGGTATGGAAACAATGAATGTCAAAATATTTTTCCACTTTTCTAAAATGTAGAAAATGGTGAATATATAAATCTAAGAATGTAGCTCCGCTCCAATATCTGTCCCGGATAATTACTAGAGTTGTCTCAATAGATACTCTTGCATTGTCATAAAATGTTGGATTATCCGCGACAGATATTGGAGTAGAGCCGACTATAAATTTAATAGCCAATTAAAAATAATTTTCCAAATTTTCTGAAAATATAAAATAAAGTCAAGCTTCACCCTTGTGTCACTAAACTAAGACATAAATACATATTGTTTTTCTTGTCTTATTTTTCTACAACTGAAACCGGATACCGAGAGAGAGAGAGAGAGAGAGAGAGAGAGAGAGATTACCATTGAAAAGAGCAAGGAGAAACATCGAGAAGATGAGAAGAGACACTACTTGATGATTTTGAGACGCCATTTCCTATACAAAAATAAAAAGAAAAAAAAATTAGAGCCACCTTTTCCATATTAATTAGGCTTTAAAATGTCCCATTTAGAGAGGGAAAAAAAAAAGGGTAACTAAACTCCTATTTATGAAAACTTTAATAAACTTGCATACCCATATAGAAATGTTATAAGAACAATTTTTCTCCAACTACAATTGATTTTTTTTTTTTCTTCTCTCCCTAAAGTAAGGGATCGTTTGGTTTGCATGGCGAATAAGCAAATAATCATGAGTTAAAATGCACATGAAAGCAAATGGGCAAACAATAGCCCTACATGTTTTTAGCTTATTATGCATTTTAAATATAAATTTATTCTAAATAAACAAATAAGCTGGCTAACCAAACGAGCCCTGGCAATGCTAATAAGTCTATCAGCATATATTGTTCAAAAGACGGAAAACAATACCTCTGGCTGAAACCACAAGCGAAAGCAAGAGAGAGCTCGAATAAAAGAACTATCGTTGCTTTCCCGTAGGCACCTCTATTTATATTGGCAAATCGAAAACAATTTTGTCATTAACATTTCCCAATTATTATACTACAAATCTAATTAATTGGCAATCAAGAAAAATAAGAAAGGAAATTACTAAATGGAAGCCTAAACATAATCAACAGATTTATGTAGTACAAATAAAGATCACAGATTTTACTATGATTTGAATATGGAAACCAGAAAATAATGGAATTGTGCCACAAAATCAAGGATCACAAAATAATTAATTCGAAATCGAGTTTCCTTAAATGAGAAATTGCTCAAATCTTTTGTATCAGTTACATTCCGATGTACCAAAAAGGCAAAAAAAACAAAAAAAAAAAACAAAAAAAAAACAAAAAAAAAAACAAAAAACAAAAAAACAAAAAAAAAAAAGAAAGAAGAAAAGGCTGATGCAGCCACTGGAATAGTGGGCCGAGAAATGCTCCACCCAGCTCACTAATGGGCTGTTTTCATTAGGCTGGAAGGGACCTTGTCAGACTTGAATTGGGCCCATTCCTAGCTCACCCACATTTCTGTCGCTGTTTTCTAATTGTTGTTTTTTTGTTTTTCCTTCTAAATTTTAATCAAACCGTGTCAAATTTTTGGGATTAATCATTCATCCTGCCAAACTCAATCTAAAATTAAAAAATTACGACGAAATATCCCCAAAATAATTACTAGTAAAGACAATTTTCACCATCTTTAGTGTCTTGAAGGTTGTCTAATTTGATCTTTTTTCAATTTCACTCCATATAATTATACCCTTTTAACTGCTCTAGTCGAGATGAATGATCAAATATTAATATTTTATTGAAAAAATAAAAAATTTAAAATCACTAAACGTCAATAATACACGGTCCTTAATTTGGACTAGAGGGGGCAATCTAAATCTGAATTGTCAATTGTTGCAATTAATGGTTCAGATTTACTCAGAGACTCTTACCGGTAAGAGTTTATGAAATTATTTATTATACTAATATTGATCCGGATTTAGACTATCCCGTCCAATCCAAAATTAGGACGGAAGAGAATTTGAACCCTAAAGAAGCACATGGTATTTTAATCACAATTCCAACTTGGTACTTTAACTAGTAGAATTGGATTTTGTGCACCACGAGCCCTATTACGATCTTATATTGTGAATCTATAACGAGATACAATGTTAATACAAAAAAGGGAGTAATTTTCATACCTTATATTGATATTCACATCCCATTATTTGTCTCTGTCTTTTATTGAAGTTTTAACGCGTAAAAATTTCACTAAAAGACAAAAAAGTGAGTTTGAATATCAATTTGAGGAGTGTGAACATCAATAACCTAAAAAAAAAAAAAAACTAGTATATTTTTTAATGTCAAGATTTTAGGATAAAAAGACTTCTACAATGGGAAAGTCTATTAATATGACATTTTGCATAACAATATACACAACATGCTTATGTGGCCCTGTATCATTGGGCAATGTAAAATGACATCTATTTTATTGCTCAATGATACAGTGTCATGTAACCATGTTGTGCATATTGTTGTGAACTGTGAATGCTTTCCTTTTTATTTCTACCTTTTAAATAAGGAATCAAACAAGAAATAAGGGATGTTTTTCTTTACCATCCTTTCTCTTTCTTTTCCTAGGTTCTAAACTATAGAGTTAGTCTTGACAAAAAAATACTGTAGGATAAATTAGAGGGCCTGTCAGATTCATGGTGCATCAGAGAAAAATAGACTTTAAGTACAGAGGCACTTTGAGGTAATGTCTTGAGCCTTGGGTGTTTATAGACACGGGTAGGAAGGGACAGAATCAGCCCACTTGAAAATACACAAACAAGAAGGAAGATCCATCAGGATATTAGATTGGCAACCTAAATCTTTGACAAAAATCCACTCAATCACGGATCACGCATTAGGATTTTTCAATTCCTTTAAAATAGGAAAAATTATTGGGTGCTCATGGGCACTTGGTGCCCTAACTCCATCAAAAACTACACATTCAAGTGGGGCCATAATTAAGAATATGGATTGCACATGGTGGTAAAAGGTATTGGAGCACCACGTGATGGTGCCGAAGAACACTCAACAATTTAAATCAGAAAATAGGGCCAGAAAGTCTACGTCCATCACGAGCTAAGGTATTAACAACTTCCCATACCTCAAAAATGGGTAGTTAAATTAGCCTCCAGAAGTAGACCACAATATTACATACAGTTGTTACGGGTAAAGTCTAGCATTTTTCCTAGTACAAAAACAGTGTATGCAAGGATATGTAACTACACACAAAGCTTATGTTTTCTGCTATTTAATGGCTTTTCCCTAGAGATCTGTAATCCAAACACTGTAGAAAAGGGCAAAAAAAACGCCCATGGTAATCGTGTTCAATTTCGTAGCAAGTTTATACTATGATCTCTTAGTCTTATATCATAAGAATAGACTTCTGAAATCAAACCAAGCTATCTTTTTAGTAAGGGTTCCACAAATAGCAGACTACGGTGAACCCCAGCCAACATTTAAAAAAAAACTTTCATGTTGCCGTCTGTAACAAGAAATTTCCCAAAAGTCAGCTTTCCTAGAATTAACAAATCCATTCACAAGGTTATCCAACAACTTGCTGTAAAACAATCACCACAATTACGAAAGCAGAAACCTGTAAGAATTTCTCCGAGGCATTGAATAACTCCTAATACTGTCATGAATGTGCTGTCGTGTTGTACAAAGCTGAGACAATTTTTTAAGGAACAGAAGTTTGATACTTCTACTAGCCACTTCCATCGAGTTGTCCATGGGAGGTAAGGTGCGCCATGTATTGCTGCATCAAGAGAAGGAAGAATCAGACAAAAGGTTAACCACATTAAGCCTTTCATTCTGTGCAAGCAATCACAGTATTATGTTACTCCACGCAAATAACTTTCTCATAATTTGCAAACCAAAGCGATAAATGGATGGCACTGTCATAGATTTTTCGAAATGATATTGATGATAATTCACTTTTAACAACAAAGAAAATGCAACTAAGAAGCCAGAAAGGTAATCTGGTAATCATATGCTTAGTGTGCAAGTAAATTCTTGCATCAGTTGATTGAAAGCCAATCTTTTTACCTAATCCAATCATAGCTCTGTCACAGCATATAAAGTCAAGGGTCGTATCCGCCGGACGAAACATCAATGTCATTATGACTATTCACCCATGGTTGCAGTTGTCGCTAGGTTGTGTTTGAGGTTGTTGAGATGCTTCAAAATGGCACAATGGTTTATTCATTCTTAATTCAGTCAACTCACACACTAATATACAAGCATGAGTACTTGAACTAGTTCCAAGAAAAATTTGCACCAAATTGACCTAGTTGAACCCCACCTTACCCTCACCATTCTTTACATTAAAAAAATGCTCGTAGAAGCAATAAACAACCACAGTACATGGTGCTTACTTGACGCATTCATGTCTCTACTTTGAGCACAGGAGTGTTGTTAGAGTTCCAGCACGCTCCACTCCAAATGCGCCTGAAAAGCACTCGATCCAGGACTCAAGAAAATCTATTGAGAGTTGAGCCCTAAGCATACTGAAAATCCAGCTCGAGCACACGAGAGCATGCACCAAGGACAAAACAAAATCCCACAAGCCACACCCAAAGCTCAAGTGCACATGTAAAATTTTTCCACATCCCAAACGACTCATGACCAAAGACAAAACATCCCACAAGCCACGCTCAAAGCTAAACTTATATGCATAACGGCTACGGTTCTCTTTTTAAAACACACGACAAAATTTAGCATCTATTGAGAGGTAGTGCAACTCTAGGTGCCACTGAAGACCCCAAAAGCTTGAAAACCATGATTTCTCAAGATTAGAACCAGGCTCTTCATGTCTGTTAGACTAGACCAAGGAGCTTTGTTGTGCTTTTGTATCCAAATCTCAGAGGATCAGAGCCACTTGGAGCAAACGATAGCGAGAAGCTTAGAAATGACTCCAAAAGTTAGACCGGTTACAGCAACTAGTCTTTATTTATGGAGCTTTGTTGTGCTTTTTTTTTGTTCAGAAGTGAATTTCTAAAGCTTTTTTGGAGTTAAGATTGTCGTGTCGTTCCATATTTGGAGGCAACTCATACGGGGATCCATTTTTGTTTATCTTGCACAAATCAAGCAAGAATTTCACATAAAGTAAAACTGGTAAGTATGCAAAACATAACATATATTTTGATCTCTTCACCCCCCAGGCCCAATCTAGTTCTCAATGATTCTGCTCTTCAATGTTTTCCTCAGGGAAGATGACAATAGTAAGAACCACTTGAGTTTGCCCAAAAGGATAACATCTTTTTTCCAGGCAGGAGATGATTTATGCCAATGATCATTCTGCAGTTAATCCAGTGAAATCAACATTTGGGGTACAGACATTCCTATTGTCAAAAAGGTAAGCTGTAAAGGTATTAGTTCCTTGGCCAACCTTGAACCGGCATAAGTTGACAACTAGCTCCCCCTGTCCTAAAAACACCTTGGTTTAACGTTGTATGGTTATGTAACTAGGCTCAAGAATATGCCAAAAGCTTAAAGTACTTCACCTTTACACGTCACAACCAAATTACTAGCAAGAGGACGTAGGTAAATCAGAACAGCAATATGAATGTGATGCACTATGATGTGACATTTGTATCGATTGAATTAGTATAGAAGCCTAACTTGTGGTATCGTCCAGATGTTACTCCACCAAACTAAGTCCTACTGTTACCTAAGAGTGCCTAAAGTCTGGAGACCCTTTGAATGACTGCAAAAGTAGAAGGGATAAATTTCGTCTTACAGCACCAAATCATATAAACTTATTGTCCAGGATGGGTCAATAGAAATAGGGAGTCATAAAAATAATAATACATTATAATCTTGGAAGTCAAGTGGGAAAGCATCATATCTTTACCAATCTAGTTGTGATGCCAGGTCCATTTACTATAATAGGCAGATTCTAACAGGAAATCTTATGCAGAAAAACAAGCTAAGCAATTTTTGTGTGACTTACAGAATACTACAGTAGTGAGATCGGAGTCGAAGGCAACTAATAATTAGTAGTATTGATTAACTTACTGCATGGTATGCATACGGAGACTTCCCTTGCCGCTCAAAGTGTTTAGCCATGATGCTCCATTCAATTGGTCCCCACTCTTCCTCTTCAAAGCAGTTTCCAAGCGCGGCTTTATATAACTAACAACAAATCCAAACCATGATTACATCATTTCCAGCCGAAGGCTAGAGAAGATCAAGAAAAAAAGTGTAATCCAAATCCAAAAGGTGTTGCTGACCTTAGCAGCGTCAGTTAGGAGCTCAGTTCCAGCTGGGTAAGAAGCATAGAATTGGTCAGCTCTAGAATACCCAGCTCTAGTCCTACGCATTCCAATTCAAAGAAAAAGATGAAACCCCACAGATGCTTCAACAAGGCAAACGGATGTTTAAAACAGCAAACTATGATTAAATGCTATATGTCACCGGACTTCTATTCACAAGAATCACAACTAAATCAACACTTGGTTGGATGCACGTGATGTTTCATGTTTTGATAGAGTTATATGCTCGAAGAATGCTGTTGAATCATATCTTGCTAGGGCTGCAATGGAGCCGAGCGGAGCAGAGGTTTGTTGTGTTTGAGCTCGGCTCATTTACTAAACGAACCTAAAACTCGAGCTCGGGCTTGTTCGTAAACAAAATAAAATTTACTAAACAAGCCTCTATAACACGAGCCTAAAACAAGCTCAAGCTCCGCTCGATTACGAAATGAGCCGAGTTTGCGGGCAGCCTTTGCCACATGCAGTTAGTGAAATAAAACAGTGATACGAAAAATCAGTGTCATATAGCAGTTCTGTATAAGTAACTCACGTATTGCTCGTATAAGCATAGTTTATGACCGCGCTGAAGACAAAAAACCCGGCATAGGATACTATTCTCCTGAACTTCTGAATCTTCAGTATCTCCTTGCAGCCATCATAGAGCCTCATCATTGATCATCAGACAAACAACGTACGAATACGAGTGTATCCCTGAGAATGAAAAGAAAATGCATCTTCGTTCAGACATTTAACCAAACACCTTGTGTGCGTGATAAGTTTCATTTGTATTGCCTACCACCTGTTGCAAAAAACAACAGAGAGAGAGAGAGAGAGAGAGAGGCTTACAGTGGTAGAAGCTTAAGATCTATGCAGTTAGCACCCTATGGAAAAGACGAAAACAGAAAAAACGAGAATCGTAAGCCCTTCCCAAGGGTAGCAGTACAAACCACACTTCTAGCCTACGACGGTGTTTAAACGCACATTGCGTTTTGTATAGTGCATCTCGAGGTTCCATACAATACAAATGATCGAAATCGCTCTAAATAATTTTTGAAGGATCATTGTCAGAAAATTGAGTAAAGATTGATCAAGCTTCTACCAATATCCGACTGAACTAATTTTTTTTTATGGGAATCCTTAAGAACATTTTGAATTAGATAGCGACTTCGATTATTTGTGTGGAATCTCAAAATGAGTCTCACATAACACGGTATGTATTTAGTGTGCAGCAATTGGTGTACCCATGGCAAAGTTGAAACAAAATATTACAAACACACATGGATGTGAACACAAGTGTTTAAATTGGGTTCTACACTTCTACGTCTATTATGCTGGACACATGTGCATCAAGCTATGGATACATCTATCTATAATTTTTACACATTTATATGTGCCCCGCAGTATTGCTCAATCAAAAAACCGCGAGAGTAGGGTAAAAAATATTAAAGTAACCATCATTTAATAGTGGTTCTTAATAGCGATTCTTAGAGGAATGGGGAGATGTGGGATCATACTTCCCCAATTCTACATTGTTAGCCTAAATATAGAACGTGATTCTAAATTTGTAATTAGGGTGGGTTTCCCATTTAATAAAATTTGCTAAAGCCAACATTTGCAAAAATCAATTCTTTTTTTTAGCAAATGAGGAAGTCATTAAGGAAGAATCTAATCCCTTTCTTTTCATGTGTAATTTCTTATTAAAGAATCGGTGTAAGGTCCATTATAGATGTTTGTGCCACGCCCGGTCCACTATCCCTTTTCAAAAGCCCTCGCGTCCACTATTTTGAATTTTGTAAGGCCTTAGGTCCACCCTTTATATTTTATGGGACAAAAAATGCTCCTGCCCATGAGAAATCGTTATTTTGAGAGAGAGAGAGAGAGAGAGAGAGAGAGAGAGCTTCATTTTACGTGGGGAGACAGAAATGGCGAGAGAGATCGCGAGGGACCAATCACATGAGCGATCGCAATTTTGATCGTAGTTGAAATTGCAGGTTAGTTTTTTGTGATCTCTACTTTCTCAGTTTTTGCAAGTTTGTTTTTTTTTTCTCCCTTCGTTTTCCGTTTTTATTGTTTAACTGAGGTTTTATTGCTCCATGTTCTGTTAGGTTTCATGAAATGTTAGACGAGATGGACTTATTGTTTTTGTGTTTACTGTGTTGTGTTTTTGTGTTTTATATGTTTTTTTTTTCATTTTTTCCCCTTCATTTTTGTCAATTGTTTAACAAATGAACTTATCTGTTAGGCTTTTTTTTCCATGTTCTGTTAGGTTTCATGAATATTAGAAGAGATAAACATATCTCAAGAGATTAGCTGATCTGTTTTGCGAATGCAAAGTGTGTTATAACTTTATGTTCTTTTTTTTTTTTCCATTTTTTGCAGTTGTGTTTTTTTGTTGTGATGGATTCACCAGTTATGTTGTGTAAGTATGAATCGCAGATCTTCTTGTGAGGGTAGATGGTGGTATTAGGTTGAATGATGCGTCAAGTAAGATTTGTGATAGGTGGAAAAAGTTGTGCATTGGTAGTTTTTCATCGTCCTATGTGTTGGATGAGAGATATTGCAATCTTGGGAACGAAGATGATTTTGATAAGTATGTAGTTTTTGTGTAATGGTTTTGAATGCCAACATTGATGAGTATAAATCTTATGGTGGAGTAACCATTGAGTATAAATCTTGTGTTGGGCAAGTATTTAGTGGTGGTGTAAGGAAGTTTAGGGAGGTTTTGTAGAAATATTCTATTGAGAGCGGTTTTATGTATGTTTTTTTTCTGAAAATGATAAGTATAGTGTGATTACAAATGTTCCGTTGTTAGTTGTAGATGGCGTGTGCATGCAATTTTGAGTAGATCAACTTATAATTTTGATAAGTCTGTCATCTCTTTCTCTACCAACACTAGTCTGGCAGTAAAAAGGGCAATCTATGATCAACTTTGTATTCCTTTCATGGATAGTAATGCTAAATATTTGGGCCTTCCCTTCTTCAGGGTGCAGTCAAAGTCTAAAGCCTATATGTATCCAAGATGCAAGGGTGGAAATTCTAGCTGCTTAATCATGCAGGCCGAGAAGTTCTCATACAATATGTTATTCAAACCATTCCAAGCTATGCAATGGCAATGTTTCTTTTGCCCCAAAAATCCTGCAAGAAGCTTAATTGATATGTAGAGGTTTTGTGGTCAGCCAAAGGGGACCAGGTTTTCGTGGTTTTCGGAGTTTTAATTTGGCTCTTTTAGCAAAACAGGGATGGCGCTTGCTTCAGAACCCCCATGCATATTGGGCCCGTATATTGAAGACCATATACTTTTCGGGTACTAATTTCGTGAAGGCAAGGAAACAAACTAGACCTTATTGAGCTTGGGCTAGTCTTTTGCAAGGAAGAGATCTTCTGATGAAAGGGACCCGCTGACAGATCCATAATTGTCAGTCAGTGGGCTTCTGAAATGATATGTGGGTGCGTTCTTCCTCATCTTTCTGTATATAATCCTCTAAACTGCCATGGATTGATAGGATTAAAGTGACGGATTCATTAATCCTTGGACAGTTTCCTGGATTGTTCCCAAGCTTCAACAAGTCTTATCTGAAGAAGAGGTGCAGTCCATTCTCCTTATCCCAATCTCTAAAACTGATAATACTGACTCAATCATTTGGGATTTTACTTCTAGTGAAAAATATTCAATTAAAACTGGTTGTCACAAGGCCAGGTGATTTCATTATCTCTAAACCAGAGAGACCTTCTTCTTCATTTATCCCTCCCCTTCTTTCTGGAAGTTCTTCTGGAATCTTAATAATCCACTTAAGCTGAAACATTTTAGGTGGAGGGTTTGTTGCAATCGTTTGGCTTCAGAGGAAAACCTTATGTTGAGAAAGTGTGCTAAATCTCCCCTATGTCCTAGATGTGGGAAAGATATCAAAACTAGGCTAAGAAAGTCTAGTTCAAGAGCGACCTCTCCAGAGGTTTCTACCCTAGTCTAATAACATCTCCTCTAGTTTGGTCCACTCATGCAAAGAGTGAAATTGATGAAGGGTCTTTAGATTAGAATTTTCATACACAAGCAGTTTATGTAGCCTAGTTTATATGGAAAGCTAGGAAAACAAGCTCGCCCCAATCAGTTGTGGCTCGTGCTCTAGGAGCATGGGATGAATTTATGTGGCAAAAGAAGGTCTCTCCCAGTCTGGGCATACGCATCTCCACCAACCGTACAGTTCAACATTGGACCCTCCTTATGTGTGTTCAAGATCAACTGCGATGCCTCATGGAAGGACTCTCCCAATGGAGGATGGGGTGGTACCATCTGAAGAGATTCAAGTGGCCGTCTTCTTAAGGATGGACAGATAGAATATCAGCATCTTCGGCTTTCCTAGCAGAGGCCTCTGCCCTCAGAGAAGCTTGCCTCTTTGGCAAAGCCTTGAACATTCGAAATGTGCAGATTGAAAATGATAATGCACAACTTCTCTCTTTGAGCATCTCTGAATCGGTTCCTCTGTGGGAAGTGTCGGGTATGATTATGGACATTCGAAAAATTGCCTTAGATATGGAGTTGTCTTTCATGGACTCCAAGAGAAGGAAACGAAGCAGCTCACTGGAATAGCTTCTCCCAAGGCCTCTTAGTACTATCACTAAAGTACTAAGAGATGAGTGTTGCCTTCGAAACAAGACCGAAAGTGTGTGCTTGATGGATTTTACACCTGTGTCCCCCTTGCCTTTTCTTCTTTTCGGTAATAGATACTCCCCGTCCCAAATTTGTTGTCAACTTTCACTATCCACGACACCTCAAAAAATTATTTGTATTTTCAAATGTATAATGTTATATATATGTAGTTACTAGATAACAATTTGTCTGAAAAATATTACATTAGAGAATAATCGTCACTTGTTATTTTGATACTGTAATGATTTTGATTCTCTGAATCAGCATCAATTGTCTTCTTTGTTTATACACCTGCATACAAAAAATACTTAAAACTTCATACACTGATGTCATCCATTCATGCATTCAGTCATGGCTGGTACATATTGTTGGAAATTTTCAGAATTTTGGATGGTTTGAAACCTGGGCATTCGGAGGGTCTCCCGAGACAGTCGAAAGATTTTCCTTCGGATTCAACAAACCTGGGCGTACAAGAGTTAATAAGGTGGGGCTTTAACTTTCCCATGATGTGAGATTGATGGCAAAATTCATTCCTAGAATTCAATTAGACCGTTACTACATTCATCTCGTGATGTGCAACTCAAGGGTCTTCCATGGCTATCACATTTTTGGGTTTGGTTCTTTGAGGGAGAGAGAGGACTGCCAAGGCGTTCATCATAAGTGTTCCGACGTTCGAAGTTCTAGCCGTTTCATCTTCGGAGAAAGACGTCGGCGCATCCTGCAACACCTTCGGTAGGCAGCGATCTGTTTTAAGGAGATAGTGATTTCACAGGACTCGATTCGCAATTTCTCAATTCCGTTTGTATTTCTATTCTGTCTAATCTGTAATTTGGTTTCGGTGTGTTATATTTTTTCAGTTTTGTAATTTATGTTATGAAATGTTATCTGGAATGCTGTTGTCATTTCCCCCCACGCATATATCTATGCTTTTTGCCTTCGCAACTCATTGACACAGCCATGGCATCACAAGTGTGTATATATATACAGTTTTTGTGAAAATGGCTCGGATCAAACCCTTCCCGGTATTTTTTTTTTTTTGATGATTTCTCGCGGGGGCCCTAAAAAACACCTTTTAAACACATTGGACGGTTCAGATCATCGAAATTCGATCGGAATCAATGCGGTCCGTAAATAAAATCCTGGAGTTTGGAGGGGAAGTGTGGTGTGTGTGTGTGTGTGTGTGTATATATATAGGACCACCACATTTTCATCATTTTATCCTTCTTATTTTATCATCCCGACTATTTTATTCCCCTACTATTTAATCCCTCTCAAACTAATATGTTATCCAAACGAGCCGAAGGGGAGAGAAATATTAGCAGCACTGAGACAAATTTAGTTCCAGGCTGGAAACCCACGACACAAAACCAGGCCTAGGCCCATTCACAACACAACTGAAAAGAAAGAAGAGGAGATTGCGTGATGATTTTTACACTTTGTCTTTGGAAAATGATACGCGCCCTGCTGACACACCGCTGACACCCGCGCCCCGCCCCAGGCCCCACCCCCTGACACGATTTAATTACCGTTTTGCCCCTCCTTCCTCCTTTAATTACGATATAATATATTATTTATATTATTTCATTTATATTACTTTATTTACTTTTGTTTACTTTATTTACTTTAATTACTTTATTTAATTTATTTATATTACTTTAATTACTTTATTTATATGATTTAAATTAATTCATTTCTTTATATAAATTTATTTAATTATTTAATTCATTTAATTATTTATTTAATTCAATTCTTTAATTTTATTTAATTATTTATTTATCTCTATTATTAATATCTTTTTTGTCTTTTATCTTTTTAATATGCTCTAATATCTTTTTTCTCTTATATTACTTTAATTCATTTAATTACTTTATTTATATTACTTTAATTCATTTAATTACTTTATTTACTTTATTTATATTACTTTAATTCCTTTAATTACTTTATTATTTATATTAATTCATTTATATTACTTTATTTATATTACTTTAATTCCTTTAATTACTTTATTTATATTACTTTAATTCATTTAATTACTTTATTTACTTTATTTATATTACTTTAATTCCTTTAATTACTTTATTATTTATATTAATTCATTTATATTACTTTATTTATATTACTTTAATTCCTTTAATTACTTTATTTATATTACTTTAATTTCTATAATTACTTTATTTACTTTATTTATATTACTTTATTTCCTTTAATTACCTTATTTAATTTATTTATATTATTTCATTTCTTTATATAAATTAAATTAATTATTTAATTCATTTAATTATTTATTTAATTCAATTCTTTAATTTAATTCAATTTTTATTTAATTATTTATTTATATGTTTTATTAATATCTTTTTTCTCTTTTATCTTTTTAATATGCTCTAATATCTTTTTTCTCTTTTATATATTTTAATTAATTTATTTAATTATTTATTTATCTTTTTGTTTTTTATTTATTTGTCTTTGTTTGTTTTTACAAAGCATGTGAATGTCTTTGTCAAAGGAGACATGTGAATCTACAACACAAAAATCCTAGGAGATCTCTTTTCTGCCAGCCATTGTTGACTTTCCTACTGCAGACATGTGAATCTACAGCCATTGTTGCCAGACATGTGAATCTACAGCCATTGTTGCCACACATGTGAATCTACAGCATGCCAGACATGTGAATTTACAGCCATTGTTGCTAGACATGTGAATCTACAGCCATTGTTGCTAGACATGTGAATCTACAGCCATTGTTGCCACACAAACGTTCAGAATTTATTATCTATTTATGCTACTTCATTCTTCTACTACTTCATTTCTTCCTAATTCTCCCACTACTACTTCACTTCTTCCTCATTCAGAATTTCTTTCTTTTTTCGTTTTTTATCGAAGAACATTATGGATGGCTACTACTATCCAGATGATTGCTCATTTGAGAATGATATTCCCAGTGAGGAGAGCATCAATTTCAGCAGTCGCGATTATACACCTGAATTTAGCACTGATCAGGTTAGTTATTTTCGTTGTTCTTATGCATATTCGTCATTCATTTTGGAAGTAGATAAATATGATAGGACTGGATAATGTTTTACTTATACATATTCGTTTTTTTTTTTTATATAGATTTTTGAAAGTAGAGAAGATATGTTAGCTTGGGTGAAGAGAGTTGGTCTCGATAACGGTATTGTGGTGGTTATTAATAAATCTGATAATTTAAAAGGCGGCCGGGTTCCGAGATGCATTCTTGGTTGTGAGAGAGGAGGAAAGTACAGACCGCACCGTGGGGTTGAAAGGCTAATCTTGCATAGGAATACTGGGACTAAAAAGTGTGAGTGTCCATTTGAGTTGTGAGGTATACCAATACCTCCAGACGGTACCAAGTGGGGTTTAAGAGTTTCCTGTGGTCTCCATAACCATGAGGCGGCAGAAAATATTGAGGGCCATGAGTACCCATCAAGGCTAAAACCAATGGAGAAAAAGTTGGTGGTCGAGATGGCCAACAGCACCGCCCCTCGTGAAATTCTTAGTATTTTGAAGAAAAAAGACCCGTCAAACACTACGGGAATTAGAAGCATTTACAACGCTATTTCCATAAACAAGGAAGTCAAACGGGTGGTCTAACTACTACTCAGTATGTGTTAGAGCAATTAATTAAGAATGGGTACCTCCACGACTTTAGGATAAATCAAGACACCAACGAAATCACAGATATTGTTTGGGTTCATCCTACAAGTCTAGAGCTATCTGTCAACTTTTCATCCGTGTTGGTAATTGATGCCACATACAAAACCAATGAGTATCGGAAACCACTATTGGAGATTATAGGTATCACATCCACAAATAAAACTTACTCGCTTATGTTCGCATATCTTAATAACGAGAGGGAAGATACATGTACCTGGGTCTTGAATACCTTAAAGAAGTGGATGGTTGGAAAGGGGGCATCGTTGCCATTGGTGATTGTTACAGATCGTGATTTGGCACTTATTAACGCCATTGAAGAGTGTTTCCCCATGGCACGTCACATCCTTTGCATTTGGCACATAAATCAGTGCGTAATGAAGAACTGCAGCGCTGTGCTTGGTGAGTATTTTAAAGACTTTTACGAATCATGGCAGTCCCTTATTCATTCATCTAGCACTTCGTCTTACCAACATAAGTGGGCTGCCATGTGTGAAGAGTATAGCCAGTATCCGCGTGTCATAACTTATCTTGCGGATACATGGTTAACGCCGTACAAAGAGCGATTTATTACAGCATGGACAGATACATGTATGCACCTCAGAAGCAATTCAAGTCAAAGGTATAGTCACTTTGTAACTTTACGAGTAAAATTTTCTGCATTATATTCTGTTACACTATTTAAACAAAATGCACGTATTCTATTACAGGGTCAAGTCTGCACATTCGAAGCTAAAGCAGTATTTGGGGGGTACAACCATGTCATCGCTCCAAACATCTTTTGAACGCATAGATAATATGATGACAATTCAGTTTGGGAAAATTAGGAAGTCGTTCCAGAAATCTCTCAACATTCCACGCCACAACCATTTACGTGACGCCATATTTGATGAAATCAGGTGTCGCGTTTCATTATATGCACTGGGGTTGATCGATTTTCAACTACAATCCGCCGCAGACGCCTACCCCCTCCCAAGCGGCAGTTGCTGCTGTTCGATCAGAACAACACATGGATTGCCATGTATGCACGATTTGAGGGCTTATCGTTCCCACGGCATGTCAATTCCGCTATCCAGTATCCACGTTCATTGGAGTAGGCTCTCTATGCACGCGACCGGGTTTAATGACGAGGGAGAACAACCCGACGAGACATCTCATGTGGTTGACATATTACAGGGGATGGATCCACGTATGCGAAAGCATATGATAGACAGGTTTGTGGATATGGCAGATCCGTCTCACAGCAGTATTCGAGCCCCATCATACAACACTGAACATAGAGGTCGACCGGTGGGAAAAGTTGAGCAAAGTGGAAGGCGCATACCTTCCTGTACAGAAGCATCTACATTGAGAGGGAAAGGGAAAGGAAAAAATGCAGGGAGGGAGAGGGTGGAGAGGGAGAGGGTGGAGAGGGAGAGGGAAGAGAGGGAGAGGGAAGAGGTTAACTACATTCAGTATTTACCTTGGTAATTTCAGCAGTATATGTCCCACACCAAAGACGTAGAAGGTGATGGTCATTGTGGATTCAGAGCGATAGCCGCGCATATCTATGGCACTGAGGAGTGCTGGGTTCAAGTACGACATGATCTTATCCAAGAAATTAATCAGAATAGAGCTCTCTACAATGCGGTTTATCCCGTAAAAAATATGGCAGATGATGTACTACGGTCACTGAGCTATTGGAAGCCTACGGCTCCACGGCCATATTGGATGGAATGTATGAGTTTGGGGATAGTCATCGCATCACGGTACAACATTGTACTATATACATTTGACGTGAATGCTGGAAGTTGTTTTACTCACTCGCCATTGAGATCCCATCCAGTTTCAGTCCAACAGCGCCAAGAAATAGCTATTGCCCGTATTAACGATCACTGCGTGCAACTTTTTTTGCGCCCTCATCACCCTGTACCACCCATCCCAATATGGTGGTGGCAGAATGCATCGAATGAAGCTGCAGGATGGGCTGTTGCTTATAACGAAGGTGTTCAATTGTGGAACGACATACTGGGCGTCGTGCCAGGACCACAATTTGGTGGCAATATTGATTAGGGCTGAACGTTGTCAATTGTAATATTTATTCACTTTTAAACATGATTGTAATATTTATTTACTTTTTAAATGTGATTGTACTATTATTTACTTTTAGAAGTTTTTATTGTTATTATTCATTGTTAAGGCAAATTAATTAACTAATTAAAATATAAAGTCAAGTTTAAATGTCAATGTAAAAAATAATCTACTTGCAAAGGTAATTTGAATAAACTAAATTAAATAAGTAATTAAATAACTAAAGTTAAAGGAAAAAAAGAAAAAAAAAAAGAAAAAAAAAGAAAAAACACAAAGTTGGGCCGAAGTCAGGGGGAGGGGGAGGGGGAGGGGTATTGGGGGAATTGGGGGGTGGGGCCAATGGGGGTGGGGTGTGTCAGGGGTGTCCCCTTGGGGGCGCATAACAGCCCCCTTAAAAAAATTGCATTTGTTTGTTTTGCGTCAAGTTTTCGTGATTTATTGATTCGTCTCAACGAGACGAATCCAAAAAGTATAATATTAAGGTTGAAACTAATTTTTTTTTTAATAAAGCCAAAATTAAACCAATAAACTGGTTTATGTTGGTTTATTTTTGGATTTATTCAAAAAAATATTACTTTGACCATAATTTTATACTTTTTGGATTCTTCTCGTCGAGACGAATCCATAAACTATGAAAACTTGACGTAAAACTAACAAATGTATTTTTTTTTTGAATAAAGATGAAATGAAAAAACCAAAAAACCACTTTTTGTTTTTTTTTGCCAAATCACCTCACATCTATATAACCACTTAGCCCATTTGAATCATTAAAGATATACCCCGCCCCAAATTTATTGCCGATTTTCATTATCCCCGACACTTTAAAAATTATTTATATTTTTATATTTATAATGTTGTATATAAACAGTTACTAGATAACAATTTTGTCTGAAAAATATTACATTAGAAAGAAATCATCACTTCTTGTTTTGATTATAATTTTGATTCTCTCAATCAGCATTGATTGTCTTTGTGTAAACATTTGCATACACAAAATACTTAAAACTTCATACACTGATGTCATTCATTCATGCCATTAGTCATGGTTGATACATACTGTTGGAAATTTTCAAAATTTCGCATGTCTAAAAAATAGCAGGGCATTCGATGGGTCTCCCAAGACAGTCGAAAGATTCCTCCGAATTCAACGAACCTAGACGTACAAGAGTTAATAAGGTGCGGCTTTAACTTTCCCATGACGTGAGATTGATGGCACAATTGAATTCAATTCGACCGTTACTACTACATTCATCTGGTGATGTGCAATTTGAGGATCTTCTTATTGCTACAAGTTGGCTATCACATTTTTGGGTTTAACACAGAAAATTTGGATTCTGTAACGACCCGATTTTCGGAAATGTTAGTAAAACATTTTTCAAATAATTTATCTGATAAAATCCCATAGATTGATTAACAACAGAATTTTTGTCTTGATACATACAATTGGAAATTTGAATAAAGAGTTCTAACATAGAGTTACAACTTTGAATTAAAGTTTCTGAAAAATAAACAAAGCATCTACGGAAAGAAAATCCAGGCTTTGTTTGGTTCACTTTACAGAACAGCATCCTCTTCGACTTGATATGGTTCTTCTGCTCCGTCTTTTATACCTGGCGTACGAATACCAGGGAACATAGTACCGTGAGCATAAAACGCTCAGTAGATATATCTTACACCTACTTAACCCACACGTATCTAGCACATAAGCATGGATAATGAACAAGATAGATGTAACAATAATATTCATTTTATGCACATAAGCATAGATAATCAATAAATCAAATGTAATCAAGATCTTCACTTTATTACTATCCATCAACCTATGTGATAACTAAGATTCCATCCTCAGAAATCTTTCTTACGTTGTAACCTCCAGCGTAAGTCAACTGATGTGATTTGACTCCCCCTTGTAGATTAAGGCCCGGATGAGAGCAAAGTTAGCTACTTGGGTCTTCCACCCGCAACCTACCTTAACTCCTGCAGATTTAGCTAAATTGGAGTAGTTTGAGTGGGACACGATAGCGTCGAGTGGCGGTGGAATTTCTTCTTCTCCAAAAACTTCTTCGTCTTTTCTACTCTCTGTTCACTCTCTCCTTTTTCTTTTTCTCTCTCTCTCTGCATTGCTGGTGTGGTGTAAAAGGAAAGGAAAGAGGGAAGGAATTGTTATAGGTGCTGTCCCTTGCAAGGGACCGCACAGTCCCCGCGTCCTACTAATGAGACGGGGTGGTGGCTGGCATTGTAGAGAGGCTGGCAATGCACGGTGTGGAGGTTTCCAGAGATAAGGACTGGTGGGATTTCTCAGGGATAGTGCAATTAAAGGTTATGGTTGTTAAACAATACAACATTTATATAACATGTATACATCTGTGTATAGATATTCTATACACACATCCATGTGATTGGGTATTGTCCGTAAACACTGTCAGGCACGCACATACTTGTACACGTATGATATTTGTAAAATTAAATTAAAATGAACTACTAATTTATAATTCAAAATCTTTTATAAAATGTGTTTGGAAATTTTGGATCGATCTAATTATACTTAATTGAAAATAACTTAATTTATATTATAAAAAGAATAGGCTCATCACAGATTCCATATAACACAAATTTTGAGTTTCGTTCATTGAGTGAGAGAGAGGCCACCAAGGCGTTCATCGGAGGTGTTCCGACTTTCGCGGTTCTAACCCTTTTATCCTCGGAGAAAGACGTCGGCTCATCCTGTAACACCTTCAGTCGGCGCCAATCTATTTTACTCCCTCTGTCCCTTTTTAAGTGATCTATACGGGAATACTTGCAATTTCAAACCTCTAAAAAACATATTTCTCTATATAACTAATTTGTTTTATACCAAATTAAAGTGCTCATTGAGTACTTTAATTTGGTGCAAAAAAAATTTAAAAACAATATGCAAAAGTACATTTTTAAACGTCCACAAAAATACACGTTTCCCAAGTGGATCACTTAAAAAGGGACGGAGGGAGTAAGTAGATTGTGATTTCACAAGGCTTGATTCGCACTGTTTGTCTAATCTGTAATTTGGTTTCGGTATGTTATACTATTCAGTTTTGTAATTTATGCTATGAATAAGAAAACAGGCTTGCTACATGCACTAACACTTGTACTAACAATTCCACCAACTCTCTCACATGAGATATGTGAGACCTACCACTAATATATGAGTCCCACATATTCCAAGCAAGAGAGTTGGTGCTTCTATCTTTTTGAAAATGTTATCTGGAATGCTGTTGCAATTTTTCCCAACACATATCTATGCTTTTAGCCATCACAATTTATGGTACAGCCATCACGATTAAAACCAAAAATAAGACCACCACTACCATTTTCATCACTTTTCCTTTTGCTTGGGCCAACTCCTATTCTAGGTCTTCTTTCTTCTCGGACAACTTCATGGATTTCCTTCTTTGGCAAAAACGCAATTATCATTAGTAGTTCTTCTTTATTTTGCTGTAACTCCTTCTTGGCATTCATGATTTTGGCATAGTCTCTTTCCCAAGCAAATTAAATAGTTACATTCATTTTGCAGAAAAATAAAATAAAATAATATAAAAATGTAAAAAGAAATAGAGTTTGTTGTCATGTAATTTTTGCAATTTACATTCATGCATTGCCCACGCTAACCTTATAGTTAATGCAACCCTAAATTTTTCTTCCTGGGGTTTATCCGGTCAAAGATGTTGTCAATGGAGCTCATTATATATCCGCATCCGCACAACGATTCTGCATCTTCTGCTGTTCGATGGCTTTGGTGTTGGAGATTGTTGCCATGGCTTCTAGGAATGAGATGGGAAGTTCAAATGGGGGTAGGTAGAGAAATTTTTTACATTCTTGTTCAATGTAGAGGACAACATGAAAAACATTAACATCAGTATTTTTCTTAATTGTTCATGTTCGGATACAATACAAAATAAAATAAGGGTGAGAAAGGAAAAGATATTGTCAATGAAAAACATCCGTGAACAAATTTTTGTAACAAACGGAGCCGAATTTCTTCTAAATTTTTCTGCTCGGCAACGACGCAGAAAATACTAGCTCGTCACATTTGAGGGACATATGGAAGGAGTTGGATACTAGAGCTAAGGGAGAAGCATAAATGGAGGCTGCGGGATTATGCAATGATCAGATGGCACATTTGGATTGCCAGAAATAATTGGGTCTTTAACCACGAGTGGATGACGGAAGCGGTTATACTTGACCGTGCAATGGAGGAGCATCATACGTAATTAGGTATCTAAAAGCAACACGAAAAGAGGTTAATGGTGAGCGAAGTACTGCTGCTGCTGAAGATCAACGATGGGTTCCACCTGGGTTTGGGTTGCTGAAAATTAATGTGGATGGTGCTTTTGATGTGGCTAAGCGAAGGGGTGGTGTAGGTGTTGTGAGCGATCATGTTGGTGTTGTGATGGGAGTTGTTGCCTATCCAATTGCATGCAGTATGTCCGCCGAAATGGTTGAAGCAGAAGGTTTGCGTTTTGCTTTGGGTTCTGAAGTTTGTTCTCGGGATAAAAATAATGTGGTGGAAGGGATGCTGAAACGGTGATCAAGATGCTCCTCGGTCAATCAGATGTCAAGGCATGTTTGGATGTTATTATCACAGATGCACTATTATTAGCTAATAATTTCCCTGTTTGTTCTTTTAATTTTGTTTCTAGTTCTTGTAAAAAGGTAGCTAATGCAATAGCCAAGTTGCCTGTGACGTAAGTTTGAATACAATTTTCTTACTGATTAGCCAAATAAAAAAAAAAAGCGACGCAGAAAATACCGTGATAGAAAGCCGGTTGATAAAAAAAAAGGGAAAGAAAGTGGGATCTGCGCGTGTACGTGGATTGGTGGTAACATGAGAAAGTGGGGACGTGGGAATATCAAAGAAAATGGTGACGTGGGAAGTGGTTCCATGGGGATTTTTTCAAATAAAAATAATTGCAAAACACGTTTCAAGTCAAAAAAATCCTTAAAAAAAGTCTGAAAAATAAAAAATAATTTGGTATACACCACTGAACAAAGATACTACCCAACCCCAAGGAGTTGGCCCAATGGTCAAGATTTGAGATTTACGGGTTTGCTCCCTTCTAAGGTCTCAAGTTCGAAACCTCTTAGGTATTATCAATTTCTTTGGGGTCAGTCCATACAGAGGTTTGCTCTGACTTTAAATGCAGCCCCCGCTAGTGGACCGGGGGATTGGTCCCCCAAAATTAATTGGGGTGCGCAAAAACTGGCCCAGACACTTGGTTATAAAAAAATCTATTCTGGTCTAGAAAGAAAAGAATATGGACACGCTACTCTCGAACCTGGGCTGGGAGTGCATATCCCCTCTACACGTGTCATTCCTGAAGAGTACATCCTCTTCCTTCCAGCGTGCTCTACTTGTAACACCACCGCCATTTCTTTTTCTGATGAGATTTCACCTGCAAAGACGGAGAAGTGCAGCACCAGCAGAACACAGAGAGTAATTAAGAAGAGAGAAACTTAACAAAGGTGATGAAAATGGGACAAGGCCAAGAAGTGCAGATCAGAAGTGAACCCCAGATTGAGATTCAGGTCTGTTATTTTCCCTCTTCTCCCACACTGCTCTTAGTATAGATTGGAATTCTGGTGGAGTCTATGATGAATTATGTGAACGATTATAGCCTAAATTGGATTTAAGATTTGAGCATTACAGGTCTCTCTCTCTCTCTCTGGACTATTGTATGAACCCAAGTGAACTTACTTTTAACTTGTACTTAAGCATTTTTAAACATGTTTATTAGCGTTCGTTTTAATATTCAAGGTGCTTTTTGGGGTCTAACTATTTAAGTATTTTAAGTTATTTTTATTCGGCGTATTGCTCCATTACAAGGTCAGGTCTCTGTGGTGAATTTTTAATGTGACAAAGAATTCTTGGCCTTGTTCGGTTGAGTAGTTTAGTTTAGTTTAGTTTAGTTTTGATGATGTAAGCAGGTGTAATAAGTGGAGAGAGATAGAGAGAAAAGTGAAAAAAGTGATGATGTAATCAAAACTGGAATAGTGCAAAATTGGGGGAAAACCCCCAAACGAACACAGCCCTTGTATTTACCACCAATGGTGGTAGCCTGAATGGTAGGACTGTCATTGCTCCCACTTATGACTAAAGTTTGTGACTTCGTCTCACCACAGACGGCACACGGACCGTTGCTGTCTTATACCTAGGTGGTGTCATGGACTCATGGTGACGACCTGTCCTCATAGTCAGTAGTTATTTATTGGCATGCACTGGACATTCCATGGCAGGTCGGGAGTCCCTATGGTTGCGCCCAGGGGTTATCACGCCCCAACCCAACCTTTTTTCGAATAAGAGAGAGAGAGAGAGAGAGAAGAAAAAAGGTTCTTGTATTTCAACTGATAATAGTCACATTGTTATGAAACTAAGCAAATAATAAAAGAATTTTGCATAAAAGTAATACAAATATTGAACACAATATAGATATGAAATAGTTCTTCAAGAATTATTGAGATCGATCTTCAGAATCGATCTTATTCTCATTACCTTTCTGCCTGATAGTTTTTTTTCTGTCTATGCTTTCTTTCCTTTTCTGTTCCTCTCGAATTACTCCTTACCAAGTAGTGCAGAGAGTGAGAGAGAGTATTTATAGACTAAATATCTCAATCTATAATGAGTACATGTACTATTCCAATTTTCACTTTGTCTCTAAAGTCTTCTAAGTTATCTGTTTGTGGGTCATCCAATTTAATTACATAACACTCCCCCTTGGATGACCTCACACTGAGAATATGCCTCGTTAAAAACCTTGTCAAGGAAAACCCTGTGGGAAAAACCTTTGACGAAGGAAAAAGAGTACAGTATCCTTGTGTTCCTTGAATGTTTTCATATTGCCTCATTAAAACCTTGCTAAGGAAAACCCAGTGGGATAAAACCTTAAACGAAGGGAAAAGAGTACAATCTATATGACGACATTATGTTACTTGCTCCCCCTCAATATTGCATAACAAACCATTGAGCCGACGCATTCCAATATTGTGGATCAACCTTTTGAATGTTGATGTCGGTAACGCTTTGGTGAATAGATCCGCCAGATTATCACTTGAACGTATTTGCTGAACATCAATGTCTCCACTCTTTTGAAGGTCATGTGTATAAAAGAACTTTGGAGAGATGTGTTTAGTTCTGTCACCTTTGATGTAGCCTCCCTTTATCTGAGTTATACATGCAGCATTATCTTCAAATAAAATAGTTGGGCTATCTTTGATTGATGATAATCCACTTCTTTCTCGAATGTGTTGGATCATAGATCTTAACCAAATGCATTCGCGACTTGCCTCATGGAGTGCAAGAATCTCAGAGTGATTAGATGAAGTGGCTGTCAAAGTTTGCTTCACAGAGCGCCACGATATGGCAGTGTCGCCATAAGTGAATACATATCCTGTCTGTGATCGGCCTTTGTGTGGGTCGGACAAATAACCAGCATCAGCATATCCAATTAATTGTATCTTCAAGCAATTTGAGTAGAATAAGCCCATGTCTGTAGTTCCCCGAAGATACCGCAATATATGTTTAATACCATTCCAATGTCGTCGTGTTGGAGCCGAGCTGTATCTTGCCAACAAATTTACGGAAAAGGCAATATCAGGGCGAGTGCAATTTGCAAGGTACATAAGAGCACCAATTGCACTAAGATATGGAAATTCCGGACCCAGGGATTCTTCACCATCTTCTTGAGGACGATATGGGTCTTTATTTACGTCAAGTGAGCGAACAACCATAGGTGTGCTTAAGGGATGTGCTTTATCCATGTAAAAATGTTTTAAAACCTTTTCTGTATATGTTGATTGATGTACGAGGATTCCATTTGACAAATGCTCAATCTGCAAACCCAAACAAAATTTGGTTTTGCCAAGATCTTTCATATCGAATTCCTTCTTTAGATAATCTGCAGTTTTTGTCAGTTCTGCTGGAGTTCCTACAAGATTTAAGTCATCGACATATACAACGATAATAGCAAATCCAGAATTTGATTTCTTAATAAAAACACATGGACAAATAGGATTATTTTCATATCCTTCTTTAAGCAAATATTCACTAAGGCGGTTATACCACATGTGACCAGATTGTTTAAGACCATATAAAGATTTTTGTAACTTGAGAGAATAAACAGCTCTGGGTTTTGAACTACATGCTTCAGGTATTTTGTATCCTTCAAGAATTTTCATGTATATGTCACTATCTAGTGATCCATACAGATATGCCGTAACAACATCCATCAAACGCATATCCAAACTTTCGTTTACTACCAAGCTGATCAAAAATCTAAACGTGATTGCATCCATTACCGGAGAGTATGTTTCCTCATAATCAATACCAGGTCTCTGCGAGAAACCTTGTGCAACGAGTCGTGCCTTATACCTCACAATCTCATTTTTCTCATTTCGCTTACGCACAAATACCCATTTGCAGCCAACAGGCTGTACCTCTTCAGGGGTTTGAACCACTGGTCCGAATACTTGTCGTTTCGCAAGAGAACTCAATTCTGCTTGAATTGCTTCTTTCCATTTCGACCAATCCTTTCTACGTCGACATTCTTCGACGGATTGTGGTTCAATTTCTTCATTACTTCTGGTAATGTTTCCATCATTACTTCTGGTAATGTCAAGAGCGACGTTAAATGAAAATACGTCATTAACAATAATTTTTGTTCTATCCCATATTTCTCCATAGTTAATTGAGATCTCATTATTATCACGTACGTGATCTTCTTCTGGAGATATCTCTTCAAGAGATTTTTCTTCAAGAAATTCCTCTACAGGGGAGTTATTAGGAGAAATTTTGGGTGAATCAATTATATGCCCTTCTGGAGCTTTTCTATTCATAGGAATAGCCTCTGCAGGAGCACTAATATATTTGCCCTTAACATTCCTCTTCCGGGGAGCTTTATCTTTTGCACCGACAGGTCTTCCACGCTTCTGTCGTGGTATAGACGTTTTGGCTACATTCTCAGTGAATTGTCCTGCAGGGATATCAATCCTTGATGGAGCATTAGCAACTGGAATGTGAGACTTTGTCACTTTCTTTGTATCGGTAAAAGCATCTGGCAATTGATTTGCAATACCTTGCAAGTGAATGATCCTTTGAACTTTTAGTTCAGATTGATTAGTGCGAGGATCAAGATAAGCTAACGAGGAGGTATTCCAAGTAATTTCCTGTACTTTTGCTTCTGGCCGTGACTTTTCTCCCCCTAATGGTGGGAACACTGTTTCATTAAAATGGCAATCCTCAAAACGTGCTTTAAAGACATCACCTGTTACAAGTTCAAGATATCTTATAATTGACGGAGAGTCAAATCCAACATAAATACCAAGTCTACGTTGAGGACCCATTTTAGTGCGTTGGGGAGGTGCAATGGGAACATATACAGCACAACCAAAAACTCTAATATGAGAAATATTTGGTTGTTGACCAAGCACTAGTTGTGATGGTGAAAACTTATGATATGATGTTGGTCTAACACGAACCAGAGATGCAGCATGTAATATGGCATGTCCCCAAGTAGAAACAGGGAGTTTTGTTTTCATAAGAAGAGGTCGAGCAATTAACTGTAATCTTTTAATAAAAGATTCAGCTAAGCCATTCTGAGTATGAGTATGTGCAACAGAATGTTCAACATCTATACCAATGGACATGCAATACTCATTAAATGACTGAGATGTAAAAACACCAGCATTGTCAAGGCAAATTGCCCTGATCGGATGATCTGAGAACTGTGCTCGCAATCTGATTATTTGACTAAGAAACTTAGCAAATGCATCATTCCGTGTAGATAGTAAACAGACATATGACCATCTAGTTGAAGCATCTAATAATACCATGTAGTAACGAAATGGTCCAGATGATGGATGTATGGGACCACAAATATCCCCTTGTGTCCTTTGTAAAAAGGATGGAGATTCATTTATTACCTTTGTTGGTGATGGCCGAATGATCAATTTTCCTTGTGAACAAGCATCACAGGGGGATTCGCTTGGTAAAAGAATCTTCTGGTTCTTTAGTGGATGCCCATTTGAATTTTCTATAATTCGACGCATCATTATTGATCCTGGATGCCCAAGACGATCATGCCATAGCATAAATACTCTTGGGTTAGAACACTTCTGGTGCATCACTGCATGTGATTCAATAGATCTTATAGTCGTATAATATAACCCACTTGACAAAGCTGAAAGCTTTTCTAATATCATCTTTTTACCAGACTTCATAGAAGTTATATAAAGATATTCCTTACTTCCTTCATTTTTGGTTTCAATATGATACTCATTCTGGCGGATATCTTTAAAACTTAACAGATTTCTTCTGGATCTGGTAGAATATAAAGCATTGTCAATACATATATTTGTTCCATTAGGAAATATAATGTTAGCTCTTCCTGAGCCTTTAATAAGATTTGATGTACCTGATATAGTATTTACACTAGCCTTAGTCATAACTAAGTGCGTGAAATATTTTGTGTTCTTAAGAATGGTGTGAGTTGTTGCACTATCTACTAAACAAGTATCTTCGTCTTTCATCTTGGAAATATCAATAATATCCATGCAGCTACAAGGAGATACAAAGTTTATAATTATAAAGTCTGCAACTTGATATTTCATAAGATTCAAACGATTACATAAATATGGCTACACACTTGCATAGAAAGAAACAAACACACTTGCATTTTAAAAGAAAAACACACTAGCACACTATTTAATAATAAATACTAATTTAACTAGTGTGATCTTTTCCATCACCAGTTAAGAAATCAAACGTCTCATCTGAGTCAATAATATAGTCTTCTATATCAAGATAGGTATCATCAAAAGGCTCATCATGTTCTGCCAAATTCACTTCAACACCTTTTCCTTTCTCAACAGAGTTTTTGTAGAGGTCTATCCAATGTTTAGGCGTACGGCATGTACGCGACCAATGGCCCTTCAACCCACAACGAAAACATTTATCTTCATATTTCTTAGGTGGCTGGTTCTGGACTCCCTTCCCTTTTCCTTTGGATGGTTCTGAGTTATTATGCATCTTTTGATGGGAAGGTGTGGCATATCTATGAGATGGCTCAGCGTGGTTGTTCCAATTTTGGTGAACTGATGGGGTATTCCTGTTGGAAGGTTTCTGTATGTTTCCCCCACGGTTTTGACGATATTGATTTCTACCACGCCCTCGAGCATATCCACGATTGTATCCATGTCGGCGATTTTGAAAAGAAACCCTATTTGCCTCAGGTACAGGCATCGCACCAGTCGGGCGAATTTGGTGTTTTTTTAGTAAAACTTGATTGTTTTGCTCCGCCACCATAAGACAAGAAATCAGTGCAGAAAACTTTGTAAATTTATTTGCTCTGTACTGCTGTTGAAGAAGCAAGTCATTGGCATGAAAAGTTGTATAAGTTTTTTCTAAAAGTTCCTCTTCGGTAATCGTGTCTCCACACAATCGTAGAGTTGAAACAATTCGAAACATAGCCGAACAATATTCTTGAACAATTTTAAAATCTTGTATTGTTATGTGTGACCAATCAAAACGTGCTCTTGGAAGTATCACAGTTTTGTGATGTTCAAATTTGTCTTTTAGATATTGCCATAAAATTTTTGGGTTTCTCACCGTTAGGTACTCGGATTTCAGATCCTCGTGGATATGACGGCGGATAAAAACCATAGCTTTGGCTGTATCTTCCAAAGATGCGAAATTGTTCTCCTCAATGGTGTGTCCAAGACTCATCCCATCTAGGTGGATTTCAATATCTTGAACCCATGATAAATAATTGTTGCCCGAGATATGAAGAGCAGTAAAATCCAGATTTTTGATGTTCGACATTTTCTATAAAACAAGAAATATGTCTTTAAATAAACTTTTAATAAGAATTAATCAAGTCAATAGCATATGTTTTAATAAAAGAACTGAGGTGTAATAAAATTAAACGGGCTAAAATGTAATGATCACAATCTTGCGGACTAAATAATGATTTCTTAAGTCCTGATAGAGATAAGTGTAATATGTATAAAGGAAATACGTCACTATTCATATACGTATACGTATGGTTGCACCATACGTTCTAGGTGTCAGCCACACTAGAATATTCCTCCATTGATGTCATGCATGACATCATGCAAAGAATTCCTTTTCATTATTTATTCCACCAAAAGTTGCCACTCACCTGCCAACTCCATTCTCAATCAGACAAAGGTGTGAGAATTTGTTTTTAATATAAGAAACAAACTTTGGATTCTTTTCCCCCACCATCAGACTAACCTTTGAATTTTTTTAAGAAAACCTTTCATATATTTATTGTGTATCTTCTACCAAAATCTGGAGTTTTGGATACCAAAATCTGGAGTTTTGGAAAACAAACCCCACCACGTGGGAAACATTCCCTTTTACTCTGATGGAGTTGTTTCTCTTTTCTAAAAACAATACTTTCAAGGAACCCAATTAATTAAGAAGAGGCTCACGAATTCATCCGCCTCTCTCTCTTTCTATTTTTTTTTTCTTCTTCCTTACTTCTCTCATTCCAGAGACACGAGAGAAAATGAAAAATAACAAAGCACCTCAGAGATTTGTTTTCCGGACATTTTTCTCAACGAGTTTGTCGCGCACGATAACTATGGCCGTAGCCAACGAGAAAATATCTCGCTCTCATGTCAAGCCACGCATGACTGACAAAGCCGAAGCTACAACAGGTATGAAAAACCACTAACAGAAACAAAATGAAATTAATAACAGAAACAATATGATAACTAATTATTTCAGAAAAATACTTCGAGTATGTTTTAATGGAATGCTTCAGGTATCCATTTTTTTTCTTTGGAATAGGATACTGCAAGTATCTTATAAATACTTCTGGTATTTTTACTTCAGGTATTAGGGGTACACTACTTCTGGTAGGACACCCTTTCTGGTTAGAGCATCGTGCTGATAACGTGTTATGAAACTAAGCAAATAATAAAAGAACTTTGCATAAAAGTAATACAAATATTGAACACAATATAGATATGAAATAGTTCTTCAAGAACTATTGAGATCGATCTTCAGAATCGATCTTATTCTCATTACCTTTTTGCCTGATAGTTTTCTTTTTGTCTATGCTTTCTTTCCTTTTCTGTTCCTCTCGAATTACTCCTTACCAAGTAGTGCAGAGAGTGAGAGAGAGTATTTATAGACTAAATATCTCAATCTATAATGAGTACATGTACTATTCCAATTTTCACTTTGTCTCTAAAGTCTTCTAAGTTATCTGTTTGTGGGTCATCCAATTTAATTACATAACACCCCTTGGATGACCCACAATAAAGCAACATGATAGACATCAAAGACAATTATAGTAGGAATAGTGTATGTACCTAATATAGCTTGTTTTAGCCTATAAATACTCTCTCTCTCTCTCACTCTCTGTACTACTTTTGAAAGAAGGAATTCTAGAGGAACAAAAAAAAGAGAAGAAAAGCATAGACAGAAAGAAAACAATCAAGCAGAAAGGTAATGAGAATAAGATCGATCCAGAAGATCGATCTCAATAGTTCTTGAAGAACTATTTCATATCTATATTGTGTTCAATATTTTGTCTTACTTTTATGCAAAGTTCTTTTATTATTTGCTTAATTTTATAACATTCCCTGCTAATTATCTATCTCCTATGGATGAACTATTGAGCTTCCATTATTTTGTTTGGTTGGGTTCTTTTGAATTTGCAATGTTCGTATGGACATGGCTTCGTTGTTGTTGTTCAATGTTCCTAGACAAAATGTATTTCGATTGGGGTTATTGAAATACATTCTTTTAAGATCTACTAGGATGGTCCACGATTATCGATGTGGATCCAAGGTGGAGCCAATTAAATTTAAAAACTGCAGTAGGCAGTCATATCCTTTTTTCTAAATATAGAGCTCACTGACATGTAAAAAATTTGTAGAGATGATATTCATGGGGTGTTTGGGTGTGTGTAGGAAAGAGGGGAAATATTCTTCTTTTGCAGGACTAAAGTTGACAAGGAAGAGGTCCATGGCTCAGATGACATCAACGATTGTATATTGTTATGAGGCCAGAGTCCGGTGAGAGACCCGTTGAAGAGAAACAGGACCCTCACTCCGGCAAGGAAGGTGAAAAAGCTTCCAAAAAGGATGGCAATGGATCCGAACATGAAGCTGGACATGGTGTTCAGGTCACAATCCAACTAATACATACCTTCCTAAGCTTTTCATTTGTTTCATTATTCTATTGGTTTGTTGTTTTTGAGGGAGGCGATCAAACCAGAATTTAGAGTTCTCTTTTTTTTCTCCCTACAATTACAGAATTGAGTTCAAACATGGTAAATTCTTAGAACTTATGCATTATTACTTCTCATACTTGTTGTAATTCTTTTGGACAAAGTAATGTGCACTAAGGTAACAACCAGATCATGTAGTTGTGGTTTGAGTGTGGAAATATTCCCATCCATCTAGATCTTACGAGTACTATGCGTACTATACTCAATTTGGACAATCGACCACTTGAGAAAATCTAGCAGAACAGTTCAATAATGGAACCTATAATAGGATGAAACAGCCAACTAAAGTAGAGTTGCATAATAGCAGAGACACCGCAGAGTAATCAAACTGCTAACAAGGGTGCCCAAATGGCCGAGCAAACAATTGGCTTACTCAGTTAATTTTTAGAAATTTCAAATATCTAACACAAAAACACACATTGGATAGAAGGGGATATTGGACGAAGGGAGCTGGAATTGAATAAGTTTCTAATTCAGGTATTATGCATGGTGAGAGAGCGCCATAACCTCACTATCAGACTAAACAATTGGTCTTAAGCTACTTTCCTTGTCTACTTTCATTTCACGGTACAGAAATAGTGCAAGAGAACCAATAATGTAATATACCTTATATTCTTGAGGCATTCAATTGTATAAATCAGCAGCATATGGCATTGTGTTTCTCTCTATAGCTATCTGCAGCTTTTAATTTCTGCCTCATACTTTTATAGGAAGTAAACATTGAGAAGGAGCCATTGTTTCGGTTCATTGTGATGGGACGAAAGGCTCTTCCAGACCCAAGCAAGAAAAGCCGATCGTATTGGGGTTTTGTAGAGATGGTCACCACGAGGATTGAAGATGCAAAGAACGCTCTTAAAGGAGGTTTGAACTTGGCATTGATCTTGGAACTGCAGTATTCTTTACCTTTTAGATTTTACCCGAAAACTATATTCATGCTAAAAATTGTCAATATAACCACCATAATTGAATAGCATAACTCTCTGGAAAAATACTCCTATCACACTCATCATATAGTCTATGAGCTAGATCGACTGTGGTATCAGACTATCAGGTATGTGGCCCAGATGAGAGCAACTATGAATTTGCACCATGTATGTCACTTTTCTCGGTATTTGTCTCTGTCGAATTTTGGGTATAAGCATTTGGGAAAAGTATCAAGTGAAATTGGTGAACTCAATTTACAGTTTGTACTAACTTTGAATCAATTATACACTTTCAGCTATCATATTTTTTACCACCAAGTACCGGTATTTCTGACGCTGATAATTCTCTGTACTGAAAAATACAGAGGAGTATGATACTTCAATGAGAGGACGCCGGCACAAGCCTCCAGCCAAGGCATTAGGAGAAGGCCTTTACCGAATCTTAAGGCACAATACAGGCAAAAAAACACATACCCATCTGATTTACAAGCTTGAACTCCCACCGCCACAAAAGAAGAATGAGGCCCAAGAGTCACTAAACATCGAACGTGAAGGTTCGTTTCTCATTCAAATAAAGAACCCTGATCAACACGCCACCAGTTCCGAGTTTGGAGGACTTCAAAACAAGCGCAAGGCCGTTTTTCCTGCCCATCTGCAAGGGCGATTTGGGCATTTACGATACAGTCCAGCTGATCCACCAGACTTTTTGAACAACGAAGGTTGTGAATTCTTGCTCATACCAGCTTCGGATGACATACAAGGGGAACTAGGGTTGGATCTTAAGACGGAATGCGATGAACCAGATCCATCTTGTTCGGATTTAGTGAAGACTTTTGGGGAGACTGCTTCAACCACTCCTTTTTTTTAAGGCACTTGGGTTTGACCTATAGAGGATTTTGCCTTGACCCTCTATCCCTTTCTGTAGGTGAACCGTTATTTCACTAGGTACGTTGTACATGTTTTTGCACGGACACAGGTCTATTGTGTTGTAATAACCCGAAATTTCGTAAATAAAAATTTCGGTTTATTAATTCGATTAGTTATTTTTAATATCGCTGAATAAAATAATTTATTATTTAGTTTAAATAATTTGAATGAAACTAGATTTAGTTTGTTTATTTCCTTTTATTTATTTTTCCGCGCCGTAAAATCAACGCGTGCACACCGAGTATTTCACTACATCGCATCCGGAAGGCCTACTAATTTTCCCAACTCCTATGTTGTCCTATTTTGACTAGCCTTAGCCTATTTAAAACCCTAATTAGACATGTGCTCAATTTTGTCTTCCTACCAATTTTGACTTTACTAAACCTAATTTGTATTTTTTGAATTAATGAGAAGAAAGAAAATTTGACTACTTAACAAGGTAGGCTACTTACCCAATTACAATCTTCTATAAATAGCTCACTCACCTTACTTCATTTCCTCACACCAAAATCTCCCAACTTCTCCACTTTGTGCTTTCTAGTGTTCTTGAATGAGTTCTTGAGTGTTCTTCTTGAAACTCATCCTAAACCACCACACTCCACCACTCTCGACCACCCCTAGATCTTAGAAAGGTAAAATAAGTTAGCTAGAAAGCGTTTGAACGGAGGTCAACTAGTCGTTACGCCGCCGGAATTCAACTAGCTATTCAGCTTCCGACTAATCATCAGAATTAAGGTAGATACTTTATCTTAACTTTAGATTAGTATTACTAGTTCATATTAATTATGTTATTATTTTGCTTAAACGTGCTTAATTGTGATTAAATGTGATTATGTTGGTGATTAGTGATTTTATGAACAATTAGACTTTGAAAAACACACTTAGTCATTACTATGCACGATTTGAAATTGACTTATCAAAATGCACCGTTATAATGCCCGATGGACTTTTGGAAACCTAAAATATCCAGTTATAATGCTTGAATGAAAATCGACTTTTCAAATTTACGCCGTTATACTGCCCAATTGATTTTTGGAAAAATAGCCGACTAAACTTTTCTTAAAGCGACTTCAAAATGTTTTGACTGTACTTGGACTGTTGAGATTAACCCAAGGCTAACACCCTTGAGGGTCTGTCAAAAAGGATATGCCTAGCGCTGTCTAAGAAAGGAATGGTGCCAGTAACTGCATTCGTGCGGCCATCCAGCCTGGGACTCTCCTGGTTATCTCATTTGTCTAAAGAAAGTCACCAACGAGATTTTATACCTAAAGTAACACGGTTATCGTGAAATATTTTTAAACGAAAAGTTTATCTTAAAACGATTTGTAAACGGAAGATTTTATGTAATATGGCATGTGCATGTTTTCCGAGACGGTACGACACGACACGTTTTTCAAGAAAATGATCGATTGTTTTTACAAGAAGAAATAGAGATGAGAATGAAAATGCTGTTGTAAATAAAATACTGCCATTGGAGTCCCGCCTCAGTTCCCCGGTGTGAACTGGTGGTCAAAGCTCAATGGAACTATACTATAAACAATACTGCCATTAGAGTCCCGCCTCAGTTCCCCGGTGTGAACTGGTGGTCAAAGCTCAATGGAACTATACGGTAGTGCTGTTTGAAGTTTCTCCTCAAATTCCGCGGGTGAATTTGACGGTTAGAACTTACTTAGTACAACACATAGCAATCGGACCTCATAAACAAACTGGTGGGGATTCAGTGATATGGGTAGCCGGGACTATGTCGTGTGTGACGCGGAGATAGCAGAACTCATACTGCAGGAGTCAGTATATGGGTGGCCGAACCTTCGAACGGAAAGGTTGGTGACCGTTAGAACGGGGTTGTAGAACGGGCCAATAACTTTCGAGAGATGTGAGATGTTGACATGGTTGAAATTTGAAGAAGAATGCTGTTATGAGAAAATGATACGAGATACTGACACTGCACTCTGGATTTGAAATGATATGAGATATTGATTTTATTAAAGCTGCACTCTGATTTGAAAAGAAATGGGATACTGATTTTATTAAAGCTGCACTCTGATTTGAAAAGAAATGGGATACTGATTTTACTAAAGCTGCACTCTGATTTGGATGTGATACTGATGCATTGACACGCATGAACTTACTGTTTTGATAAATGATTTTCAACTATTTACTTGCCAACTTTATTGTTCTAGAATTGCTAGTTTAAAGTTGGGGTAGGGTATCTATTGAGCGTCCTCGCTCACGGTTTCGCCCTGGCATAATACCACGATGTTGCTTCGCGACTCTGACGTATTATGCTAGATTATCACGTTGGACATGAATACCTTTACGGAGAACACGGAGCCGGAGGAGCTGCCGGAATGGAGATCCACCAGGCGGAGGAATTTGCGGAGCCGTAGAACCCACCCGGTCTGCCTATTTGTAATCTGCGGAGGACAGATTATTCCCATTAAGCTTTATGTTATTATAATTTATGTTACGTACGGAGCCATAGAGTCCACCTTGTTTACCTCTTTGTAATCTATGAAGGATAGATCATCTATATTTATTTTTGGTTATTATTATTACAGTTTAAGACCGACTTTAAATTGTAATAATAATCCATAACGCTTTTCCCAAAAATGCGGGGCGTTACATGTATAGTTTTTTTGCACGTTGAACGCTTCTGTTGTACAGTTTTGTTACACGTTGAACGTTGTGTAAATCTTGGAATAGCCTGCTCTGAATTTTCGAGTCAAGTTTTTAAGATATGGCCAATGGGTGGTGGGGCTTGAATATGATTAGTTCCTTTCGTGTTGCAGAACTCTTTTATGCTACGAGCAGTTAGTAACCTGAACCTATAGAGTAGAACTATGCAGACATATCCAAATGTCGTGCAAAATCTTGTTATTTGATTCATGAAGTTGCTCAGTTGATATCAAAATTTCCCTTTTTTCGCTTGGTGATGAGCAGTATTCGATGCTGGGCATCCCTAATGGCTCAACTGGACGCGCAATGCCTCGACTTGCCATTCCATTTGTTCGTAAGCAGCCCATGAAATTCCCATTAAAGAGAATTTCGTGGAAGACTATGTAAGCTTAGCATAACTGTTAATAATGAGATTTTAGGGGGATGATTATCCCCAAGGAAGACTGCTCACGAATTTGGCTAAATCAGATGACTAGTGTTCATACCGGAAACAAAAATGCTAGTCTTACATTCATTCTCACAAATGGTAGGACCGTCTAATAGTGTTGTGGGTCCCACCATCACTTGTGAGAGATGATGTAAGAATAGATGGAAAATTGGATGTGTCCCTTGGCATTCTTGTAGCGGGAATGGTATATTGTCCCTCTACAGCTTATATTTTAGTGTGATTCCAAGGATTCGAGAGTTTTAATTCTTGAACGAGAAACCACAAGGGAAAAAATTCGAACATATCCTGCTTGCATGCACCATACGGCTGCTTGCAGCTACTCAATGGAAAGCAATCCACCATACAGCTAACGACCTTGTTTAATTCAAATATAGCAAACAAAATAAAAAGTAACAAGGCCGGAACAAAACCAGTAAACATGGTGACGGTAAAATGGACCTCTTCAATATACTGAGATGGGAACTTTCATCCATTTTAAGATCAAAGCATTAGCCTTAACAAAGCCAAACAATTTGATCAGGATGGGGCATACCGAATTCATCCCTCCTGTGGTTCTTTGCTGTGGTCCCTGTGAACGCCTTGCAATGGCGGCAATGTCTGCACATGACACCGCATAATCCCATTACTTTTAACCAGGGTTGAAGTGAGTGAGACATTTTATCAAGCAGTTTATGGGCAGAGAGAGAGAGAGAGAGAGAGAGAGAGAGACCAAATTAGGCTTGAAGATATTGTGGACAACGGACGCACCAGAAAGAAGCGAAACAATGACGACGGCACAAGACCAAGCCATCGACGGAGTACCCTTTGGCTGCCTCCCTCCGAATTTCTGGTTCATTTCTCACCCCTCGACTTGCAGGCTTGCAGCAGCTGGCGCAAGCCCAACAAATAACAATAGGCTGCGGTGAAAATTAGAAAGGTTCGTCGGATCAATCAAGGAGTTAACTTGAGAACAATATTTCACGCAGATTGGCCAAGATTTTGGCGGTGGGTTGCGCAAGAGTATCTCCAACTAGGGGAACACCGGGCTGGGCTGGGTTCGGATCGGGCTTATACTAAATAATAACGAAATTTGTGCATTTTCAAGGCCGACCCATTTATAGTCGGGCTTCATTTAATTTGCCCAAACCCAACCCAAATAAAAATTTAATTTCTCAAACCCGTCCAAGAAGCCCATTTGTTTTTCTAAAGCATAGTATCACAAACATAAATTAATCAACTATAATGATCGCAATTACAATTCACAACCGTAATAATATATTTATAGTTCTAAGTTCTTACAAAAATATTAAAAATAGACCTATAAATAAAAGTGTAATTAAAATACTCAAAAAAATGAAACTCTCCGACATCCATCAATCTCCATATGTAGTATTAAAATAAAATATTATTTAAATCGGGTCGGGTCGAATCGGGCTTCAGAGGAATTTTCCAAACCCAATCCATTTAGTAAACGGGCTTAAAATCTCAGCCTAGCCCTGCCATATAGGCCTGAATATTTATCCCAAGCCCTAAAAAAATGGGATTGGGTTTGGCGGGCTGGGTGGGCTACCGGGTCGGTATGCACCCTATCTCCAATCCTAACCTTTTTTTTTATACTCATTTTGGGTCAAAATTTGAGCAAAAATCCAATTTGGTATGAGCATCTCCAAATGTAGAACTCATTTTGTACCCAAATATATGATTTTTAATTACTTGATGGCATTAATGTAATTTAGTGGGAGGAGAGAACCTCGAATCTCCCACCGCATCTCTGCCTTCTCCATTTGCATCTCTGCGTTCTTCATCTACACCTGTACATCACTACTCCGACGATGCTCAATGCTACTCCGGCGAAGTACCAAATACTCCGTAGGAGTTATGGGAAAATAAATTTTTGGTTCTTGAGCTTAAATAAGAGAACTGAGAAATAGGAAGAGAGGCTTCGCATTTTTTATTTTTCTCTTTTTGGTTTACAAACGGTAGTTACGGTACTCATATTATTATTAAATGCATTATGCATATTTCTTCCACATTTTATGAATTCAATAATATATTTCGACCATAATTCAAAATTTAAAAAAAAAATCAAAATGTAAAATGCAAAAAGACAAAGAGAGGCCCTCAAACACCCTCTAAAAATGAAAGTAAAAATTTCTATAAAACATATGGCATGTGTTTGAAAGAAGTTCAGTAAAATACCTAAAGTTGGAAGTAAGTCCAAAAAATTAAAGATTCCAGTGTTGTCACAACGCACATAAAGTATCGAACCAATGACAAACTTCTGTCGTCCACACACCACACAAAGTTCAGTCAAACAGTAGGCATGACTTCCCTTTCTCTCCTCCTCCTCTTCTCTCTCCTCCTCCACCAACCACCACCCATCTCCGCCGCCAAATCACCCCCCCTCTTCCCCAAAGAATCCCTCCCCACCAAATCCGGCTACCTCCCAATCAACCCCACCACCAATTCAGCCATCTTCTACACCTTCTACGAAGCCCAGAAACCCAACTCATCCCTCTCCAAAACCCCACTCCTCATTTGGCTCCAAGGCGGCCCTGGTTGCTCCTCCATGATGGGAAACTTCTACGAGCTCGGCCCGTGGCGAGTCTCTCAGACACCAAACGTCGAACAGGTGTGTTCCAAGGGGTGCAAACGAGCCGAGTCGAACTTTGTAGTTTTTGAGCTCGACTCGTTTAGTAAAGAAGCTGAAAACTCGAGCTCATGGTCGACTCGTTGTCTGAGTTTTAGGGTGTTGAGCTCAGATCATCCTAAAAATTGAACTGGAGTTCAACTCGATCACTAAACGAGCCGAGCCGAGCCTCTCAACATATCGGTCTGATTTTTTACCCTGCTAATCAAAATTTTTGGTTCTGCCCTGCAGGTGGCGCTCGAACCCAATTCGGGTTCGTGGAACCGGTTATTCGGTCTCCTTTTCTTGGATAATCCGATTGGAGTTGGGTTTAGCATTGCTGAAACTCCAGAGGAAATCCCGAGAGATCAAGATGGTGTTGCTAAGCATCTCTTCGCTGCGGTCACGGCGTTCGTTGGGTTAGACCCGTCGTTTAAAACCCGTCCGATTTACATTACCGGTGAGAGTTATGCTGGGAAGTATGTTCCGGCAATAGGGTACTATGTTTTGAAGAAGAATGCCCAATTGCCCCCATCAAAACAGGTAAGTTTGCGTGGAGCTTCTTATAAGGGCATGTTTGGGTCACCCCACACAAATTCTTTAACATTTCTTATTTGGGTAGTGATTTTTTGCACTCTACTATATACAAACTCTTCAAAATTTTGATTCGACTAATGTTCTCGTCAAATTTTTAAAAAGTGAACAGTTTCGATTATCAAAGTAGGTCCAAAAAGGGCCCTCAGTGGACTAACAGGATGGTCCAATCCTTTTTTAGGAATTTGAGAGGAGTTAAATCCTTTCTGCTAATCTAATATCTTGTAGGTTCTGATTGCAGAAGTTCAAATGATAGGCATGATCATAACCTTCAAAATGCACCCGGTTATTTTCAGTGTCTTATATTTCAGGAACGGATTTGTTTTTCAAAATGGAAAGCCTAATTTTAACATACAGTCACTAAATCAAATGGAGAAATGCTGATTGCGGCTCATGGCTCACTCCCACAGGGTTTGGCTAGCCAGGAGGTCACGGGTTTGAGTCGTACTATCGACGCCATCTTGAACTTGGTCCTCCGGCAAAGCCTGGCTATGGTCCACTAGCCCGGGGGTATTTGCTATGGTTCTTTGGTCCTTTCCAGGCAGGCCGCGGGTTTGGAGTCCCTATGGTCATGCCCAGGGAAGGGTTTAAGTTTGGTCGCCCCCTTCTCCGCTTTTAACTTAGGAAAAAACAGAAGAAGAAGAAGAAATAGTAAGCAACCATGAAAATTCATAAGACTTAAATAGGACTCAAAAGCCAAGCTTTCGAGATCACAATGTAGTCAATAGATTCAATTCCAAAAATTGAACAATCAAAAGACTAAATCTAATCATAGATGCCTAATCGTATCAGACAGTTATTTTTTAGAGAAGTAGTGAAACACCTCGTATGTGGATTTGTTTGTCCATTGATTTTGTAGACCTTCAAGATTTGAATTGATAATTTTGTAGGCCAAGATGGGAGCTTTGCTCTCACTAAATGAAAATACTGATTCCGCCACTACAGTTAAACTTGGCAGGTGTTGCAATAGGAAATGGACTGACGGATCCAGCGACACAAGTAGCTACTCATGCCGTGAATGCCTACTTTTCTGGATTGATCAATGACAAACAGAAGAACCAGTTGGAGAAACTTCAAGATGAAGCAGTTGAACTGACGAGGAAAGGAAATTGGAGCGCAGCAACCGATGCAAGAAATGCAGTCTTGCACTCGTTGAAAAACATGACTGGACTGGCCACTCTGTACGATTTCAGAAGGCTAATTCCCTACGAAACGAGCTTGGTGACCAAGTTTTTGAGCCCACCGGAAGTGAAAAAGTCGTTGGGAGTGAGCGAATCGATGGTTTACGAGGAATGCAGCGACGTGGTGGGGGCCGCATTGCACGAGGATGTGATGAAGAGTGTTAAGTACATGGTGGAGTTTCTGGTGAAGGAGAGTAAGGTTTTGCTTTACCAGGGACACTGTGACTTGAGAGACGGTGTGGTTTCGACGGAGGCGTGGGTGAAGGAGATGAAGTGGGAGGGGATTGAGAAGTTTATGGAGGCTGAGAGGAAGGTTTGGAGAGTGAATGGATTGCTAGCTGGGTATGTGCAAAAATGGGGGAGTTTGAGCCATGCTGTGGTGTTAGGGGCTGGACATCTTGTGCCTACTGATCAGCCTGTGAATTCGCAGGCTATGATTGAGGATTGGGTTTTGGAGAGGGGAGTTTTTGCCAGTGAGCAGGTTGGGGATGTTTGTTTGGGTTTCCAGGGTGAAATTTGAACTTATGGACATGTTTTTGGTGGTATTTATGATATTGTTGTTGTTTGTGGTGTATGAAATTATTGCTAATTCAAATTCAAGGACTTTAAATCTGTGTGCTCTAGTAGTAAATAAGAGTCATTTGGAAGGGAAGGATTTCATTAAAGAGAGTGCAGTTTAAGGAGAATTGACATCAATGAAATTAGCAGAGAAATTAGTGTTATTAAGTACAATTTTCCTTTGGTTGGAGACGGAGAGGAAATATAATTCATTGGGAGGAGTCCTTGGCGGATTGGACTATGAAAAATAGGTCCCCCCCTTGTGTTTGCCAATTTCTCTATTTTGGGTGATTCCCATTTCATACTGACTTAAGATAAAATGACTTTAGCAGTTAAAAAGTTAGTAAGCCAAAGTCAGCTTGTTTCACTAACTTGAGATAATTTACTGACTGATGATAAATTTTGACAATATTACCATCATTCAATGTAATACAACACAAAACGAATATGTCTGAAAAGGAATTCAGACATTTCACACTAATAAGTTGACTTATAGTGTGTGTGTTTTTTTTAAACAACCTAACTTAACATGTCTTTGTGAACCTTAATTCGGGTGTTGTGGAATGGGAAATTCGTGGGAACTATAATCTCACCTCAAAAAAGTAAAATGAAGTAGATCTATTCAAAACTCGTTATCCAAATCACTTTTAGTTTCTCCACTACACATGACGCATCAATCATGGCCCTTGTGTGATTACTCTTGGGTTTCGATTGGATGCGGGATAAGTTTTGGTGGGATTAAATAGAAAGGGGATAAGATAGTAATGGGTATTATTTAGTAAGCGTAGACCCACATTGATGTGACATTTATGAATGAGGGATTAAATAGTATGTGGTTTGCATGAATTTGTGATAAAGGGGGATAAATTTGGGTGGATGATGTAAAAACCTAGCAAATGACTTATTTGTCCTTGTGCATTGGTCATATTAGATTTTACGATAAAATAAATACATAAATACAAGACTAATTAAATTAATTATACATGTCAATAAATATGATCTTATAACTCCTTTTATTAATTATATCTAAATTTAAAAAACTTAGTTACTCCAACAATGTCAAATTCTAAAGTATAAAATTTAAAAAAAAAATTATCGAATTAAAGATCTCGATTAGTAGTTTAATTTGGTACAAAAAAATTATATACGGAAGTACTTTATTTTTTGATCCTAAGGATATTGCAAAGCAACTCAACAAGCCAAAAAGCCAACAATGTCAAATCGTAAAGTATAAAAAAAATAAAAATTGTATTGAATTAAAGATCCCGATTAGTAGTTTAATTTGGTGCCAAAAAAAAAATTATACGCCAAAGTACTTTATTTTTTTTATCCGAATAAAATTTCAAGGGCTCGTAAAACTTTTGATGGGGTTCGGTTTTTATTTTAAACAGGAAGAGGGAGAGGGTAAGGGGGATAAGGGAGGGTAAGGAGATAATTTTAATGGGGTATTAAGTTATGAACAACCCAACCACCCCCCCGGGCCCGTTATTAATTAGTTTCCCCCCAAGGGTGTTGAGGGGTATTAATCTGGGAGGGGTATGAGTTCCCTCCCAAAAAATTTGCCAAACCAAGATTTAAGTGGTGGAATCGGGATAAAAGGAAGAGGTATAAGTTATACCCCCTTCTAAATCCATAGCCAATCGGGCCCTTGAGGAGTAAAATGGGAGTCATGGGATGAGACTCTCCAAATTTATTTTGCAATTTATTCTTTGAAGGAGTAAATCATTCGATCACATGGTCAGTGATCAATAATTCAATTTACTTTTATTTTTACAAATAAAATTTATCTTTTAAAAAGAGCAATTTTACAAAAAAAATGTTTAGGCATATAAACAAAATAAAAGTAAATTGAATTATTGATCGTTGACCATGTGATCGAATGATATACTCCTTCAAAGAATACATTGCAAAACAAAACAAATTTGGAGTCTCATCCCATGACTCCCATTTTACTCCTCAAGGGCCCGATTGGCTATGGGTTTAGGAGGGGATATAACTTATACCTCTTCCTTTTATCCCGATCCCTGATCATAGTAAATGTCTTTCTAAAGGGATATATAGAATATTTTCCTAGTAAATCTCCTCTCTCTCCATCTCCTCACTTTTTGGCAATGTACCTTATTTAAATGTTGTCTTTTATGATCAACTATGAAAACGGCCAAAAATTGTAATTGATGCTATGTGGAAATTACATTTGACGGGTATTTGAGTCAGATTGAGCGTGTACCTTAAAGTTGGGATTGTATTACGTACTGAAGTGCCTTTAGGTACGGATATCTGCTAGTGCTCTGTGAATTGAGGATAATTTTTGAATGATTGAAATGGAGTACAATTCTATACTTCACTAATGTGTTCCAAGGACCCCTAGTTCCCAAATTAGATGCCGCTTTCAAATCTCTTCCACATTTTTTCATTTGAAATTCATATCTTAGCTGCTGTTTGATAAAATTGAACACTAAAGCTGAAAAGCTAAAAATTAAGTTATGAATGTTGAATTTTTTAGGGTAAAAGTTGTTTAATTAAAATATCACTAGCTGAATTGATTTAGCAATTTTTGATTGTTCTATTTTAATTTTATTAATTGATATCATGTATTCATAGTAGTGGTGGTGGAGAAGTGGAAATGGTTGTAGCGAAGGTGGTTTGGTGTTGGTTATCATGGAGGTTTTGTGGTGGAAGGATGACAAGGGTGGTGGTGTTGGAGAGATGGCGATAATGGAGAGGAGAGAGTAGTTACTGGTGACAGTGGTGGTGGTAGTGGTGGTGGCGGTGCGATGGTAGAGTGGCGATGAGGTGATGGGGTAATAGTGATGGCGGTAGTAATAGTAATGGTGGTGGTGGTGACGGCAGTGGCGGCGATAGTGGTGGTGGTGATAACAGTAGCAAAGGCAGTGGTGTGGCAATGAAGTGGTGATAATGATAGTGGAGGTGTCTTGGTTCTGACAGTGGTGGCCATAACAGTAGTGGCGGCAGCAGAGACATTGTGGTGGTGGGGATGGTGTTATTGGTGGAGGTGGTGGTAATGGGGGTGACAGTGGTAGTGGTTGTGACGATGGTAAATGAAAGTGTTATATACATGTACTGACAAAGTCAATCAGAATTAAGTAAACACCAGGCTACTTAATTTTTTTTAATAGCTTTTTAAGCCTATGTTCTATTTACTATTCGACCGTTGCCAATAGCACAACCATAGTCTCCCGCTTGATTGCTGCTCTTCAATAACCTTGTTGAAATCTTCGACAAGAAGACAAGAAGTAAAACCCTTTCTTTGATTTATCACTTTGACTACGAAGTGAACTTATGGCGTTATCAGATTCGTTGTTGCGTCATCATCATAGTCGTCGCCGGAGTATGGGCGAGATAGAGAGAGAATACAACGTTGAGATTGGGGGGAGAGAGATGAACTAGGAACATAAAATAGAGTGGCAAACCAAAATAGAGTTTTTACCCAAAATTTACCTCAAATTTGTAAAAAATTTGGGTGAAGTGCTATGAAATAAATAAATTTAGATTTAAACGAAGAGATTTTCAAGGTAATAAAAATTTAACCCGTTCAAAAAAAAAGGTAATAAAAATTTAAAGGGAAAATATCACTGACACCCTCCGAAATTTTCTTTACGAACATATGCTCCAGGTTTGGAAAATAATTTAGCACCGACACCCCCTGAAATTTCCTTTAAGTACAGATGCCCTCAAGGTTTGGAAAATAATTTTTAACCCCCTGGAATTTGTGCTACACTTCAGCTGCACCCATTGATTAGTCAACACTGTTAAATTATTTATTTATTTTTTTACTATTTTTTGAAGCAACACTGTTTTAAAATTGTTCAAATGCTTATTTTAATATTAATAAAAAAATTGTGGGTACATCATTGGTGTATACCAAATACACTCTGAATTACATGGGACTTATCTTGGAGTCCCATACAAACGATTAAAGTAGTTCAATTTGTTTAAAACATGTTTTTAAGGAGCTTCCCGAAAATCAGCTTACCTGGATATTAGTAAATGCTTGATCAACTAGTTCAATTTTTGGTCACTCCAACAAGTTTTTACCGATATCTGACGAAACTGATTTTCATTAGGACCCTTAAAAAAAACCTTTTGAAAAAATCAAATAGTTCCGATAATTTTGGGGTAGTTCTATTTACAACCATTTTTCCCTCAATACAACCCATGCAAAATAAATACCAAAACCTTCCTCGCGAAAAGACCATTTAGCCCCTCAAATTACTTCATACCAACCCACCCCACTTTTTCCCAATTGCTAATACTAACCCAGTGCATCTTCTTCTTCCTTCAGCTCCATTGTTTTCTCACTCTTCTCCCTCCCACGTCAAAAAAATCCCTCCTCTTCCTCCTCCTCCTCCTCTTCTAGCCATTAACCTCCATTGTCCTCCCCTGCCCTTCATCTCTCTTCTCTCTCAATGGAGAACCTTGTTGAAATGGAGGGATCTTCTCCCTCACTAGATTTGGGAGAAGAGCTCCAAAGAGTATTGGAGCAATTTACAACTCCAAGTCCACCAATGGATGCATAAATACAAACCAAGAGTAACCCGGACATGAAGATTTTCGAGCAAAAAACGACCTAAGAGTAACCCATTGTTTTTTCGATTTCTCAGTCGCTGTTCGTTCGAAACGGTACCACAGTCCTGAAAATCGTAATACATTTCGGTAGTTAATACCCGAAATTTACCTATAAAACCGGGAGTTTATATCCGAAATCGGTGATGGTAGTTAATATCCGCAATATTGGCCATAATTCAGTAGTTTGTATCGGAATTATGTGTTTAGTTTTGGGAGTAAATATTCGAAATGTGCCAAAATCAGGCGAGTAAAATAGCGGCGATTTCTTTGACTGGTTCGACGGAGAGGGCGATGGCCGAGGTCAGACGGAGGGAGGAGGGAAGAGAAAAGGGTTTTGAGAGTTTTGAATGTTGAAATTTGGGACAAAAATAAGGAGGGGCAATTTTAGAAATGTGCTGCGTTGTATGAAGCAAAAATAAAGATTTGCCACATCAGCAGAGTCGTATTTAGCAAAAAGACTGTATGAAGTCGACAAAGGGTTGTAAATAGACTCACTCTAATTTTTATGAGACTCCAAGTTTTTCCAAACATTTTTTTTTTGCCCGGAAGAAGATTTTCCAAACATAAAGAGGTGGCATATGTGCTAAGGCTCTGTTTGGAACTTAAGGATGGAAAGGAAAGATGATGGAAATTTAAAAAATTTTCTTTCCCTTGTTTGGTTCCTAAAGAAATAGAAGGGAAAGTTTAAAAAACAAGTATAATTTTTTCTCCAATTTCTTCCTAAGTTTCCCTCAAACCTTCCCTCTTATTATTTTCTCTCCCACTTTCTTTCCATCCTCAAGTTCCAAACAGGCCCTAGGGGAATCCTCGAGGGTGTAGTCATATTTTTATTTTTTTTTTGATCACTAGGGTGTAGTCATATTTACTTACCCTAAACATCGGGTTTACGTGGGCCAACGACTCATGGGCCAAACAGAGAGACAGCAGCAAACAGAGAGACAGCAGCAACAAATGCCTCTCGACGGAACGCCGCCGTTGTAACTCACTCTGTACTTCACATATGATGATACGGAGCATACATACCGGTACTTCCCTTTCTTCTTCCTCTTCTGCTTCTGCTGTTTGGTGGTTGCGTTTGATTCTCTCCCTCTCTCACGCACGGCTTTTGGGTTGTACTAATAAAAAGGCAATGAGGTGCGTGCAATATCTGCCCCTTGTCTTCGACGTGTTTGATATAATGTCTATGCGAGAACATTTGATTATACTGAATAGATACGTAGGGGACCGCAACCCCCTTTTTTGTGGTTTAATACCAGTAATTTAAGGAATCAGTGTATGATAATCATGAAGACGTATATGGGTTTGTACCTCAAATTCCAGTAGTTCCCACCTTGAAATTTGTAATCCCAAAACCATCTACGTGTACCACCAAGTGGTTGGCTTGGTTTGTCTTTGTTGGTTCGATGAGGAAGTACTTTGTTTTCTGGCTCAATGTTTGGGTTCAAGTCTCAATAGCCGCTTGGCGAGGCTATACATAATCTTTAGCTCGTAACAAGCTGTGGGATCTTAGCTTTTGCCTCAGATATTGGGGCAGTGGGCCTCGTGTAGATGGTGACTCTATGGTGCTAAGTGCTATAATCTTTAAATGGCAAATGCAAAAGCCTATCTATGAAAAAAAACCCGTCCCGGTTTTGTTGGTAGTTTGCCAAACACATAAGTTATGATTCCTTTCTTTTTTTGTTTTCATTCTTGGGTTAGGTTTGATTTGTTTCCCTCTCTTTCATTTTGGGTTCAACTTCTAAGGTCTGAGGATTACTTCATTCCCATTGTCTTTAAGGTGTTTGATACAAGTGATAAGATTGGGATGATACAATTGGTCGCACTGATGGTTCTAGGGGGGGATAGGAGGCCAACCGCACCCCCGGTAATTTTGATTATTCTTGTATTAGTATTGAGTCTTGACAATTCACTAGATAATTAGCAAAATGACAATGTTTTGCACCCCCAAAAGTAGGTAGTTTGCAACTTCAAAGTTGGATGCCTGATCGATCCCTATTTGTTTGGTAGTTTCTCCAAACAAATCATTCTTTGATTTGATGCTCTCTGTCTCATTTTGGATTGGAGTTATAAGGCGCTGAAGTTCACTTCCTTCTCGACGTCTTCAAGGTTTTGATGTGATGCAAGGACCACACTAAGTTTCTGACGCACTATTATTATTTCAACATTCCTACGATTTCTTTTTGTAAAATACATAGGTTTCCCTTCGCAAGTGTAATATGTTTTTTTAGGAACTTTTTTATTTCATACTGTCCCTCTACGATTAAAGTCCTGTGTCCATCCTATATGTATCTGTCATTTATGTTTCTATGACCAATAGATTTGGTTGGGAGTCTGCTAAGCTCTCTGCTATCACACCTTCATACGTCTTCGGTTGGGTTTGGTTGGATACCCTCTCACTTTCAGGATTGAAACTATGAGGTCCTTCTATTTTGATTTTGTTTTCTGGATGGATTTGATTGATCCAGGATTCTCAAGTTTGATTGTTTGAGGGTTTTCAACAGTTTGTGGGTCTGTAGTGTGCCCCTACGCCCTTTGATCCATCACTTCTAAAGTGCAATTTCTTCTCCTTATCTTTCAAGTGTTTGATAATGTTCTTGGAGAGAAGATTTTGTTTGTATTACTGTCAAACCTTTTAAAATCAATAGGAAAAGAAGATAATTTTATTTTTTATGTCCAATATTTTGTATGCAATAATTCTCAGTTTCATAATCTTTTATTTTAAAGCATCCAACTCAAAATTTATTGGTGAAGAGTGGATGGGCTGCCCTGGTTCGTTTGCAAGTTTTTGGAGTTACCCAATGTGAGATAAGTTTTATCGATTCCCTTGCACGCGCGGCCCTTGATTCACGTGCGGCCATCGATTCACAGGTGGAGGTATAAAGGAATGACCAACAACCTTGGATTGTTGGTCTCATATTATTCAAGGGGTATAAACACTTGAATACTCATTGCCTAGTTACTCTTTGGTGATGCAGCATGATAATGATTTACATTGGCGTATTAGTGTACAAGACTACTATTTGAATTGGTATCATGTCATTAGTGATAAGAAAAACCATGGATCAATATATGGTTGCATGATCTATGGGTGCAAAGAAATATTTTATATATTTGTAATTGGTTTCCATTCATTAGCATATTGATCACTCTGTGCTTTAGCTATTGTTTAGGCTCTTTATGGATATGATTACTTGACTTTAGACGTGATTGTAAAATGTTATGTTGCAGGTTTGATGTTTATTTTGTTTAGGCATCGCCCTTCTGTACAAGAACTTTGTAGCACATGGCACTGTCATTCTCACTTGTGCAAGCATGTGGCATGGTACGAACAAATCTATACCACAATTGTAGTTTCTGGAATTTGCGTGTTGAAACAGCGTCTCAATTCTTTATTTGTGGAAGTTAACATGAATATTATGGCTAAACATACTTCTTGTGGATGTCTAATTTTTCTACCATGTCCTGGTCTCATGGACATATTTGCCGATTGGATTGCTGAATTTGGCTAAGAATTGATGCTCTTATCCTGGTACTTGTATGCCTTAGTGTTAGGTAGTATCCTTCATATATCTCCCCACTCTGATGTTTTTGTCATTAAGAACTCATTATAATGACGTGGTTGTTGTGGGTTGAAGAATTGGGCGTTCAGGGTTGACTGTTTTTGAACTTAGTTTAGACATGATTTTATTGTCATTGGGAATATCCATGAAACTTGATGCCATTTTAATGTGGGCCACAAACTCTCTAGTGTAGGAATCAACAACAGGGATGATTACGCTTGGGAATGTAAATGAAATAGGCTAGAAGAGCAAGTCCTTCTGTAAATGATGTCCAACTTCATCTTCTTTTGTAGTAATTATTTTAGCACCCCTAGTTGTCTTTGTGATATGAACTCATAGATATTTCCAAGTTTGTCTAGGCAATTGAGTGCTCAAACTGAAAAGCAACCTCAATTTGGACAAGTGGCTTGCATTTGAAATGCAGGTGCCATTTATAGTTCAATTTTCTTTCTCATAGACAAACGTCTTATAAGCTATAGAGATTTGTCTTATCACTAGACGCTGTGTATAATTTATATGCAATGGTATAAAAGGCCAATGCCTGTCGTCAACTACAGGGCCTTTAGTTGGAGGAAAAACGCTAGAGCTCTTTCGAGTTGTGAAGATGTGCTGTGGTATGGGTGATACGGCTGGAAAGGAGTGCATGAGCTGGTGGGGATTAGAAGGTGATATTGGGAATCTTAAGGGATGATATCTGTTTCTTTTGGGTTCGGTGTCTTCTTCCTTCAAGGATTTCCTTTTTTATTGGTTTGTAAAGATCGGTGGGGGGATTACTATGTTGCTATCTAATTTTTAAATTATCAATGAAAATGGTATCGAGTTTGTGAATATGTTGGTATCTAATTTTTAAAATATCAATGAAAATGATTTTGAGTTTGTGAATATTATGGTGTTTAGTAGTGCATATGTATAGCTTCTTATACTTAAATACTATTTAGTGAAAAAAAAGGGGGTTATTTTATGTTCTCATTTCTCAATTTATTTCATGAAAAAAAGTAAGCATGTGAGTTTTATCCTAGCCGAAGAAATCGAACAAAAGGATTCATATACTTTTACTCCATGAGTTTTATCCTAGACATACGTGTGGCACTCAAAAGAGGACATGTATCAAGAAACCAATCCAAAATCTAGGGCCAATCGGAGTTTTAATCCTTTAACACGTGGCGGCACAAAGATTAAGCCCCTCACAATAATGTTACTGCCTCTTCAACGTTTTATATATTGGTACTTCATGTTAGGACATGGGCCAAAAAATGTTATGTCAAGCTATTCAACACCGTTCCTCACGTGCGACCTCATTTTGCATGTGAAGATGCGCATATTCATAGATAGAGTGGAACAAATACTTAGACTGCAAATGAGAAATAAATGCAAATGGAGAGCGTAAGACCTCTTCCAACCAATGGTTCAATTATCGGTATTGGTCGCTAAATGGGTATTGGTTGCAAAGTCGCGATTTCAGGGTGAAACACTCGTACCGTACCGATACCGGTAACTGGAGACGTGAATTTCTTAATTTTTTGGCACAACATAGGAAAAAATTACAAATACCATAAGAGCCATATTTTGCTCATTAACAACCCGGTAAGGGTACTATAGATAGATCATAGGTTTGGCTAATTGAGACTCAAATCTATAGACTCAATCAGTATGTGCAATATAGGGTGTGATATGCTCTTTCAAATATACCATAGATCTTCCCATTTAGCCATATTTTGCCCTTAACGGCCCGTTGCTGCCGTTACATTAGGGCTGATACTGTTGCATAACACCGTCACACCATAATATCGGCCATAACGGGACTCGATACCTATCGATGCTGTTGCCTATTGGCCAATACCATTATGTATCACCAATATTTCGACCATGGTTCCATCTTAAGCTCTGATACCATGTTACAATAGATAGATTACTCACGTTGGAGTTTAATTGCACAAGCACAACACCTATTTAAATGGTACAAGGCTATGATAGAACTATATAGGTTAACCCTAAGCAAACCCTAATATTGCAAAAAGACTACACTACCCTTGACATAAAAGGTAAAATGGTAATTGGTAAATGTCAATAAAGCAAATACTACATCCACAATTTGCACTAGTGAATAACATCAATTTCCTGATCATTACGTTATCTGTATAGGTCATGGTATACCGCATATTGAAATATCTGGGTCCACCTATTGTAACTTATAACTAGTCCTTTCTGTTATCCACCAAAGCCTGATGGCAACTAAAAACATTAATTTTGGTACCTTTGTTCACCCAGTGTTTCAGTGATAAATGCTTGAGGAGTGTGATAACATTTGAAGCAGAGAGAGGATACAGGAATGCTCTATGTAACAAAATGAGGTATTATTACTTGTTCGTATGTGATTATATGCACTTGTCAAGATGTTACTGTGAAATTGACTGTTTTGATGGTTTCAGGTTTAAAAATTTCCTATTCCCTAGGGTTTCAAAATTATGTTCTCAATCAAAGCATAAGATTGCAGAAAAGCTGTTGGTAAAAGCAGATAGGTATGATGCAGCACGTGTCACTGACCGTTCAAAGTTGCTTAATAAGGTTTGCGATCGACTTTGTTATTCTTCATGACATATGTATCTTGGTGCTATATGGGTTCACATTTTAGATTAACCAAGACAATTTCTCTGACTTTGCTTCTGTGCAGTCTATGGCCTTCTGTGTACATTTTGTTGACATCAAAGAAAGTCAAGTGACTGTTCTAAGAGGTTTACATGCCCAATAAATAGATTATTGGGCATGTAATCTTTTCTTCATTCTTTATGCTTCATGAACAAAACAGGTTAAGATGAAAATGTTGGCTGAATTTTGTGCTGGATTGAGTTATTTTATCATGCCAGTAATGCATCCCTTAATTTTCTGAGGTCTAGATTAGGTTGTCTGGAATGGCTATAAAATTCATATAATCAGTTGTGGGGAATTGGACAATATGTGATTTGTAGTTGCAAAACTTGGTCTTCTATTGAATAATGAATTCAGTACCAAGTTTGCTGTGTGCTTAAGAATATTGATGTCTCTGCAGTAGATGCAAACTTGCACATTTGACCCTTTTCCTGCTGTTTGTTTATAGAAAACGTCGGTATGCACCATAATTGAAGACTGATGATTCCTTAATTTCTGCCGACCACCTCCCCTCCTCCCCAACCCCTTCTAGTCTCCAAAGTTCCATAGTTGGTCATCATATCCTAACTTTCAAGTAGTCATGTCATTAGCATCTCATTCTTCGAAGCAGTGTCATTTGAGATTTAAAAGGTATCCGGAAAAATCAAGGACCCATTAGTCTAGATAATCAATGGAACACTAAGATGGATCTAAAGGTTGAACCTCCATTGTCCATACTTTGATGCTAGTCTACGACCAAAGGGCTAGTTGACTTATGGCACATTTCCTTTTTCTAGAGCCTAAGCCAGTTGTGAATTGATGTCTGAAAGAAACATTGGCTCCCATTCGAATTAATCAGCTCAGCAAGTTGGAATCCCTGATAAATCTTTCTATCCTCTCTTATCTGATCTGAGCAACACATAGCACTGCAGTACAAATCAACTCTTAATACTATATGCAATGAACTTTATATGTGCCATTGTATTTGTTTTTTTGCAACTGGTGATTGGGGATGTGTTCTAAAACATCAATTTACTCATATGCTCCTCATAGCCATAATTGATCGATAAATTATAGCTTTGTCAATCATAACTGCAATGAACTTATCACCTCTCGCATTAAATACAATGAACTTTATATCTGCAATTGTATTTCTTTTTTATAAGCTGGTGATTGAGAATGCGTTCTAAAACATCAATGTCTTCTAATAAACTTAAGCGATCTTTAAATCGTAGCTTTGTTGCTCAATAGACCCTTAATCTCTGTGGTGCATTGTATGGTTAATTCATATATGTCAGTTTCTGCATTCAACTTTACTGGGCTCTAATGTGGACGTGGTCCTGCCTTTACCTCGCATCAAACACGTTTCTAGGATCAAATCACTGTATTGATCAAGTTTTCAAAACTGCAATTTCGGACAAAACAAGAACAAAGGCTTCAATGGTGTTTTTTTGGGTAACTCAAATTCGCTACTTCGCTCCGATACCAATTTGTAGTGTTCACAAGTATCACACACACACAAACACACTATTAATTCAGAGGAAAAACTCCGGTTTTTGCATTAATCAAATCAAATACAGAAACCATGAAAACCCCTCTCACTCTAGTTCTCTCTCACTGTCCTCACCACGCTCACAGCTCTCACAGCTCTACCTCAATATACATAATGCACATGCATATATAGGCAGCAATTGGAAAGACAAGAATAAAGTAATTTAATTCCTACATCACGCGTAAGATCTTCTCAAATCAGGCGTGACAAGAAAATTTGCGCCAAATCCAAGTGCCCAAATTGCTGTCGGTGTCGGTGGCTGAGTCTAGTTGGGGGGACCTTCATGTGGGTCTCTCTCATTTAAGGGGAAAAAACCAACAATTGGTTCTTTTGAACTCTTTAATAATTGCTACCCAGGGTGTTCTTTGAGGTTATATTTGTTCAAACTGTTTTTTATCCCACTGGACTTCTTGAATGAGAAGTATTTCATTTCTTCTCGGGCGTCACGATAGTACTACGGTGACAAACTTTGGGCCATTAGATTTTCTTGCTAGATTGAGAAGTTATAGAATTTGTAGTGTGAGAAAATCTAAAAGGAAGAACAGAACTGAATTGGCTACCTAGGGCACCCCATGATGCTTTGCTGTGATGAACTTCTGATCAATGCTCCTCCCTCTGTTCTTATTATGTTGGCAAGCATCTTGAATTATGCTTATTTAAGGCATTCATTATCTCTGTTTCTTTGGGCATCTGATTTTCACATTTTTCTAGGTTGCTGACATGGTCTTTTGTGTTTTTGCTTATAGGTGTCTGTCTTAATGGGTTACAACGGTCTACAAGAATTAATTGAGAGTGAAAGAGCCCAAAAGGAATCCATTATGAAGCTTAATGACGACGTGGGCGATTTTGATGTTTCTTTGGCATGTAAACAATTTCCTTCCATTATTTTCGGTTGTTCTCCACCAATTGAATTGTACGACGAGACCTCATGTTGGTCTGTAAAGAATGGCCTTTTATCATCAGAGATATGCAAAGAATTTCGATCTAGTTCTATGGGTACAAATTGGGTCAATCCAGATAGTCTAAGTGAATCACAGCCTTCTCTTTATCCTTGCCTTCCCGCTGAGAACTCTTCCTCACTTGGGGAAGAAAGTGCTTGTGATCTGCCACTATCTACTGAGTCCTTGAATTTGGAGGCTGAAACAGTAACAGATTTACCTGAGCAAAAAACTGATACAGTTGTAAAACTCGCTGTGGAGGAATCTTCCACGAGAGCTGGGTTTGAGATTGACGAAAAGGCTACATCAGTTGAGTTGATTCTTGATAAACCTATTAGTTACATACCTCGATTGACTAAGAGGCGGTTTGCTCAGCTGGAAAACTCGGGCTTTCACACGGTGGGTTCTTTAGATGCTATGCAGAATGCTACTCCCTCCTTTGCAGTTTGTTTGTCCAGTTATTGACTTTTGACTATCCCAAAATGCTCGTCTGTCTTGACAAGTTAATAAACTACTAAATTCTATAAATTTCCCTTCTTGCCCCTTCTCTTTTGAACTAGTTTCGAAAGTGGAAGGGCAATTATTCGAAAGCTAGAACTTTGTAAGTGCAATGGTCGTGTTCTCTTAGAAAGCTAGATTCCCAAAAATGAACAAAGTGGCATGGAGGGAGTAGTTTGTATTTGTTTTGAATTTCTAACTTAGGGTTGGGATCACTTTTCCTTTTTTCTGTGTAGTTGCGGAAGTTGTTGCACCACTTTCCTCGGACGTATGCTGATCTACAAAATGCACAAATTGGGATTGCTGATGGGCAGTACCTGATTTTTGTTGGGAAAATTTTATCTTCCAGGTTAGTTTGGATATTTGATTAGAATATATGATCTTCTTGACCAGATTGAGACTGCTGGATTTCTACCGCCTATTTGTCAACTTTTATGGAGAATTCATGCGCACGAGCTGTGGAAATCTTCCCTATCTCATTCAAATTTATTAGATGTGCCTGGAGATTGAGGATGTTTGGGTCTAGAAATATTCCAGCAGTTACAAATGATCAAATCTTATTTTACATTTGTAAGCAGCTCGTCGATTTTATAGATGCCTTCATACATGAGTAAGTCTATGGCTCTTCGAGATTTATTATTCTTTTCAAATAACTAACTACAATTCAAATTTCCAAAAAAATCCATATCACACCATCCAATATTCCAGCTGGCCAAACACTAACGTTGTCATATTACATCCATAAGTAACTACTTGAGTTTTGGATTTGGAAGCATAAAGTTCTTAGAGCATCTCCAACCTTAGCTTCAAATTTGGAAATCTCCAATTTTTTTTGACAGTTGTTGTGGCAATTTGACACCTTCAAATTTGACCACCTCAAAATGCTATTTTTGGTAGTCCAAAAAGCCCATTTGACGCGTGACGCCAATTTTCAAAATTGGTCCATGCGCATTTGACTTTCATTTGAAGGTAAGATTGGAGAGGCTTATGGTGTAAATTTTGACAAGTGGAGCTCCATGTAAGATTTGTCTCCTCCCATTGGAGGCATCTCCAGTTGATGGCTTCAAACTGGAGTTGCCAATTTTTTTTAAGGCTTATGTGGCATTTGGCATCTCTAAATCCCATTGCACGCATCTCCAATTGATGGCTTCAAACCGGAGTTGCCAATTTTTTAAGGCTTATTTGTTATTTTGGCATCTCCAAATTTGACATCAACAAACCTCCATCTCCAACCTCATGTCAAAGTCTAGTATTAGAGTACAAAACACCTACCTTTTGAATTCTAGGAATGCCAAAATAGATTTGGCATGAGGATTCAAATTTGAAGCAAATGGTGTGGAGCCCAATCCATGTTGGATTTGAGATTCCATTTTACATCAAGGTTGGATCAAAAGAGGATGCCAAAAGTTACGGTTTGTTGTCCACATAGGATTTGAAGCCATGGGTTGGAGATGCTATTTGATTCAAAAGACTCCTGCAAAACATGTCCACTGTGGGGTTGCCCGTCGCGGACCCTTCGACGATCAAGTTGGATGACAGGAAACTTGTATGTGAATGCTCTTTATCAAGTGTAATTAGAGTGCATACCTTTCAAGTCGGCATGCCTTGCTCTTTGTAGTATTTAATGGTGAATGAAATTGATGCAAATCAGATTTTGGAAAACTAGCAGTTTGTTATTATTTATTTTACTATTTCAATTTTAGTATTTCGTTAGGAGATTACTAGTATGGAGTTATTTAGTTTATTAATTTAGGTTGATCCAATTTCCTATTTTATGTTTTCTTGTCTTACAAGAATTAGGGTTGTTACCTAATTTTTGATTTCCTTTTGAGTTTTAGGGTTGCTGCTAATATAAATAATTAATGTAAGCCTTAGGGCATGGCATTTTTTGAGTATTATTGAATGAAAAAATAGTCTAGAGAGTGTTTTCTCTAAACTATCCAGTTTGTGTTCAATTGTTGCACGTCTTTTCTGTAGTTCATAAGGCGCCCTGCATCAATTGGTATCAGAGCATTGAGTTCCAATCCTGACTATGGCCGGAGGGCGTGCTGGAGGTCGGGGGGGATGAGGTGATCGTACTGCTAGTTTGGAGGACATCTATGAAAGAGATGACGTAGCGCATGAGGCGCGAACAGAGGCGTGATTCCAACAACTAGAACAGAACTTGTCGGATCCAATAGTCGCCTTAACCAACCAAGTTGTTACCCTAGTTGTTGGGGGGAATCCACCTTGCCATCGTTTGTATAATCGGCGGCCTCGTGAGGAGGACGAGAATGCGGAAGGTGAAGCGGCTGAAAACCCTTTTGCTGCAGGGGCTATTGGTGCTGGCAAGGCTGGCAGCGGTGGCTACTTTCAGCCAAGGGGTAGAGGCTGGGAGATCATGGTTGAACACTGTGATCTCCAACAATGAGAATCTAGTTCAAAGATCAACTTTCTTAAGTTCCAGGGAGGTGTGACACCAGAAAAAATCCAAGAGGTTAATATGGTGGACACTACTTTGATTGAGTGGCCATTTACTTCAAAAATTATTTCAGATCCTATTGTGGATAGGAATAAATCGCCAATTTATGATGAAGAACCGTTCATTGATGGTATGAGATAGTTCCTAAGAAAACAGAGGATTCGAGTTCCTTGCCGAATAATATGAATATTTTGGTATTGCACAAGGAATGAAAGGAAAATATTGGGTCGAACGTAATGCATACTAATATTTTTGGAGAGTTAGATCATAGTTCTGAAGATTCAATTTTCAGCTTAATAAATGGTGTCGAAAATGATCCAAATTTTCTATTGGTGGATCCTTTATGGGAGCGTATTAAAGGTCTTGAAAGTAAGATTGATCATTTGACTGCTTATCTCGTGCAAGTTTTGAAGGAAACTATTCCTTTTGTTTTCCAAGATTATTTGAAATTTAGATTCGAGAAGATCAACTTAAAGAATAAGATCGATGCAAACAAGGAAAGGCGAATCAAATTCTCCAACGCCATGGAAACTCGAGGACGAGTTTTTGTCAAGCCCGAGAGAATGACGCAGATTAGATTTTGGAAAACTAGCAGTTTATTATTATTTATTTTACAATTTCAATTTTAGTATTTTGTTAGGAGATTATTAGTATGGAGTTATTTAGTTTATTAATTTAGGTTGATCCAGTTTCCTATTTTATGTTTTCTTGTCTTACAAGAATTAAGGTTGGTACCTAATATTTTATTTCCTTTTGAGTTTTAGGGTTGCTGCTAATGTAAATAATTAATGTAAGCCTTAGGGCACGTTAGTTTTTCAGTATTATTGAATGAAAAAATAGTCTAGAGGGTGTTTTCTCTAAACTATCCATTTTGTGTTTGATTATTGCACGCCTTTTCTGTAGTTCATAAGGCGCTTTGCATCAGAAATCAAGGGATGAGGATCCCATTATTGGAGTCTTGCCGTTTCGTTGATGCTTGCGACCTTGGATTGAATATCAAATGTTGTTTCCCCAAGCGTAGGGCTAGGTATCGTGTAGCATAATAACCGGTAAGACTGGGTCGAATCCACAGGGACCGAACGCACCCGGCGTGAGAGTTGTCTTACAAGTAAAGGTGTAGCCTTGAAGCGGCAAACTTGTTTTGTGATTTGATTGGTGGAATTCTCGTAACTTCGAGAACGACTCGGAAGATTAGAAACGACAAATTAAACTAAGGCAAAGTCTAGGGGATTTTAACAACCATAACTTAGGCTAATTCGTTCCTCTCTTGTTGAGATTAGGATTCTTGTAACCATTTGGCAAACATCTAGGTTGACATCGCTCCAAGCGTCACACGTGAAAAGGAGAATCAACCCTTAACTACGAGAGATCAAAAAGATTAACAAACCTAGACTTTGGTACATAAAATTGATCCTAACTCTTTGAACTAGAAATGGTGTTTGATAAAGTTTAGGGTTCTTGAGCCAATTAGGCAAACTTTTAGATTGACATCGCCCAAAGCGTCACCTGTACCTAGGTGCATTAACCCTCGGCCACGAGAGATCAATGAGATTAACAAACCCAAATTTTGATACATAAAGATGAACCCGTGACTTTATTAAACAAGAAGTGTTTGCAATTTGGCGAGAAGAACGAATTAAACCTAAGTCATGGAGTGCTAATCACCCCATGACCGAGCCTACTTAAACTACTCACCCATTACACTAGTTAACAAGTCTAGAATATAGAAGAAAACTAAAAACATGCTTAATAAACTTAATAATCGATTTTTTATGGTTAATCCTAGGTTTGCCTACCACATTAACTCTTGAGAAAATCACAAACAACAATTACTAACTTGAGTTTAAGAAGGAAATGACAAGAAAAGAGAGAATACAATTTAACCGATAAAAACGTAAACAAACTTGATTTATATAGAGATCCAATGAGTAACTACAACATTAAACAACAAGAAATTAAAGGAAAATGAAGACTTGCTTGATTAATCTAGAGAGATAAAGCTTAACAAGCTATGGAGTTTTTACTAGAAAACTAACTAAGGAGGGAGAGAAAGGAGTAGGGAGAGAGGAGGGTATTTATACTAAAAGCCCTTTACATTGGCTAAATATCCCAAAAACATACTATAAGTGGAAAGTTTCCATAAATGGAAGGTATTAAAGCAACCTAAATCTGTCAAAAATCGCCAGAAACGAGTTTGGATCGATCCGACCCTTCTTTGGATCGATCCAAAGTGGTTTGTTGAAGAATTGATGAAGTTGGATCGATCCAAACCTTCTTTGGATCGATCCAAAAGGCTTTGGTGAAATTTTGATGAAGTTGGATCGATCCAACCTCCCTTTGGATCGATCCAAAATGGACTGGTTAGGCAGATTTTTGACCCAACTTCGCAGGCACGCCCCGGCTTCGTCCAAACTCGGAATGAGGCGATTCTTGAACCGTTGAAAAGCTCTATGAGTCTACTTTCCAACCCAATTAGCCTCATATTCATAGCCTTTGTATCTTGAAAGTAATGAGCCTTTTTCTCTCAGTTGGTCAGATTTTCTCGAGGCTCATAACTCCAAATTTCTTGTTCTTTTGTTCCGGGCCTTCCTTGAACCTTCCAAAGCTTCTTGAATCGATTTCTAAGCTTCGGCGATTGTCCTCCATGGCATTGCGGGTCCTTGGGTACTTCCGGATACAATCGGGGATTATTTAGAGCTTTGGGCACACCTTTTAGCTTCGATTTTCTGAAACTCATAAAAAATACAACTCGTGCAAAATCAGTCGTATAAAGGCACAAAATGCACGTGTGTGCGATCACAACGAGCGAGATAAGCCCGGATATATACAACATTTGGGGCTTATCAGTTGACCATGAACAAGGATCGCTCATAACTAGGATATGGCACCATCGTGGGGTGAAGCAAGATTCTCCTTTGATTTAGCCTTGACGGGCTTTGTAATGGATGCTTGGTCCGACCAACCTGTTGTCTATAAGCCAAGCGACTTCTTGTGTCCAAGCTGAGCGTCCTTGCTATACTCGTGGAGCTTAGTGCATGTGTCCGGTTGAAGGGGTCAGCTTCTGAGTCATCAATTTTGATGATTACGGTTCCTCAAATGATTTTGTTGTAATTACTTAATTTTTGATAGTTGCAGGGTGTAATGACTGAATCGTGGGGCTTACATTGTTGTCATTATGGATGGGTGTAGTCTAGAAGGAATTTACTTGTCATTTGTGTTTTGTATGGTTTATGGAGTGGCCTATTTTGTTTTTTAGGCGTACTAAGAAGTTAGGGCATTTTGCAATTGTGTTTTGTTGCGGTGCTGTGGGTGATTGGATGAAAAAGAAATGCAATAATCTTCAATGAAATTATGAGAATTTATGGGATAAAAGTTGTGGTTTGCTTTATTTTCGGGTGTACGTCTCTTTGTCCTCTAGGAAATCCCATTTTTTGATTAGTGCAGTTGTTTGTTGTGATTTTGTTGACATTATATACGCACAAAGATATATGTTGGACATTGCTGAGAGCATAAAAAGTAAAGTTGTCGTTGTTTAAACAAGTTAACCCTTTTGATGAGTTGGAGTTTCGCAATTTAATACCGGATAAAAAATAGGTCATTCTTGGTTCGGACCTCGTCGCTGAGCCCAGAACCATAACACTTGCACGTGTTTTCTGTATTTATGGAGGAGAGCATCCCCACACGTGGGGGCTAGGTTGGGAGTGTAAATATTAAAGTTATTAATAGCTGCAGTAGATTAGGCTTCGGTTTTTATGCTTTTGTTCAATGGCTTGGTATACATTGTTGGGTCCACTTCCTAACAGCTTAAGCTTTTGGGATAATTGGCAACCTAACAATTTTATCTTTTGATTTCTCACCCTGTTTTCCATTTCCCTTTTTTACCTTTTCTCTTAGGTTTAGCCATGTTAAAGTGGTGATTATCAATCCCCCAAGGGCATTTCAAAAATACATTGATACAAGTATAAGATATATGGTTCTGATAAAAAAAAGTATAAGATATATGGGGGTTAAATTAATTTTCCAACAGTGGAAACATGGAATAATATAACCTTTGCATAATTGTTGCAAGTGACATTTAGGGTACAGAACTGTTCATTATTCACAAACATTTTTACACTAGTCACTGAAATGTTTATACTTTGCATAATATAAGGTAGGATCCACATCCCTCAATCCACTTAAGGAACAATATATCAGGAGCTAAAGCTCGTGTGAATGATAATTATAGGGGTTACAGGTCTACCATGGGACAATGATAACATGTAAGCACACATTTCAATTCTTGTAAGATAGTTCACTTCATGATATAGGCTTGAAGAGATCATATTCACTATCCAAGAGTTACTTACTTTATTCATTTAACGTTTAATTGTATGATTCCCATCCATTCATCCTTGTACCATTTAAATAGATCATATTTTATCTCCAAGAGAGCGTTCATATTGATTTGACAAATGGTTGTATGATGTCCATCCATTTGTCATCAATGTACTAAGCGTCCCTGGTTATTGGATAGGCCAGAAATCTATACCATACAACACATCACGGCTTAAATTCCCCCCTAGTGGCTGCAAAGTTGACCGATAACACAACCTGGTTCAAAACATTCTCTTTAGCAGACATTCCATCCCATGGTACTCTTATGCCTTAGTAATTCATGTATTGAGATATGTAATTCATGTATTGAGATACGACTTCACATTTTAATTATAGATCCCGTAATAAAAGCATGTAACCGATTTTTTTTATAGCTCACCTTAAACCCAAGTATTCACATTAGGCTTCTAATTGTCCATTCTCAGTCTCTTCTCTTGTAGCGTTCAGGATTGTGGTTAGTCGGGGTCCAAGGTCTGCTAGAGTAAAGACCATGAAAAAATCCTGCAGGGATAAAATAACTACCAAACATGCGTGGAATGGTTTACTTAAACATGCTTTCAACCCAGGCTTTTTGCAAAGTTTGACAAGGAAAACAGAATTTTGGAAATGAAATGGTTGCCAAACATGACCTTACAATTTAGCATTTCATGTCCAAGACTGTATCTAAGTGACCATATAAGCATGGAATAGTGTAGAATATGTTTTTTTGATCGGATGGAATGGTGTAGATTGTGGTGGCATTGTCCTTACACATGTCTATATCACTTTCCAGATGCATGCATGTGTGCGTAAAATATAATTATGGACTTGATATTGTTGAGTTTTAAAAAAATCAAGTGAGTTGACAAGATGTATTTCAACATTGATGACATATTTTTGCTTGGCAGGGGAGTCAAAGCAGGCTTTTCTTTCTCATTTCTTGAGATTCTAGTTGGAGGTGAGGTGGATGACAACGAATCAAGTGCTGAGCACGTGTTTAATGCATCTGGTTGTAGAAGCAAGCGGAAAATATGTTTACATCTGAAGAAATTTTTTCGTGGCGCTCGTTACACCTGCCTGCCTTTTCTGAGAAGTATTGAGGGAAAGTATAAAGAGGGGGACATTGTATGTGTTAGTGGTAAGGTGAGTTTGTACACTCGTCTGGTTGAGCTGCTCTCGTAGCTTTTTCTTGTGATTCTAGTACTTTCTTGCTGTTCTAACCATATTGATGTGAATTGTTTTTGCATGTTCTAGTACTAAGGTTGGATTTTTGATGCACTCTACAATGGCGAACATCTCCTTTTGAGTTGTGATTTGCTCTATGTTAGAAAGCCAAAATACGAGTGTTGTGGTTTTTAAATTGATGTTGTATGCTTCTTTTCATTTCTTTTGATAATCAATCTGTATAAGTAGCGGAGTAAGATGGGTGTAGCTCAGATGAGAATGATGGATGGATGTGTGTTAAGACTAGAAAGACAAGATTAGAAATGAAACTTTCTGTGGGAAGGTGAGTGTAGCACCTATAGTGGAGAAGTTGAGAGAAAATAGACTAAGGTCGTTTGGGCATATATACCATAGACGTGTAGATGCAGTAGTTAAGAGAGTTGATAGGATAGTTTTGGGTAGTAATGCTATGGGGAGAGGAAGACCCAAATTGACATTGGATGCTGTAGTGCACAAGGATCTGAGTATACTAAGTCTAAGTGAACATGTAGCCCCTAAAAGAGCTCAATGGAAAAAAAAAAAGGATTCATATAGCCGACCCCAATTGATTGGAGGGACATAAGGCTCGGTTTGGTTATGTGTATTTTGTTTTGGTAATCCTGGAAAATGCTTGTAGAACCCTTACCCTATTCTTGTAATTAGAAACCTGCACCTGTCATCTGAGTTCTCTTGGGGCTGACACTATCCCCCTAAATCAGCAAGTGTGTGGTTTTGCTTTGACTTTGGGCCTTTGGCGCATGTTATTAAAGATATATTTCTTGGTGCAATCACAATGGTGTGCGGCCAACCATATTGTTCCTGATGAACCTGGAAGTTTTGTATATATCATGTTTCACCCTCTCTCCCAACCACTCTCCCAGCTCTTGATTGACAAATAACAACAGCCAGTCAACTATGATGTTCTGTTTGATAGTTATGCTTGGTCACTCTTTGCTCAAGGCTCTTGTGAAGTAATCCTTTTGGTAAGTTACTGTTTGCTTGATCACTGTTTGTTTAAAACCCATGAAGCACCGACACTCCTAGAGGTCACCATATCCGCGTTGGATACTCCTGGGACACATGCCAGAACACGCCACATGGCATGTGGGTCAAATTCAATGCGTAATATTTGTTATGGTGGGACACATGGGGGGCATGCTGGGGACACGACATGGGATTTTTTTAAATCTAAAAGTTTTTCCAGGGTCAAATATTTTCAACTTCAATAGTATAGGGACAATTTGTAATATAAAACATGTATTTGTATAGGCATATATTGCTAAAAATTATTGACAAAAAAAATTGCTGTCTCCCATGTCGTGTCTGTCTCCCCATTTTGAAAATAACCTTGTCCTGTATCTATGTCTGTGTCTGTGTCCGTGTCCCTGTTTGTATCGGTGTTACATAGCTTGCTCACCATGACGGAACCAAAAAAGAGAGCACACGAGGATAGACTAAAAAAAAAAGGCAACACATGGAGGACCGAAAAGATGCAGCACGCGAGGGATGCTATTGGAGAATACCCAGTTGATTTGAGTATGAAATGGGTTTTAACTGGATGTATATGTTGGACCTCTCTAACAGCCAGCTTTAAGCGTTTGAGTTGGAAGAAGTCTTTCTATTTATATATATCGATTTTTATTTTTATGAGCAACGTCTAAGGGGCATATTGGGTTCAAATCATTGTCTTTGTTGGGCTAGTTGATTTCCTGTTGGACCCTTTATTCTCTGCTGGTACAGAAATATGGAGATTTACCCTTATTAGCCACCTATAATGAAAAACTCTTGCCTTTTATTGAGAGGATTATGCCAATCCAAAGTCTGAAGTTTATCTATCCTCCGCCATTGGCTAGAGACGTATATATCTTTTCAGGGTTGGAATTAAGCATCTGATGATATTCCAGTATGTTAGCGCAACTCAATTTAGTCAATGTGTTGAGGCCTGAGGGTTATTGGGACTAGCAAAAGCACATTGGTAACAGGTATGATGCAGATAGGACCTGATCAGAACCACTGTTAAGCTGCTTTTGGTACTGCATTTTGTAAATCGACCAGTTCAGATCCAAGATGAGTTGGCAGCCAATGGGCTATGCCAAGCTGCCAACCGTAAAGTTCGGTTCTCTTTATTTGTTTACGGGTCTACATTGCAACAGCTGAAACAATTAGTGTAGCAATTAGAATGCTTTGGAAATTATATTTCCCAACTTTCTAACTGTCACTCATTCACATCCTGAGTGCGGGGATGATGTAAAATCTGTGATTAACGGAATGAGAATCAGCTATTAGACTACTGTGACTCAGAAGCTATTGTTCTATGGGATTCTGATGTTAGTTTAAAGAAAGACATTTTGCTGTATATTTTCGCTCTTTAATTGTTTCCTAGATCTAACACTGTAGCTCGAGTTTCTGTTCTAGTTAGAAAATTTGGTGTACAGAGACAGATACTATCTAACTGTGGAGAAATCTATACAGTAGGTATTTGAAGTCCTTGGGACCTTCTAATGCGTCATATGTGAGAAATCATGCAACTCTTGGCCCTCAAATAAGTTAATACTTTTCTCATCAAGCCACCTTTTCCCCCAATATTTGTGTGCATATTCTATGGGATGAATGCATTGCCCATAATTTGGTTTTACGCATGTTCTTAACTAGGGATATGATGTTGAACTTTTCGTATTACTTCTGGTTGATACAATTTCTTAACGGTTTTGAGAGGGAAGAAATTTGATGCCTTAATGTTTGATTTGTACAATCATGTCCACACTTCCAATTTGTACGCACCTGCCGCCTGAGGAAATGTTTCTTTGTCTGGCTGTGACTCTTGCTGATTAGTTGTTATACACGGATTCATTCATAAAGTGCGCGCACACACACATGCGCGCACTCTCTCTCTCTCTCTCTCTCATTGTCTCTCTCTTGCCATTCATACAAAGCTTGTACCTAAGTGATTGATTCTGGAGATAGGTGAGGACCATGCGTAAAGATGGCCACTATGAGATGAGAGAATATGATATGGATGTACTTGAAGATGAACAAGATTCATCAGCTCGTGGAGAGGGGAGACCATTCCCTATATACCCTTCTAGAGCAGGCCTCAAACCCAACTTTCTGAAGGACATTATTGCAAGGTTTTTTCTGCTTCCTACGTTATATGATGTGTAAGATTGTTGTAGTATGTGCGCTAGCTTTGTCAGGATCTTCTGGTTCTGATTATATTTTTCACTTACTGCAACCTATTTGGTGGATAACAATGGATATATGCTATCTGTTGCTTCCATCTGTTTTCCTTGTGTGATTGGTGTAAGTTGAGATATGAGCCTGAGGGGGTCCAATTGTTTCCTTTGAGATGGAGTCCAATTGTTTCCTTTGAGATGGATAAAACTCTTACTTTGTTTTGTCTTAAAGTTAATATAAACTGACTCGGAGTGATTTTGTGTCTTTCAGAGCCTTAGAAGCATTGCCCTCCAATGTGGATCCTATTCCTCAAGATGTCACTCAGGATTTAGGACTTCTATGCCTGCGCGATGTGAGTAGGCAAGCATCATAGGATAAAAGATCTTTTTTTTGTGTATTCTGTTCTTTATTCGCCTCTTATTATTCAGGGGAGTTCTTTAACAGAATTAATTTCCTTCCTTTTCTCCATGCATTTTGCTTGTCAAAACAAGAAAGTTAAGGGACCTTGCGTTTTAGTCTAACATAAAAAAACTCATGTACAAATGATCTCTTCTCAATTGGCTAATTCTTCTCAGCATCTGGGTGAAAATTGTTTGTGTTTCTTATATGTTACTGGAGCAAAACCAAAAGAAACAGGCAAGGAAAAGGGCAAAGAAAAGAAAAGAAAAGAAAAGGAAGCAAGGATTGTAAAATTTATTTGCGTGCTAAAAATTTGACCGACTCCTCTATTGCTACTGTATTAAGACGGTTCATTTAGAATTAGAAAGACAGGTTCTTTTTGCCATCCTATTGTAACTACTAACCTTCATTCAGAATGTAAAAAGGCACGAAAAATCTTGTCAAACATCACCTTCATATTCGTTGCCTTTGTAGCCAAAAGAGAAGTGTTATCGGCTATGTATTTCTTAATCTGTGTTTGAATCACAAGCATCTCACTCTAGAAAGTACTTGAGGTAACATAGAGGGACCCCAAAAACTTCAAAGTTGCCTTACAAAATAACTTCAGAAATTTCAAGAACGCTCGACGTTTGTCCAAACATCATTTGGCAGAATGTGCCTCCCTCCGCCAACTTCATGATGTGTGCAGTAAGCTTTAAATTGCTCATCTTCTTTCCCAATCCGGTCAAATGCCTTCTCAAACCTCTCGGCATGCTCCAACATCTTATATGTGGAGTGGTTCTTGGACTCAATCTTACATTTCTCCCCAAACTTTAGAAAGTGTCGTTTCTAGTTGGACTATTCTAGTTAGATTAAGAATATGTGCACAACAATGAAGTTGCAAAAATTTATGCTCCAAAATTGTCCCTTTCTAACCTTTTGTTGCACCCATCAAGAACTTAATGGACTATTCGAACTAGCATTATCAACAGTGAGGGTAAAAATTGATGTAGGCCAACCCGCAAGGGTAGGGATAGTCTAGATGCTACTAATCGCGGATGTCACAGGATGCAACCAAGCCACTCGCTTGATTATAGGAGGAATCACTCACTCCAAGCAAGCCACACTTGCACAATATTTACTAATCAACTCAAATCTCATTTTTCATTCATTTGAACACATAAATATAAATAGGCATCACAAAACATGACTCTTCAAGACTCCTAATGAAACCTACACAATTCTCGACTAGATCCTTCAAATACCTAAACAACCCTTCATTTAGATGCATGGACAATAAATATATATCTAGGAACATGTGTTCAACCCTATCCAACTAAATGCATGTGTAACTAATATTAAAGACCATAAATACGTTGACTAGACAATAAAAAGACATTGACTAGAATTGAAGACACTTAGAATAAGGACACACGTCATCCGCACGGCTGCCTCATATATTGCCACATCACCAAGGCTAAGCTCCTACGTCATACTCCCTTTCTTCAAAAGAACTTGACCTCGAGTTTGAAGCCAAATCCTCCCAAAGCACCTAATCAATCTTCTTTGACGTCCTCAACATTCCCTCTCCTTTTCCTTTTCTTCCCAAATATTCTTCCTCTTAAAGTAAAGACTTCTTTGTGGTCTAATGAAAGTTTCTCTCGCTTACACATTTTACCAGCCTCGATAAGTAACATTTAGGTCCCACTGCCATGGACGACGCAATAAGACATCACATGTGTCCATTGGCATCACATCACACCAAATTTTTTCTTTATACTTGTCTTCAATGGAAAACTCTACAAGGCACCTCTTAGTTACATGGATCACTTGCTCGTGACTCACCCCACGCATTCCATAAGGTTTAGTTGGCAGATTGAGAAAGGTAACCAAATGTTGAGACACGAGCACGGGATTGGGCGGTTTGATTGACCTGTTGGACACCCCTAGCAGGGATACAAGAGGGACACGACAGGGGTTGCTTTTTTTTAAAATTAATGTAATGTATAGATGTTTTTATAGGATTAATGAAAAAATACACCAACAGAAAAAGAATATATAGACAGATGCAAGTTCAATTTTATCATAGGTTACATTGTTTGCATTTTCACCATTATTATTTATTCTACATTTCACATTTTCCACAATTATAGTGCACACAAATATTTCACATTTCCACCTATATTATCACTGAGAGAGAGGGAGAGGGAGGGAGAGAGAGAGAGAGTTCTGAAAGTCGCTAGGCGTTAGTAGGTTTTTTCTTTTAATAAATATTCTCCACCCCATCCCCAAGTTTGAGTAAGTAGACTACCATAAATACTAAATAGAACGAAACATTACATAACATCCCGAATGAAATCATTGGAAACCAAGTACTACTATCAATTAACTGGTCAATCTATTACGCAAAGTTCTAGTTGAAACCAAATAAAACCAAGTAATATCAAATAACTAGTCCTTTACAGAGTTTAGTCCTCAAAATTCAAAATCAAACGAAGTAGTACGAAATTATTAGTCAAACGAAGTAGTACGAAATTACTAGTCAATTGCTCCTCCTCTTCTTCTCCATATCCCTCCAAAACCTCTTGTTGTATATTACCATGACAACTAACCCCTTAAATTTGAAAAATCACGTATTTAACCCCGATTAATCCCCCCTAATCCTGCCTAGCCGCCTAGCTGATTAGTCGCCAACCAATGAAGCAGAGTATCTGATACGGCAAACACCTAAAAATGTAGGTTATGGGTATGCCGACGGTACACCTATACTTTTACATAATTTTTTTATATCTCTAGCATGCTATAGAAAACCGTGGCCCTATTCATTCATGGACATCCCACCTCCACTTATTAAACTTGTACTTTCCGTACTGAATTTGTTTCTCTATTTTGTGTGGGTGCTTCAAATTAGTTATTTTCAAATAAGAAATTGTAGTAAACATAAATAAATGATATGATGTAAGATGGGAGGAAAACAATAGTTATTAATATTAATATTAATAATTAAGTATCTAGTACATAAAAAAAATGAAAAAAGAGATCAGGCATACCGATATCGTACCGATCTCATATCCATGGCGTACCGGTGCCGTACCCGGATACCAAAACATACCGATATGTTTTGGACGTGTTAGAGCTTGTCCCACATTGGTTAATTATAACCTCCGAGTCTAGTATATGAGCCTGGGCAGCCTCTCCACTCATTGCCAATTGGTTTTGAGTTGGATGCTTTAACATGGTATCAGAGCTAGGCCTTGGAGGATTTTGGACAAGACTCTCTTGGTTATTGCCCCGTTGTTTGTGCCATAAGTGCACCTTGTTTCGTTGTGATCCCAATGTTGTGGATCCATTGTTTAACTCTCCACGTGCGGATCAGGGGTCGCACGTGCGGGGGAGTGTTAGAGCTTGTCCCACATTGGTTAATTATAACCTCCGAGTCTAGTATATGAGCCTGGGCAGCCTCTCCACTCATTGCCAATTGGTTTTGAGTTGGATGCTTTAACAGGACGTACCGGGCACGTATTTTTCCGTACAGGAACTGTACCCGTTACTTGTACGGCAACATTTTGGAGTACCCGTCAACGTTGCTGATTCATCCAGACTAACGGGCGACTAATCGTCTCGACCCCTGATTCAATGTTAAGGCCCCTCGTTGAGGTGTCTGTCCATTGCCTGGCACCTAGGCTGATTTTTAGAACACCAGGGAGGCGGTAATTGTGGTTTCACTGCACTCAAAACTTGTGATTCAATAATTTAAAACTCACTGAAAATGCTTTTAAAATTGCATTTTTGTCCTAAAGTCTCCGGAAAGTGTGTTGAGCATGTTCTTGAGGTGTCCATGCACTTGGGAGAGTGTCCAGAAAAACAAGTCGGACACTTTGAAATTGGGAGTAGGAAACTTGTCTGGAATGAGTCCGACCTTGTCAGTCCAACTGAAAATAAAGCGAAAAAAAAAAAAAAAATTCGGACACTTCGACATTTGCAAGTCAATACAAGCATTCTGACCATCAGGCAATATTTTTTTGTGTATATGTGATGTATGTATTTGTAGAATTGTTAGTACTTTTTTTGTGGAGATGAAAATGGCGTTTGTTAACAATGCAGGCTTATTTTGGTATCCACCAACCAAAAAATTTGAGTGAGGCTGATTTAGCTCGCAAAAGGCTTGTATTTGACGAGTTCTTTTATCTTCAGGTGATTATATTTTTTTGCAATGCAATTGTTCTCGTATTCTATTTTAAGGTAATATGGTTCTAAAGTATTATGTTTCTAAAGTATTTGTATCCTCTGTCAGTTCAAGTCTTATCCTTCAGTTTGTGGTTGTTAAATGACGTCATATTTTATTTTTCCACTTCATTGGACCCAATTGAGGTCTCATTTTCAGTGCCAAATGCTGCCTGCTGTCATGATTTTTTGTTTTCCTTGCAGTAAGGTGGTTCTCACGTTCTTTGAAGTTCATTTTGGTCTGAGTAGTTTGTGGTGATCAGTGATCACAGAGTTGAACCAGAATAAAATTAGATATTATGGAGCGTATATTTGTTTGCTAATATCTTCTTAATGTCTTTGGTATATTTATAGCATGTTGCAATGCTCTTGTGGAAAATATAGATTACGACATTATAACATTTCATCATGTTCCAATTCAAGCAAATTCAATGCATCAGATTGTGATATCTAATAAGCTAAGCCTTTCGTCATTGAAGTTTAATATACAAAGCTAGTCTAGCTGCGTGTGTTCTTGATATTATGAAGCTTCCTTTTTTTTTCCTTTTTTTGGGTAAAGACATTTGGACCCAAGGGCTGGAGGCGGTGCGGTTCATTTAGCTTCGTGCCAACCGTGCTTCGTGCCGTGCCCGTGCCAGCCCGGCCCATTTGATACCTCTACCAATGGCTTATCTTTGTCACATCAAAGAATTGCCCATCTTAGCTCTCAACTTATTAGAAGGTCATTCTAACGATGAAGCATTCGCCTCATTGATAGGAAACCAGCCAAGGCCCACAATCCCTATTCCCATCCCACTCTCTGAAGTGAACCACCTTGAATTCAACGTAAGAATTTCACTAACATTTCGATCCTCCCTCTCCACAACCCTCCCTTTTCTCGTCAAGTCTCAATCCTTAAGTTATTCATTTTTTTGGCTATGTTTCTTCTCTTTCACTTTGCTTACATTGATTGTACCCATTTAGGCATAAAGATGTTGCAAGGTCTTGGATAGAACTCAACACCAAATGCTAGCTATGAAGTGAACGTGCTCTGACACTTCTGTATTGCATATCACTTCTGTAACCAGGATTTGTGGAGCTTTACTTTACACCCTCCTTCACGCACAATGTGCTCACTCGTTAATCGCAGGCTCGCAGAACCTTTCATTTGCAGGCAGTGGACATGCACCCTACCCCTCCCTAGCGTATTCGGAATTTCATAATATTATATGGTTATGGATAGAATGCAAAACTAATAACAACTCTTAGGTGAGGGTGCCCTTGGTATGTCACTTTATACCCAATGCAGTTACAGAGAATTTATTTATTTTTGCTTTTGTGACCGTTTTATTGGTTCATTTAAGTTGTCATTGCTTGATGTGCTTTGCTATTACACAAGTCCTTCCAATGGGGGGCATCTTTTGAGTCCGAAATGTGAATTGCACATCATGTAAGACTCCTTCGTTCAACTGTATTTTGCTGCCTTTTCCATGCATTGGATACATATAATACATTGCTTGTAATTGCTGACCATCCGATTTATTTTCCTTTGTCAGTTAGCCCGTTTATTTCAAATGCTTGAAAGCCTTGGCACACAAGTAGAGAAGGATGTATTGTTGGATAAGTATAGGAAGCCTGAAGTGAATGCTGTATTTACGGAGGAATGGTCTAGTCTCACGAAGGAACTTTTGAAGGTTCTTCCATTTTCACTTACACCCAGTCAGCTAAGTGCTGTTTCGGAGATTATATGGGATATCAAGCGGCCACTTCCCATGAACCGACTTTTGCAGGTCTTTGATATAGATTTTATTCCGTTAACAGAAGGTTCTTATCATTTTGTAGTTTATATCTAACCAACGGGGTCTTGTTAAGCAAATTGACCTTCTACTGTTATCCAGTTTTAATTTGTGTTTGAATTTTGTCTTCTTTGTTCTTTCTTGGGTTCAAATTTCCTAGTACGTTTTTTTTTTCTTTGCTGTGTTTGTTATTGGGCACTCTGTGTGTCACAATCCTGGGTCTTATTTACTCTTTTCTTAATCTGAATACACTTTTATGGTGTGCAGTTGGAACATATCAATGTAGAGTAATTGGTGAAGTGCCTTGGTTGACCACTAGAACATGTACTTCCGATGTTTAGAGCATTGGGGCATGGCATTGTATGAATAGAAGGTTTTTGTTAGAAAATTATTCTTCCAATTTGTTTCTTCTCAAGGTGAACTAGCAGGTGTTAGTTGCACATTACTTGTATTGGACAGAGATTGGATACATGAATTGAGTTTTGCTAATGTGGGGTGCAAAATGTTAAGTTATGTTGAGTTAAGGTTCAATTTGTTATGTATTCTGTTCATAGGGGTAGTTTAGTCATGTATATGTTAGTCTTGTATATCTCTGTGTAGTGACCCATTTCTTTGAGTAATGAGAAAAACCTTTGATCTCTCTTTCTCTCTCTACATTGTAACATGGTATCAGAGCCATGGTCTCAATCGATTTGGCCTTGTAGAGGAAGAGAACGAAGGTAACTGTTGATAATCGATCTCCATAGTTGAGAGACTTCAGTTGTCTGTTACGCTGTTCACCACTGAATATCGTCAGAAACTACTGGGTTTTGTTCGATATTGGTGTTTTACTCTCCGGCGAGCCTCGTCGACGGCTGTTCATACTCCGGCGACCTCTGTTGAGCTCCGGAGACTTTCGTACAGGTGGAATTTGGGTCGTTTTTGATCGATCTAGGTGAGATTTCTTGAGCGTACCTACTTAGAGTGGTCGGGGAGGAGCTTTGAGCACAGAGTTTTGTTGCTCTTGTCAAGTGGTTGGTGGAAGGTCGCCGGACGACGTCGGAGGAAGCTGCACACGCCGGTTGAAGGCGGCGCGTGCATATCGCATTAGATCTAGACGCAGGCGTGAAGTACACGCGCGTCAGTCTCTCAGTCAAACGGGTTGCGTGAGTCAAAGGGTCCAGGCGACGGGTCAAAGGGGGTCAGCGGCTAGGAAAAGGTCAAAAAAAGCTCATCTGGAGGGTTTAGCGGCTATAAAAAGGGCCCAAAAGCTCATCTGGAGGGTTCTAGAGGGCCTAGGAAGGTTCAGGGACCCATTTGGACCAATTTTGACCACTTTTGGGAGGTCCGACACTTGTTCCTAACTAATTTTGACGTTCCGGATCCATTCGCGAGGTCGGTTTAAGGTGATTTGAAATGGAAATTGTTGGTACAATGGAGGCTTTCAAAACTACTCAAGTTGGTGGTCTTTTTTTTTTTGGTAAGTTAATTTTCATTAAGAAACAAACCAGGCAAACAAGACCAAAGGGAAACCCTTCCAGTCCATACATAGCTAGTTACTAACTAGCTAGCAGAGAAAAAACATGTGTAATAGGCCAACTATGATCCTACAAATAAAAAACAGAAACCGGAATTCTCCAAGCATCGCAAAGCAGACGATTCTCATCAGATTTTTTAACCCTTCTCCAAGAGATAAAATAGGCTCGCAAATCTGATGTAATCCTCGAAATAAGGTCATTAAGACCAAGATTCCGCCCCTTGAAAGTCCTTCCATTTTCTCTCACGCCAAATATGATACACCACAGCTGCAAGTGACAGTTTGTAGATGGTGTTTTTCATACTAGATCCTCCAGAGTGTTGAGCTATCCAAGCTACCTCATCCCTCAGCTTGAGCCCATGTCGGTTTAATCCATTGATATGAAGGAAATGAGACCAAATTCGAGAAGCATATTGGCAACCAAAAAAGAGGTGGTCATGTGATTCATGGCCAGCTCCACACAATGTACACACATCATCAGAGGTGACCCCCCAAGCTAGGAGTCTATCCTTGGTCGATGGCCTTCCTAGCAAAGCAATCCACAAGATAATGGCCCATCTAGGCACAGAGCGAGGAAACCAAATGGCTTTATGCCAAGGCATTACTGGAACCTTAGTTCTAATAGCTTCCGATGCAGTTTTGGTGGAAAAAATGCCACTAGGGTGCAAGTTCCACTTAACTGAGTCAGCAACATGAACATTAGGCATCAAAGTGGCTGGGGTATTGGCTATAATGTCTTGTGTGATGAAGCTACGAGAATGAGGCCAATGCCAACCTCCATCAACTATAATATGCTAATGCCTATTGGCTCGGCTTGACGCTCCTTCTACCATTGCTTCTACTTCCACTGCCTCTGATTTCTTTACTCACAAAGAGATATATGCTAATGCCTCTACTTCCACTTCCACTGCATCTTTTCCGTGGATCATAGATTCTGGTGCCACAGATCATATGACAAGTTGTTCGTCTTTTTTTGATTCCTGCTCTACTTGTTCTGGTCAGGATAAGGTTAGAGTAGCTGATGGCTCTTTATTTGCTATTTCGGGGAAAGGTTCTATTCGTTGTTCTCCAACCATTCCTCTTTCTTTAGTTCTTCATGTTCCAAATTTTTCTACTGACCTTCTATCTGTTAGTAGTCTCACCCAATCCTTAAATTGCTCCGTAACATTTTTTTCCTACACATTGTGTCTTTCAGGAACTAGATACGGGGAAGACGATTGGCAGTGGTAAAGCTCATGGGGGCCTTTATTTTTTGGGGTCTGCAACTAATCCAGTTTGTCCACCTTTGTCATGTGATCAAGCTCTTGCTGCAGATACGGGTTCTGCTCTTCCCTTGTTACATCAATGGCATCGTAGATTGGGTCATCCATCTTTTGGAATTCTAGAAAAACTGTTCCCTAGTTTGGCTAAGCAATGTTCTCGAAGTCAGTTCATGTGTGAAGCTTGTGAGCTTGCGAAACATATGTGCTCATTTTATGCTCCTGTCAGTCACAGAGTGATTCACCATTTATGGTTATTCATTCGGATGTTTGGGGTCCTTCTCCTGTCACATTTCTATCTGGTTATCGCTAGTTTGTCACCTTTATTGACTGTTATTCTCGTGCCACCTGGGTGTATTTATTAAAGGCAAAAAATGAGGTTTTTTCGTGCTTTAAATCTTTTCACCAAATGGTGCGTACTCAATTTGATGCTAATGTTAAAGTACTTCTTAGTGATAATGGGACTGAGTATATGGATGGGACTTTTCGGGCATATCTTAATGAGTTTGGTATTCTTTTTCAGACTTCTTGTGTTGATACTCCACAACAAAATGGAGTTGCCGAGCGCAAGAATCGCCATCTTGCTGAGGTTGCCCGCTCTCTATTGTTCACTATGAATGTCCCTAAACATTTTTGGGGCGAAGCTGTCCTTACTGCAGCTTTTCTTATCAATCGCATGCCATCTAGCGTTCTTCAGTTCCAAACTCCTATTAAGTTTCTCTTAGGTTGTTCTTGGGTCTTATCTCTTCCACCCAAAGTCTTTGGTTGTGTGTGTTTTGTTCATGCTCCTAAGCACCCAGGTGGTAAGCTGGATCCCAAAGCCCGCAAGTGTATTTTCCTTGCTATTCTCCCACTCAGAAGGGTTATAAATGCTATGACCCGCACTCTCGCAAAACATATGTCTCCATGGATGTTACCTTTTGGGAAACAGAATCCTTTTATCCTTTGACCACTTCATCTCTTCAGGGGGAGAATGATAGACAGGAAGAGATGTTGACATATTATACTCCTGAGTCGTGGTCTTACCCTTTACCTTGTCATAGTGAGGGGGAGAAACAGAAATCTGTGCAAGAAACTTTACTTGTAGAAAGAGTGGAACGTGATGTTGATGGAAGACTGGATAGGCCAAATCTGCAGACTTTTTCTCGAAGGAATAAAGGCAAGTCTACATGTGCAGTACCACTTTGCCAATCTCCATCACCTATTCCAGTTTCGGACTCTTCAGCTGACTCATCTAGTAATGATTCTCTTCCTACTGTTGTTGATAATCTTAATGCTCCTATTGCTCTTAGAGAGGGAGTTAGATCATGCACTCAACATCACATCTCCCAGTTTGTTTCTTATAACCGTTTATCTCTTTCGCATAGTGCTTTTGTTTCGTCTCTTTCTTCTATATCTATTCCACAGAATTGGCATGATGCATTCATGATACCTAAGTGGAAATGAGCTATGGTAGAGGAGATGACGGCTTTGAAAAAGAATGGCACTTGGGAGCTAGTATCACTTCCAAGAGGGAAGAAACCCGTGGGGTGCAAATAGGTGTTCACTGTGAAACACAAAGCTGATGGGACAGTTGAGAGATACAAGGCAAAACTTGTTGCCAAGGGCTACACACAAACCTATGGTATTGACTACGAGAAGACGTTTGCCCCTGTAGAGAAGATGAACTCTGTGCGAGTTCTACTCTTTTGTGCTGCCAATTTAAATTGGCCTTTTCACCAGTTTGATGTGAAGAATGCATTCCTCCATGGTGAATTAGAGGAGGAGGTGTACATGGCAATGCCACCGGGTTTTTCTTCATCTCAGACCGAGGGAAGGGTGTGTAGATTGAAGAAGGCACTCTATGGATTGAAGCAATCTCCTAGAGCATGGTTTGACAGGTTTCTCAAAGCCATGTTGAGATTTGGATACAAGCAAAGTCATGCTGACCATACTATGTTCATCAAAAGAAGTAATGGTAAGATTGCCATTCTTATTGTTTATGTGGATGACATAATCATGACAGGTGATGATGTGAATGAGATTGTTAGTCTTAAAGCTCTTCTTGCTCAAGAGTTTGAGATTAAGGATTTGGGGTCTATGAAGTACTTTCTTGGAATGGAGGTGGCTAGATCTGACAAAGGAATTTTTATCTCTCAAAGGAAGTACATTCTTGATCTCTTGGAAGAAACTGGTACGTTGGGATGTAAGCCAGTCGATTCTCCCATTGAGGCCAACCATCATCTTGGTAGCAATGTGGGGGAGCTTACAGAAAAGGAGAGATATCAGAGACTTGTGGGTCGCTTGATATACTTATCTCACACTAGACGAGATATTTCCTATGCTGTGGGGGTTGTGAGCCAGTTCATGCATGAACCTCGTACTAGTCATCTTGATGCAGTTTATCGCATCTTGAGGTATCTTAAATCTGCCCCAGGTAAAGGAATTTTGTTCTCTAATCATGGTCACTTGAGATTGGAAGCTTTCACTGATGCAGACTGGGCAGGTTCTATTGATGATAGGCGTTCTACTTCCGGCTATTGCACCTTCCTTGGAGGGAATTTGATTACATGGAGGAGTAAGAAGCAGTCTGTCGTAGCTAGATCTAGTGCAGAGGCTGAGTACAGAGCTATGGCTCATGGTGTTTGTGAACTTTTATGACTCCAAACTTTCTTGCGTGATTTGGGATTTCATGATCGTGGTCCTATGAAGCTCTACTGTGATAACAATGCAGCCATAAACATTGCTCATAATCCTGTTCAACGTGATTGAACAAAGCATATTGAGATTGATAGGCATTTCATCAAGGAGAAACTGAGCAACGGTTTGATATGCATGCCTTTTGTGAGATCCGAAGATCAATTGGCTGATGTATTTACTAAGGGTCTTAGTAGTAAAAGTTTTCATCCCATTGTATTCAAGTTGGGCTTGATAGATATCTTTTCACCAACTTGAGGGGGAGTGTTAAGTTATGTTGAGTTAAGGTTCAATTTGTTATGTATTCTGTTCATAGGGGTAGTTTAGTCATGTATATGTTAGTCTTGTATATCTCTGTGTAGTGACCCATTTCTTTGAGTAATGAGAAAAACCTTTGCTCTCTCTTTCTCTCTCTACATCCTAACACAAAAACTCCAAACTATATTCCTAAATCTACTTTTTCTTTTTATACAATCTAAGTTCTCTTTAGTGAAACTGAAAAAATTGATTAAAATCATCACAACTCAACTACTTGTGAGAGGGTTGACGAAACTTATTCACACTGTCAGTATCTGTTTATCTGATTTAGATTCAGCAATATTTAGCCTCTATGTTTGTTATTTTGTACTGTGATTTAAATTGTATACCTAGGAACAGTGGTTTTGTATTGTGAATTAGGCTCCATGTAAAAAAAAAGAAAGAAAGAAAAGAAGATAGGAGCAAAGAAAAGCAAGAAGTCAGAGAAAGAGTGTAGAATGTTTTGATCTTTGACTGCGGTTTATCCTATTTCAGTTGTACGTGTAAGATGTTCTAAAACTACTAACTTTTAACCCCTCTTATTCTTAACCCTAACAGCTTGCTTTAATCTCCTCTTCTATTGAGCACATGATATAGCAATTAACGTAGTCAATGTTAAAGCATCTAACTCAAAACTAATTGGCAACGAGTGGAGTGGCTGCCAAGCTCATATACTAGTTTTGGATGTTATAATTAACAAATGTGGGACAAGCTCTAACATTCAGGATGACTAGGTCCAAGTTATCCATTCTGTTAGAATAGCTTTTGTCCCATATTGCCTAGCTACATATTTTATTCACCTCTCTCATAATATAAATAAAAGTCTTCTGTGTTTGGGTTCGTTAACACCCGACACTTCTTTCTCTCTCAAACCACACATTCTATAACCTTCTTACTTTATCTTCTAAAAAAAGTCAGCGTTTGATCTTTGTAATGGCATGATTTTTTGGAGGATCAAAGTTTTTCGTCATAATTTGACGTCATTTTTCACATTGTAAGACAGATCTCTTTGGGAGACATGAGGAATGGTTGAAACCATTATCACGCTGAAGATTGATGTGCTTCTAACACAACTGAAATTCGATGTCCTGTCATCTGAAATGTTGTATTTATTTTTGAAGGTGAAAATATGTTGTATTTTAAAAGATCTTAAGTTTGTTTATTCTCAGGGCGATGTCGGGTGTGGGAAGACTGTGGTAGCTTTTTTGGCATGTATGGAGGTTATTGGTGCAGGTTATCAGGTATGACCACATGGATTCATTGTTGGATGGTGGTGATTGTCATTGATAAATTTCTGTATGGTGTTTTAGTCTAGCAACTTTTCAATCGTGCTCCAGAAATAGATATTCTATAAAAGGGGATTGATTGATTACTTGTTTTTTTCAAGGCGGCTTTTATGGTTCCAACTGAGTTGCTTGCTGTCCAGCACTATCAGCACCTTCTTGATTTGCTTGAAAAGATGGAGCAGGTTGATTGTAAGCCTTCTGTAGCTTTGCTAACGGGCTCAACCTCGGCAAAACAATCACGTCTCATTCGTGAGGCATGTATTTCTTTTCTTGTTGAATGTGAGGCTTGTACAATAGGAATGCTGCAGCTATGGACAGTGCATGTTAAATATTTTTATCTTTGCTCTTATTTGTTATCAGGGTCTTCAGACTGGAGATATCTCCTTGGTCTTTGGTACTCACAGTTTGATAGCAGATAAAGTTGAATTCTCAGCTTTACGCATCGCAGTGGTAGATGAGCAACATCGTTTTGGGGTGATCCAGAGAGGAAGGTTCAACAGCAAGGTGACTAACTTGAACTTCAAGATGATAGTATACAGGCTCGAACAAGTCTTTCCTCACTCTTCAACCTGTTAATCGACCACATTTTATCAAGTATCAGTTTTTTCTCCCGGATGTGACTTTTATCTCAGTCAACCTGATTGTTGAAAATGTTGCATTAATCAACAGATTGTTAGTTGGCACGATGCGTAAAAAGTATCCAGGAGATGTTCAACCGTACAGAGCATAGTGGATGGGCTCTAGTTGGGTTATTTTGTTTGGAGTACAGTATTTTGTTTTGGGTGTCTTAGTTGTTGGCTCCAAGGTGTGGTTTTCCCGTATGGTCCATTTGTTAGTGGGATAAATTTTGGGGGGGTATGGGGGGATGTGGTATAAGGAGGGTTATCACTTCTACGGGGTTTCTTTGGGTAACAAGCATTTGGATGGATAATGGAATTTGTGTAAATAATAGCACCATTTCATAATTAACAAGGGCATTTCCGCTTAATAATAGCATCATTTCGTACTTAATGAGGGCATTTTTGGTAATGAAGCAAGATAGAGGGTCCACAATTACGAAGTTGAGATAGTTTTGTGTAATTTGAGATAGTTACAAAGTGGAACATGTGGTTTCTCACATGTTCTAGTGACATGTCGTAAACATCAGGACACATGGCTTCTAGACTCTGGTTAGACTGTAGTTCAAATGGAAAACATCCTGATCTCTTTTTATTAGTTGGTCAATTTGCAACAAAGTGAAATGTGATAAAGGCATTTTCATTGTGAATGGTTCCAAGTCCGTGTTAGTCTGCGCATGAAATCTTCAATTTGATAATATTTTTACAGATGCTATGATAATCATATGTTAGCATCCATAGGTGATGCAGGCTCAGACCCGCAAGGATAGGGATAGTCCTGGGATGTCACTCAATGCTACTATTCGCGGATGTCACTCGACGCGACCAAGCCACACTTAATTAGAGGAGCAGGCACTCACTCCAAGCAAGACACACTTGCACAGTATTTAATAATTAACTCAACTCTACTTTTCATTTCATTAGATCACCTATGTATAGGCATAACAGGAGATTACAATTTCACAATTTCCAACAAGACCTTTCAAATATCTAGACCACTATTAAAACAAATACACAACTTACTAGATAGTCAAGACATAACTTTAAATACAAAATTACTAGGCTAATAAATACTAATACCAGAAACTAAAAGACGTTGACTAGAAATTTAAATTATGTAACTAATGACTCCTCAATATGATGCTTCTGTATCAATAGGTATAATTTGTTCTTGCATATTCTTATTTTGGTTGAATCCTTTCCACATATGTATCTTGTAATTTTGTAAAGGCGTGTCCTAATATCATCATTGCCTTGATATCCTTGACCTTCATACATATGTTGTCGATTGGCACTATATATTTTTAAACTATCCACGGAGAGGGAAACTCTGCTCTTAAACTATTCTATCTTCTCATCATTACCACTAAAAAACAGATGTATGATGTCTTTAAGCTTTCTATTTACAATATTATCATTTGTTTTGTTGTCACTTTCCTGTTTTGCGTCCCGGTAGAAATTTTTGTTAAGGCTTATCAATTTCTGTCATAGATTAATGCCTCCAAGCTGTGATCCTTTTTCATAGATTACTAAGATGACTATCTGTTTATTTGCTGACAAGCTGCAATCCAACCACCCTGCACTACTCCCTTCTTTCCCATCCGGGATCAACACATGCTTAGTTATCTATATGAATGGATATTATTGATTCTGCTGTAAAGGTGGCCCATTAGTTTCATTTTGCTTAAGCTTCTTGCTTCCTCATAACTTTGGCTGAAAATAAGGCTCTGGTCTTTGGGACTTGTGATTTCCTTTCTGAATTTATTCTGTACTAACACGACCTGATTGAAGCTTCTTCCCCTGCAGTTATATTATAACTCTATAAGTTCAAAAATGGCTGCGAGCAATTCTGATGGCCCTTTGAATAGTAATGTCTGTATGGCCCCTCATGTTCTTGCTATGTCGGCCACTCCAATCCCAAGGTCGCTTGCGCTGGCTTTGTTTGGGGACATGTCCCTGACACAAGTATGTTTAAGTGCACTTCTTGCTTTATTGTTGTTGTATGCTATTCGAGGATAACGATCACCTAAGGGATCCCTTATTAAAATTTGGTGTGGACCTGACCTTTCTGAGCCAAATTTTGATGATCCGAACCGCTCAATGTTTTTAAAATGCATTTTTAAGGGCCTACGTGAGGATTCGTCAAAAAAAAAAAAAAACCCGGAAGGGCTTGATCCAAACAGTTTTCGATAAAACTGTACATATGGCTCAGAAAGTTGAAAAAAGGCTAGGTCCGCACCAAATTTTAAATAAGGGATCCCTTAGGTGATCATGATCCTGCTATTCGATTCCTTGTTTGAACAACTGTTCAGTAATCTTCAAAGAGAAATTTTGAGCAATGGTAGAAAAACCAAGTTTTGGTATGCCAGGAGATAATTAGTTACCAATCAAAACAAATTGGGACCCTTCATACATCAGACTGGGCTCATTCTTTATCTCTGGACTTTATCCAACCTTTTTTGTTTTCTGTTGTGATGCTTAGCGAGGGTTTTTGGAATTATCGATTTGGAGACAGCTTTTAGTTTTCTAGTCATCCTTTGTCAAATTAATTTGTTTTTGTTCCATGAACTTTGGTCTCTCTCTCTCTCTCTCTCTCTCATCTTTTCCTTTGTTCTAACTTCTATATAATTATGGGAAAAGGCTTGAGAAGGTACTACTCTCTTATCCTAGATCTGAAAGCTTCAATGCACAGCTAAATTCTCGCGCGCTTAATGTTCGTCTCCAGACTCTCTGGCTTTTTTTCGTTTCTTCTTTATGCCTAGTGTTGAGCACAAAGCGGTTTTGGATTATGGTTGAAAAGATAACTTTTAGGTTTTACTGATCGTGCGCTTGAGAGAACTTCAATCCAGCTTGGATTGGCATATGGTAATGCCGCGGTTACTTCATACTGATGGGATTTTTTTTTTTCAAATGACAGATAACTGGTTTACCACCTGGTAGACAACCAGTTGAAACTTACATCATTGAAGGGAATGAAAGAGGCTTTGAGAAGGTCTACCAGGTGAATGTTCCTTCATCTTATATACTACTGTTCTTTCTTGGTGAATACTTGGGTTTGATAATATTTCTTGGAATTGAGGTGAAAAGCATATGTGAAACACTCTGTTCCCAGAGCATTTTGTGATGACATGCTTGTAGGAAACCTATATGAGGAGGTGGCGGCAAAGGAAGAGGGGTAATGGAAGCAGGAGACCACAGACTTTTGGACCCATTAGAATTTAGATAGAGTATGAATCGTCCTCTAGAAGAGCCACTAGAAGGTGCTCGGAGCAACAATCTTACAATCTTTGTAACAAAGTACATGAGAGCTAGAGGAAACCAATCTCGAAATAGAAACTTTCAACACAGATCACCTGAAAATCTAACTACGCTAGACTCAACAAAGATTAAATAGCTTTGTACCCCAATTTAAGGTATCCCCAAATGTGCCACCAGACGAGTCTCAGACATATGAGCATGGGAATGCACAGTACCACTCCCACCAGAACGCCCCCTCGTAGGACAAAGGGCAACTTCCAGCAGTGCTGTAATCGAAACCCTAACCTTGCAGAAACTCCAGAATTGACAGGAAACCTTGCCAAAACCCTAGATTTGCTGTAAAATCTCACCATAGACATCATTCAACTCGTTTTTCTCAAATCTCTGGAAAATCGAAGCCCGAAATATTGATTTTAGATTCTTGTAGATTCTGTTCATAGCTGTGATTTTCTATTCGAATAAAATGATTTTGTATTATATTCGAACTATTTTGCCTATAATTGAACCGATCTTGCTGTCGCGACCCTTGTTTCTTTAGATCCAGCCCTAAAAGTGAGGCCTAAACCTATGGATTGGGGTTTGCGATAACTATTCGAGCTGATTCGAAGCTCGTGCTTGCTGTTTCAAGCACTAATCGCCCATTAACAGATCAGTCCCAAGTCTGTTTGCCTCTATTTTTGTTCAAAAATTGCTAAAATCAGGTTAATTATTTGGCTTGAAATTTTTGATTCAGGTTCATTTTGTTTTGAATTTGTTGCAATATTTTTGGGATTTGTTGCGGTTAGAGTCGATTTTTGCTTTTTGTGCATTGGTGATGCTCTGGATTTCAAATGGAAGAAGTAATGTATTGCGTGCAGAAATTGAAAAGGGATTTTTGATTTTTGCTTTTTGCTTTTTGTGCATTGGGTACTGGTACCATTACTGTATCTTCCCTCAAAACTCACACGGCAGCAGGTAACGACCGACAAATCACTGCTATCACCAGACTTGGGACGGATAGATTTGTTATCTCCTTGAGTAGGCGCTTGCTCTCCTCCTGATGACCACGTGCATAAATCCTTCATCAGATTTGAAAATGGGACTCACCCTAGAACCTGACCTGGGATTGAATCTGATCATACATATTATGACCGAGAAATATAAACCTGCTAAAGTCTCCACCCTTTGCTGAAAGGTAGCTCCATCCTTAGTGCATGATTATAAACACTTTGATGACAATCAAGCTCCTGCCACAAACTACTCAATTCAGCAAGTGACTTGTCCTCTGAATTTGCTTCATGAATCTTCCCTGTGCACGATACCAGGAAATCATGTAATCTATTGTGCACTTGTCTGCTCTAATGACAACAAAATCCAGCATCAATCAAGTGAAAATAAACAAAAGAAAGATGAAGCCACATGCCCGAAATACATGAACCACCTCTTTGGAGGCTCAAAACTTTTCCAATGTCAAGAATAGAAGCTGTGTGATGCTTCTACAACCCTAGTCGGCACCCACGGGTCCATTTCAAGCAAGGATCTGCTCCAAACCAGCTACGGTCAACAATTTCCAAAAAATAACTTTACAATTCCATAACCATAGAGAAATATAAAAACCCATGACAGTTTCTGATGAACTTGAAACAATTTATCTAGACAACAGAAGTCTTCTTACAGATCCGGAAGGAAACTAAAGAGAGACTGAACATTAAATCAGGGACTCTAAAAGTAACTTGAGCAACAATAGGTCAATGCTCCAATACTAGGTTATATTTCAAATGGAGACAAGAAGAGAAAACGATGTTTAGAAAGGAGAGGAGAGAATTACTTTGGGTTCTCTTTCTCACCGGTGTTTCTTTTATATTAAAAAAGAACCAAGGTGTTATCAGTTGACACCTCTCTCTATATATTGTGCCAACATCAGTGCAGAAAATTGAGCTTTTCCAAGTGGTAATCGTAGTAAGTTCATCTTTGTTTCACCTCTCTCCCTTCCCATGAACTTCTCTAATCTGAATTGTTTTGACAGATGATTACAGACGAGGTAGAAGCAGGAGGAAGAGTATATTTGGTGTATCCAGTCATTGGGCAATCTGAGCAGTTGCCTCAGCTTCATGCGGCTTCAGCTGAATTTGAAGCTATGTCTAGTAGGTTTGAAAGTTACAACTGCGGGTTGTTACATGGGAAAATGAAAAGTAATGAGAAAGATGAGGCATTGAGACGGTTTAGGACTGGAGAAACACGCATTCTTCTTTCAACTCAAGTAATTGAGATTGGTGTTGATGTTCCAGAGGCATCCATGATGGTTGTCATGAATGCTGAGAGATTTGGAATAGCTCAATTACACCAACTAAGAGGGCGAGTTGGGCGCGGAGCCAGGAAGTCTAAGTGTATTTTAACTGCATCTACAGCTGGTAGCCTATGTCGGTTGAAGGTGCTGGAGAAGTCATCGGATGGCTTTTATCTAGCAAATATGGACCTTCTTCAGCGTGGACCTGGTGACTTGCTCGGTAAGAAGCAGTCTGGGCACCTTCCAGAATTTCCTATTGCCAGGTTGGAGATAGACGGAAATATTATACAAGAAGCACATCTTGCTGCCCTGGTAAATATGATTTTTCTTGAACTGCTTTTCCTTAGAAACCTTTTCTTGTTTAATCTTTAGATGAGTGTCGTGGATAAAATATGTGTATTTGTGTGCATACACTTTTTTGGTGTGGAGTACCACTGAAACCAGTGGGATATTTTTGTGGGTATCCACTTGGAGTCCATACAACTCGGTCTACAACTCTACAAACAACATGAGCATATCTGTATATATGTTCAATACACACGTTTGCAATTTTTATACAGATCTGTCGCCTACTATGAATATTAGGTTTGGGGGTCAGGGTTTTGACAGTTGTGTCAATCTTATTTGGTCTTACCTTCGTTTAGGGTTATGTGAGCATTGAACGTACACTTTTATCAACTACAATCGCGTAGGCCAAGAAGGTTTGAGCTCAAAAGGCTTAGGGTTGGTGCTGGAAAAAATATATTGGTGCTTGTGTGATAGCTGTAAAGAGATAATGTCTTTCCAAATCTTAACATGTGAGCATAATAGTCACATTGCTTTGGTATAGGAAGTTGATTGGTGTGAATATGATTGATCGGCTATTGTATCCCTGAAGGTGATCCGGGATACCAACGAGATCCTGAAGGCTTGGGGTGCTGAAAGCGGAGAAGGAAAGAGTCCAAGGCAGATCCTAGAGAGGGAGAGAGAGTGGCAGTAGAGGGGGGCCAAGTAATGCTCTGGTAATGGCTTGAACCAAGAGCAATGGTGTGTAATGTATTTATATAGGTGAGAGATTCCCATTAAGGATGCCTGGCTGAAGGACACGTGGAAGCCTTCTAATGGTCCATGGGCTGAGGGTCAATGCCTATGGCCTGAGGGACCAGGCCTATGATGGATAAGTATCGTAGGTCAAAGGTCATTGGGTTTGAAGCATGCTGGCAGAGAAGGTAGGTAGCACGTGAGGGCTAGGCCTTTGTCAGTCAACAAGTCTCCCTCTGTCTCTAAGATTGATCTGAAGTCCGAACTCCTGAAGGGAGCTTGGGCCTTCAAACGATCCCTTGAAGCTCAAGCCTCCATTCTACAATCCTCCTTTGGTCCTGAGCAACTTGGGCTCTGCCTTCAGCCCAAGTACAAGCCATCGACTTCAGGTCTCGGTTATCCTTCAGCTGTGCCTCAAGGACATCCTTTGGCTTGGATAACCTTCACTCTTGAGATCTCCTTCAGCTATGGATACCTTTCCTAATGAGGTCTCCTTATCTCCTCCGGTCCTAAGGACTTGGTGCCATGTACCACCAATTGGCATGATGTGGACCAAAGTTGCAAGCCTATGTTAAGCTGTAAATGATGTTGGAATTCTTATCATGTACATGTCAGTCTCGAATTTGTTTTAAATAGGAAAAGAGCTGAATACTTCCTTCTTTCAGGCAAAATGGGGTACTGTATTACGGCAACTGCAAATGTTAGGCACATCTACCTGAACTTGCTTTATATGGCTGATGACATAAGGATTGACTAGTGAGTTTGGTTGTGGTTGTATTTGGAACGGTCCCTGCGAGTAAAATTTCTTACTAGCAAAGTGCACTAGACAAGACCATTTTCCATACAAGTCAAGTTATGCTTACATCTGGAGAAGGTTAATTTAGTTGGTTGGTCTCACCCTGGATAATACTATTTGGAGACTCATTTGATAAATCGAAATTCATGCATTCTCCACTATCAATTTTAAAGTTGTGTCGCCCAAGTAGTCTTGTGATTGTGTGGAGGCTGATATAGTCCTCGTCAATGCTTGAATCTTGTTCCCCTCGGGCCATTCTTCTGTCCTTCACTTCTTTGATACATTTAGGCTACAAATGAGAAATTATGTCCCTCGTATAATCTAGCCCCTTGCGAAGCTAGTTCCAGTTGGGTTTGTGAAGTGTGAACTGCTGTGTTTGAGTAAATTTAGAGAGAGTGAATTCAATTTGGAAGTTTGTGATGCCTTCAACCCTCTTACTTGACACTAACCTCAGGGAAACGATGGTTGACTGTTAGTCTTAGATGGATGACGAGTTGATGTTTAGCGAGTATAGATGGTTTTCGATCAATTGTTCACTTGCCATTGTTTGTTCAGAATCCTTTGTGGGTGTTAAATCTCTCCAACGAAATTTTATTGTCAACGTAGTGGGTTGGTCACTAGTAAACACAGTCCCAACTCTTTACAAATAGATTGCAATTCCGCTTCTGAGCCATTTATTTATAGTTAATTCCTGGACATCTTTTGCTTTCACGAACTCTGTGATTGTGCTCTTCAATATTTGACGAATTGGTCATATGCATTGTAGGCTTTTTTGAGTACTCTATTTCAAACCAATTCCATTTTACTATCCCTGGTTTTTGGTTAGCCCAAGAATCTTAACAAAGTCCAGTGGTTATCTTTACAAATTGACTTAGGTTTTCAGCATAAGTTTACTCCATTTTTTCCGTTTCTTCTGGGGTCATATCCATGCCTAAGCCATTGCTTAGAAAAGCCAAAAAGTTTGACAAATTTTGACTTTGTAATGAATTATTTTCTAAACTCCATTTTTTTTTCCCTTCGAAACATCACCCCTTATATGATGTGTTCCGTTTTTGTCAATTCATGCAGAAAGTTCTTGGTATGTCTCCCGATTTGCAGAAATTCCCAGATCTCAAAGCAGAGCTTAGCATGCGACAACCATTGTGCCTGCTCGGTGATTGAGTTTTATTCATATCCCGATAGTCTTTGTCTGAGTCTCGAATATGCTTTGCAAGGAGCTCCTGTTGCTTTGATTTGTACTCGGACACATAGTCTTTTTGGCAGCTCTGTCGTATGCTACTTACAGCTCTTGTTCCCCTTTGACATGTACAGCTTCTTGAGCAGATTACTTCACTGTTGTAAATTCTTACTGTACATTGGTCTCAGCCTAGGTTAACTTTTGAATTTGTTCGAACAGTTGTAATTCAGATGGAAACTGAACGGGTTTTTGTGCGTTCAACCAGCGGTTAGATATTACTCCATCTATTTGATTGTAATTCAGATGGAAACTGAACGGGTTTTTGTGCATTCATATAGTGGTTAGATATTACTCCATCTGTTTGATTCCTATTGGTAATCGGGTTTTATGTGGGATGTGGTTCGCGTTAACCACATTGGCAGAAAACCAGTTTTGCTGCCCAGGAGTTCGAACTCTTGTATGTTTAAGGTCATTTTAAATGGACTTGGTATGTTAACACACGACTGACGACTGCGTTCTGCAGTCGCTGTCCTTGGCAGCCCACTCTGTCGACATTGACCCCATCAAAGTTAATCCATTTGTTCTTCATTTTTCATTTTTGTGATTAAATTGTTTGTCTCCTAAAGTTGACAAGGCTAGGCAACATAGGGGCGGAGTTGGAAATTTTGAACAGTTAGGTCAATATCTCAAAAAATAATTTCATCTTCTTCCTCTTTGCTAATTAAAATTGAAGTATATTACAAACAAAAAAATATTAGTGATTGACTGTCCTTGCGACAGCAGTTGATGTACAAAATTCTACGTCTGTGAAATATGCACAAAAGTTTGTGAACATTTATTAGTAAGTTCAAAATGTGTATTGAAAATCCAACATTTTTGGCATTTAACCTGTATTACCACACTTATTAAGCAATGGTTAACGCAATTATAGTGTGAAAAGGAGATACATTAGGGGTGTTTGGCCACCTATTTTTTGCATTTTGGTTTTCGCATTTTCTACTTTTAGGTTTTTGGCATAGTGAAAACATATTCTACGAAAAAGAGTTTTTGGTTTTTGAGTTTAGAGAATGGAAGTCAAAAATAGGTAGAGAGGAGCTTTTTGATTTTTGATTTTCCATTTTTTTCGTTTTGATTAACAAAAAGACTTACAGAATGTACTCCGCACGTATCTCCCAAACTCTACTCCTATTTCAAAATGTATTCTGTACATTTGTTCTTAACAATCCTACCAAATTCAAAATGTATTCTGATCATAATCCAAAAAATTAAAAAATCAAAAATAAAAAACTGAATATGAGATTCTCAAACACTCCGTTAATGGAGTAATCCACTAGGGAACTGCATGTTTGGAAATTGGGGCTGTTTAGACAATGACTGTGCTGGAGTTGATGGTGGGACCTACTTTGCCTTTTCTATGCGGAAAACCTGGGGGTACCCCATTTTTTGCACCGAAAATGCACCCCACGCCTTCGGGGACCCGCTTTTGGTCCCACACGAGTGATCCGAACCGTTCATTGTTCTTAAAACATTTTTCCGAGGGGGCCCACCAAAAATCAGCTCAATCGGACGGTTAGAAGTGCTTGAACCAAATTCTCACCGTTTCAAATTAAAAGTACGGTTCAGATCACTCGTGTGGGATCCAAAAGCGGGTCCCCGAAGGCGTGGGGTGCATTTTCGGTGCAAAAAAATGGGGTACCCCTAGCAGTACTCTTTTCTATGCGGGAGCTCCGAAAATTGACATACAAATATAATTCCTTTTTCTTTTTTTTTTTTTTGTCAAGAGAAGATGATTTTGGCCTCCTCTGGGTAATAATCCAATACTCCGGATTATTGAATTATACGTTTGTCCTTATTCAATTTTTTTTTTGCATCCGTTAGTTTTGCATCAAGATTTTTGTGGTTTCTGAATTCCTCTCGACGAGACGAATCTAACAAGTATAAAATTATTGTCAAAACTCAATTTTTTTTGCATAAAGCCAAAATAGGTGGATTATTGGCCCGTCGAGAGGAATCCAGAAACCACAAAATCTTGATGCAAAACTAATCGATGCAAATTTTTTTGGGTAAATTACACTGACCTCCCCTGAGGTTTCTGACTTGTACACTGACCACCCCTACTTTATCTGAAATAGCACTGACCTCCCCTGAGGTTTATATTTTCGTATCAAAAGCACCCTTCTACCCGTCGGACGGGAACCGACGGCGCCGGGGACCCCCTTGTGGGTCCCCAACAGTCAATCCGAGCCGTCCATTCATTCCAGAATCGAATTCCGAGTGGGTCTACGCGGGAATCACCTCAATCGGACGGTCCTAAGTGCTCGATCCAAAATTTTTTGAACTAAATGGGGTGATTTTGGATCGAGCACTTAGGACCGTCCGATTGAGGTGATTCCCGCGTAGACCCACTCGGAATTCGATTCTGGAATGAATGGATGGCTCGGATCGACTGTTGGGGACCCACAAGGGGGTCCCCGGCGCCATCGGTACCCGTCCGACGGGTAGAAGGGTGCTTTTGATACGAAAATATAAACCTCAGGGGAGGTCAGTGCTATTTCAGATAAAGTAGGGGTGGTCAGTGTACAAGTCAGAAACCCCAGGGGAGGTCAGTGTAATTTACCCAATTTTTTTTGAATAAGGACAAACAAATAATCCAATAATCCGGATTATTGGATTATTACCCAAATGAGGCCTTTATTACTAAATACTACTGTAATAGGAGAGGGGGCTAATGCCCTAACATCTTCGAGGGCCAAGGATGACAACCATTGGAGAAAATTCCCCCTCCGGTCCATCGTCTTAGAATAATTCGAAATAGGTTTTTTTTTCCTTGAACACCAATTAGAAAAAGTTTACCATATTCATTGATTTTTTTGGTGATGGAGGTGGTGGTTGTGAAATGGTGATGTTGAACTTTAACATTTTTTTTTTTTTTTATCGATAAAAGAAATGATGTTGAACTTTAACATTGATAATATCCGCAATTATATTTCTCCATGTTGAAAATATCATCAATGTGTTTTTGTAGTGGTAAAACGGAAGTTGTGAAGCAGGGATGCCAAATTTTAAAAATAAAAAATTCTCGTATTTTTTAAACTTTAATAATATGCTCATTCTATAAAATTTGAGAATTGAATCTGGGTCAATTTCCAACTGATGCCTAATTAAGTTTATAGTACCCTTTCTATATATATATATATATATATATATATATATAACCATCTAGAGGACGTTTAAAAACTATAAATAAGAACATGTTTATTTTTTAGTTTCTAATAAATATGAAAAGCAAACAGAAAAAATAAAGACTAAAAGCTACTGTATAAATTATTTAAGACTTGCAAAATGAAAAAGAAAATTGATTTTACATGTATCTATTCATGACTTGATGCCAACTGTCAAGTATGGAGACTATTCTTCGAAGTCTTTTTCGCGGTGGTTTTTAAGTCATGGTGGTGAATTTGAACATTGAGAATATTCTCGATCCAAAAAGATTAAGAAAATCTTATTATTGTTGATTGAAAACATTCTCAACGTGTTTTAGTAGAGGTGGGAAATTCGAAGTGATGGTGGTGCATTTTACAATTGAAAATATTCTCAATAAAAAATATTAAGAAAATTCTTATTTTTTCTACATTGAGAATATTCTCAATGTGTTTTGGATGGCAGCGGATGTAGGGTGAATTTGAGAATATTCTCAACTCGACTAGCTTTGCTTGTATACTTTAACAAAAGGAAAAAAAAAAAAAAAAAGGACAGACTTTGCACCATACCCAAATTTACAAAGATTTATTATTAATTCTTTCCCTGTTTTCTCCTTCTCCTTCTCCAAATAGACTAAAAAAGAAGGGAGCTGCTTCCTTATCCGCACTTGTTTGTGGATATGGTGTCGCTTTACAACATTAACCTTTAAATGACATAACATTAACCACTAAATGACATAACAAAAGCATAACAAAAAACCACAGATGGCGTAACCACTTAATGGCATGACATTAGCTACTCAATGCCATAACATAACCATAAGAAGGCGTAACATAAAACCATAGCAAACGTAACATGTTATGACTCATTTTTCTTACGGTATCCCCCCTCATAACATTAACCACTACATGACACAACTAATGTCCCCCAAAAACAAGAAGGGATATTGAAGCATTTCCCAAAAAAAGAAAAAGAAAAAAAAAAGAAGAGACTTTCTTTATTCCTAATATTTAAACTAATTACAAGACACAGCTACTTTCGTAATTGAGTTACCCTAGGAAACATAAAAAATAAAATAAAAATACTTATATCGTATTTTTGTTCTATTGCAGTTAGGCACGAAGCCAAGATTTTTTCATAGTGGAGGCAAGGACGTAGGGTATACATGTATAGGAGTGACGTGGTTATATAACTTGATGATAAATGTATTTTTTCAATGTAATAGTAGGATTTTTTCAAATTATAGCAGGAATAACTGCCCCTACTAGCCACCTGACTCCGTCCTTGACTAGAGTCTTTGCAGAGTATTTAAATCTTAGTAAAAAACAAAATCTGAAATCTAACACCGAACAAAAAAGATTCCTAGCAAGAGAAATTCCAAGAATCAATCCCATCACATAACCATCCAAACAGCTGATGTTACCCAATCGTATTTAAAAATTAAAATTCTACTAATAAAATCTAAAATTGTACTACTAAAAGATGAAAAGGAACAAGCTTATGTCCATTACCAAATAAAAACGTCAGACTCTTGGAGCTACAATCACCTACCCTGCACCTCTCTGCAGCAAATCCTTCCCCATACTGGCTAACCAAAATGGGTCAAGCTCCTCTTCATACCCGTATCATTTTTACTCCCCCAAATACTCCTTTGTTAGTCTCATACTGAGTTAATATTGATAATTCAAACCGTTAATTTTGTACTGTCAATCTCTGCAACAAATTAATTTGATCGAACATCGATAGGTACACAAACAACTCGTGTTTCATTTATGTTTGAAGTATAATTTCAAACATAAAATAACACAATAGTTGTAGGCATATTAATCGGATCCGGAAATTCTGTAGTGCAAACTGCGTAGTGTGCATCTGAGCCGTCGATCTCGGTAATTTTAATGGTTCAGATATGTTTGTTAAGAGTGCTTCTGCGAATCTGAACCATTAATTGCGGTAACGGACGACTCAGATATCGCACTACGAAGTTCCGATCCACATTCGATGTCAAATCAACCTAATTTTTTTCAGAGATATTTTGAAAAGAATGAATGGGATTAATGGTTTGGATTATCAATGTAAACTCCGAATGGGACCCACAAAGAAGAGTCTAGAGAAACAAAAAAGACAAGAGTATAGAGAGGAGCTTGACCCTAACCAAAATATCCTAGCTTTCATTTTCTACAAAACGAGAGGGAAAATGAAAAAACAGAGAAAATGAGTCACCACGATCGCGACCGTTGATCCTCGAACGGCATTGGATGATGATTGATCAACGGACTGATTCGGAGGCTTCCTGTAGTAGTACGGAAACCACGGCACAACTTGATCAGGGGGCGGAGGGGCAATACCAAAACTTGGGGGCGAGTAGGGTAAATACCCACTAGGTGGAGGGTTAAGAAAGGCTGCAGGAGGTGGATAATAGGAGGACCCTGTTTGGGAAGAGGGTGGAGTCAAGGTGGTTGACGGCGGCGTTTGTGGGTTGCTTCCGGTACCGGTAGGCGGGGGGTAACATGGGTATGGGCACTCTTGGCCTTGGGGTGTCGCCGGCGCCGGAAAATTCAGAATTATGGAGAGTGAGAAGAGGGTGGCCAGAAGTTGTATGGGGCTTGGAGCCATGGATAGAGAAGGAGAAGGGTATGTTAGAGAGAGAGAGAGAGAGAGAGAGAGAGAGAGAGAGAGAGATAAGTGGGTTCACTGGCTTGAGTGAGGAAAATATTGAAGAAGAGTGAGGAAAATATTGAAGAAATGTGTATGTTTGGTGGGGATCAAGAGAAGAGGCCAAAAGTGGTTGGGTGGGGGCAAAAAGCAGTGTGTTTTTAGGTAGTAAGTAGTTTTTAGGTGCCTTTGGGTGACCAAAGAGTCACACTTGTCAAACATGCAGCAGTAGGGGTTCGTTTTTCCCTCTCTTGGAAATTTGATTATCAAGCTAGGAGCTAAGTCACCTAAGGTGCACTCGGATAAGAGTGGGAGCGTGAAAACGCCTTTCAAAAACATTTCAAATAATTACGATTCGTGAGAACAAGAATTTAGAGTACGAACAAAATGTCCTACCAAGAAATTATGTGACCTATGTTAGAAGTAAATTATGCTAAAACAAAGTACGTGGGACTTGAGAGATGGGACCGATACTTGAACTATACTTGAACTATGAAACTAGCAAGGATAAGTCGCACTTCTTGCACTGGATCACAAAACTACTAGTACTCCTTCCGTTTTAAATTGCTGCACTAGGGCTCAAAATAAAAGGCCAAAAGTGGCTGGGTAGGGGCAAAAAGCAAAGAGTTTTTAGGGGTGACCAAATTGTCACACTTGTCTAACATGCAGGAGGAGGGGGTTGTTTTTCCCTCTCTTGGAAATTGATTATTGAGCTAGGAGCTAAGTCAAAAAATGTGCACTCAAACAGGAGTCTGGAACATGAAAACGCCTTTCGAAAACATCTCAAATAATTACTATTCGTGAGAACAAGAATTTAGAGAGTACGAATTAAAAAGTCCTACCAAAAAATTAAGTGACATATGGTAATAGTAAATTATGCTAATAAGTAAAACAAAGTAGGTGGGACTTGGGAGATGGGACTAATATTTGAACTATGAAAACAAATAGGACAAGTTGCACTTGCCGCACTGGGTCACCAAGTATACTCGCTTCCTTTCAAATTTCTGGTTCCTTTTTCTATTCTACTCCTCGGTATGATTAGTTCTGTAAAACAAATTACTAGTCCAATAATTATATCATCAATGTATCATATCAGTCGAAAATAAGCTCATTATGCTTGGGTTTTTACCTAGTACTCCTATGATTTTGGCGTGTTTGGTAAGAAAACTCATTTATGGAAAATTTTGTGTTTCTCACGTCTTGTGTTTACTCATTGAGATGATGACGCCTAAACGTATTCTGCACTGCACCAACAAATTAAAGTATTTCAGCACATTTCAGAGATCAAATATTTTCCAAGTCTTTTGAGAAGGACGTGTATAAAGTACTCACATTATTGTTGTACTAGCTCTACTGTCCAGACATTATGCTCATTGACTTACTTTGGAGGAAATTGTCTCATTTGGGGCAAGAATTCAAGACACCACTAATTAGTGGAATAAGCAGTGCGGTTTTGCCACTTGTACTACTGTCGGTCCTCATGGTGATATCCAAGCTTTTCTCTCCCCAGCTAACTTGACTTTTCTGGCGAGACTTTGACTATGGCCAGCCCTCCTTCCTTTGGTTGTACAAAACGAGGAACCCCGTTAGTGCATGACTGATTGAGGTCGACCAGAAGGTACTCCAATGACTAATTCAGTTCTTGAATGAAAAGGAAAGGTAGAGTTTTGAGCAGGAAGACATGACATATCTCTTAGGGTTTATCACTGTGGTATTCATAGCGATGCTTTCGGGTTGAGGGGTAGGATCTCGCGTGCCACCCTTGTGACGAGGTGACATCACCGTTATCCTCTGCTTGATAATCAGCACTCGACCACCACCTCCTGACCGAAGGCCGCGCACGATCATTCGCAGGCACTGTGTGACGGTCGGGCTGGTCCAGGAGACGCATGTATAGTGAATTAAGGTGCCACAGAGCCGGACCATATTATGGAGGATCCTGACCTGAAGGTACGATGCACGGCCAAGCCATGCGTCACGAGGAGATTCGTGCCATGCGCCCGCCCCGTACAATTTCTGAATGTCATACTCCAGTTAGTTGGTATGGCCCAATCACGTGTTGGTCGGATATTGGCGCTCTTGCGCCAAGACGAAATTCCATTTTCCTTCGCTC